>JAMPIV010014265.1:0-160872 GCA_024509875.1 Oreohelix idahoensis
AGCACATATCTTGGCAGCAATATTGACAAAGTTGGAGGGACAGACAGTGATATCAAAATAAGAATACAAAAAGCAAGGGGAGCTTTCATTGCACTGGGAAATACATGGAGATCAAGAGAAATCGGATCCAACAAGAAAATAAGAATCTTCAACTCAAATGTGAAGTCAATCCTATTGTATGGCTCTGAGACATGGAGAACAACAAAGACAACAACCAAAAAGCTACAGACTTTCATAAATGGGTGCTTGCGTAGAATAGAGGGATTAAAATGGTATGACAAGGTTACCAACGTGGAACTGATGACAAGAACTAGACAAGTGCCAGTGGAACAAGAGATGAGAAGAAGACGATGGCGATGGATAGGACACACACTGAGGAAACCTGTTGATAGCATTACAAGGCAGTCTTTGTTCTGGAACCCCCAGGGCAAGAGAGGCAGAGGTAGACTAGGAAGCACATGGAGAAGAGAGCTGGAAACAGAGGTGAAAATGATAAGGAGAACGTGGAAAAAATTTGAGATGATCGCACGTGACAGGATTACTTTGCATGTGTTTGTTGAAGGCCTATGCTCCTTTGGGAGTGGAGGTTTATGAATGAATGAACCCACTACAAAAATATTTAAAGAATGTGTCATTCCTGTATACACACACTGGGATCCTCGCCGGTGCTACGGAGTTCATGCACTGTGCTGAGATCCTCCGTGTATGATCTAAAGGAGGGGACCAGAGAACTGATGGAGTTGTCCGTGTGTAATGAAGATGGTCCATAAAACCAAAATTAAAAACCAAAAACTGTGTATTAATTCATTTTCATATTTCTAGGCATTCACAGCAAATTTTTGTAATATCGAGCACACTTCACCACTGTGTGCTTGTTGCCTGATTTTAAAAGCATCGTTGTTACCCATTTAACGCCTGATATCATTCGTTCTACGGATTGCCTCCTCTGCTTTGCAGTAGTGGTCCAACAATGGCCAAAACTCAAGAATATCTAAATGGGTCGTCAAAGGTGATTACCTTCGCACAAGATTTCTCTTGGCAGAGATGTAGATAGAAATGTAATGGCGCTTCTATCCGAAAGGAGCCTTCACAAGATAATTCAGAAGTCAAGAACCATGCGACATAGCGCTGAGTAATGGTTAACTTATATCTGTCCGTCGCCTTTTGTGAAGAATTTAAGCAATGGTTTTAACCCGTTCAAGCCCCAGCTGAGTTAATTCAGCGATTTCCTCTTATAATGGTATAGCTCTGTTTAGAGGTAAATATATATATATCTTAGATATTCTGGCTCATACATTTGCTTTCATACATATAAAAAACTGGAACGACTATGATTGTTTAGTTTTAAAACAACATGTAACAATTTTAGTAATGAATTAGTCTTTAACAGTTAAAATTAATATGGAAAATTTGGTGAAATTTTATATTGGAATCAAATTGTCTCCTCACATAGATTAAATAGAGGGTTTTATGACTGCCCGTTGCTTTCGCCTGTTAATAAGCAATTAGCTTGTCTACGTGAGTCCTGCCGCCGTTGTATCGTTACTTTTCTGTTGATGCGGGCACGTCTTTGCCTAACTCGTCTTATGTAGGTGGTCAGTGTTGATTTTTTGCTGTCACAACTAAGGGCGTAGATACGTCAGTCTTGCCGCTTCGTCTTTGAACGGTCTTATAGCTTCGTTCCACAAACTATTGGACAAAATATGAAACAAATGCCTCTGCTAAGTACATTTGTTTGAAGCACTCTGACAGGCTCACTCTTCCGTTGTCCACCCACCAATGTTAATTTCTCAGAAGAATTAAACTCTTGAGCACGTACCGTAGCTCAATGAATGTGATTAAAATTCGCCAATATTCTTCTGCGTATTAACTGGGAAATGTGTCTGGACAGCGTGAATAATAATTTGTGCCTGAATTAACATTAACAAGTTACATAAATGTCACTGTCGTAGATTTTTGATAGGAGAATTAAGACTTGGGTTGGTCCCTTCTGAATAGGTTGGAATGAGTGATAGTCACAGTGTGAGAGTTAGTAAAAGAAATAGATTCCACGAGTGAGATGATAGAATGTGATATAGAGGCTGTCTCTGAAAGCGAAGAAATTCTTCTCTCTCTCACCTATCTTCTACGACAGCTTTTTACAGCGTCAGACAGTCTAAACCACACATATATATATATTACATATATTTCTATCTACTCACGGGCACGCACATACATGTGACGACAGTTAAACACACAGATGTGGGAAATCTATAACAATGAATATATATATATATATTAGAACGAGCTGACCAACGCACTGATTTAGTTCAAGAGAGATTTTAATTATCATCAAAAAATCTTCTCACAACACATAGAAATTACATCAAAAAAACATATACAAATAGTCATAAAATTCAAGAAAAAATGCTACAAGGATGATAGCCCCGTTATGATCTTAACTCTAGGTTTAGCCCACAGCCCCGTTAGGATGACAGATGATGGCTCAAAGAGTTATAGATGCATATGGTTAGGGTCTAATATTGTCCCCTTTCTTGAAGGTAAGAACTGACTTATGACAGCAGTATCTATTCTAAAGGAACAATTAAATTAAGCAGCAAGTCTTTCATAAGGAAACTATAAAAACGGGTGAATCAATAGTTATCAGAAAAAAACTCACTCAGTCCACTTTCACTCGGTTCTTTCATCAGGGTACCCTGGCACACGTGCTTACCTATCTGTACCGCTGTTCGCCGTCTGGCGCAACCTTAGGACACTTCTCTACAGTGAATCTGTATTCTTTGGATAAAACGAATCCCAGCTCTACAATTACAGGTTTCTTCCACTGTTTTCGGGGAGCGTTCACTTCACCAGTTAAATTTTTGATTACTGTTAATGTCACTTGAATCGGTTTGGATAAGCAAGTTTAAACGGGCACACAGAGTCAAAAACACGAGGATTCCCTTAATTTGGAAAAGATGACCAGTGGACAACTGCTCTCAACAGATAGTCTTGGTTCACTATCCACTCTTTCAATAGTGTCGAAAATGTTAATGTTATTTCTTGTAATTATTCTCGCCGCCAGGCAGCATGTACATTTTAAATTTGTGGAGCAATATGAACTGGCTCAAAAGCCCAATATATATTTCTAGTCTTTAGAAACCGTTAGTGGGATTGGTATTACTGTCTATCTCTGATGGCACATGCACTGTCAGACCAGTGTTACTTGAAAAAAACCCACGTGGTTTAAAGATAGAAATGTCTATGCTTCTCACAAGTATGTCTCTTACTAAAACGCCGGCTTTAGTTGGGTTCACCCCAGTATTCACTCACAACAGCACTACGGAATCACAACGAAACTAAGAGATATCACTTATAAGTTTAAGTATCTAGAACGAAGTGACCACGTCTACTGCCACTGGAGAATGAGTGAAATTAAGTTTCAACCTCGGGCCAATATCTTAAAATCAGACAGAGGCCTCAACTTATTTCGCAAACGAAATAATCTCCCCTCTTCGTCTTAAACACCTTACATATTACATTACCATTCCTAGACGTCTTCCATAACTGACACTTCTGCGTTTTCACACCTCGCGCTGACCAGGCCAACAGTGGGTGTCGTGTCACGTGGGATTCCCGGACAAATGTCTCAAACTGCGCCGGGGAGCATGGGTGTCAGTGTAGTGAAATTGACAGAGATACAACGGTAAAATACCTCCAAAGATAACATTTAAGGATAAAAACATAATGCGTAGGCTGCGAATAGTACATGATCGCCTAGACCGCGGGTCATCATCCTCCATAAAAATTGACTTGCTAGACAGGAGGGGAACGGCGGATCAAAAAGGAAAAAAATATGACTGGAAAGATTGCGTGAGACTAGAAAGGCTAAGGAGACGCAATTGGGGGGGAAACGGAGAAAAGTCACGTTTCCCAAGTTGACATAAAAAGTAAGCAACTCGACAGAAGGGACCATAGATATGTTACGCCACAGTCATTTATTGGACGCTTTTGCGCGATACCAAGCCTTTGATTTGAATTCAGCGGCTAAACGCAGATGTTGAAATATTACAAAATTTAAAAAGTAATTTTTTCTTAATATTAATGTTAGGAATATAAAAATTAGCTGGCCGGATGGCCCATTCTGAGCAGTGAACTAATATGTTCTTAATTTTACAAACGGATAGATAATATTGAAGATAATGACAAAAGACAGTGTAGTTTACATCAACGACAGACTGTATGGAATAAAAAGTGTCGCTATTTGCACACAAAATCACGACCTTGAGACGCAGGTGTTCAAATCTACGTAGTATGGAAGAGAGGGACATTGGAGGTAGCTGTGTCTAAATATAACTTTTAACGACAAAATTTTGGAGGGGAGAGAAAGGTTGGTTCAAAAATCAAGTACATTTTTGTAGAAACACAAGTAGAGACGGACAGACTAACAGATAACCATCCATACTTGACTGAAGCATGACTGAAATGACTTTAGGGTAGGAAATTTGAATTTAAAATAAACCTAGGCAGTGATTGGCCACAGACAATCATATTATTAGCGCTCAGAGCGCAAGTGGGGCCATTCTTCAATAGTTGTTCAGTGATAGACACAGATTTTAAAGTGTGGTGATTTCCATATGAAAGAAAGTGAAATAAATTCAGGGACGCCATACTATAGCCAGCAGCTCAGCTGAGTTTTGCTAGCAATTCTGTGTTATTTATTCATAAGCTGGTAAGATTGAAATTATTTCTTTGTATATTTTGAATATTGTTTCATGTTTGAGTGATTTGATACTGCCATATCGAAATCTAGCCTTACAAACAAGTAGGGATTTGCTCTAGACCCCCCCGCCCTAGTCAGGGTCTAGGGACCAACAATATACATAAACTCCAGCAAGGGTTAGGCAAGACAGATCAAGTGTTGAGAATAATGAAACATATTACCTATCCTCTTTTAGGGCAGAAAACTAATAAATATTTTTCAGAATCTATAGTCTGGGAGGATCTATCTGATGTAAAACCACCATGGTAAATGTGCTGTTTGGTCAGAGAGATCTGACCTGTCTGTATGATGTGGTTGTTGTGTCAGTGTTGTGTCCAGACGTGGGTAGAGAATAGATTTTGACACATGGCCCATACTTTGATTGCAGAGCTGTGAGTTTCTGTTGTCAACAAAGCAGTGTCTATTCAGTTGGTGACTTTACTCGAGTGTATCTGTGCAGTACTTGTGACAGAGACCACCATTATTGCCCGCCAGCCCGGAGAGGTGGGATCACCAGATTTCAGCACCAGAGCTACAACTACAAGATGAGTGAGCCTCTGGTCTGCTGGACATTCACCAACGCTTTGTAGTTACAAATACCCCATAAAAATTCCCACCATTTTCTGGACACTGTGTTGTCAATATAGACAGGTGTGATGAGGCCACCCCAACAGCACAAACATTAACTACCCTCCCAAGTAGATGACTACTAGAACATTTTAATAAAACTAACTAGTATAGTACATATATATGTACACTATTGCATTTATGATATAATATTCCATGCATTTCTTTCATAATCTCTAAATCCTTTTAAGTTCTGGTCAACCTAAAAAATTGATCCAGAACAAAATAAATGTAATATAATTCTATCAAAAAATTTTACACACGTGAGTTAGTTCAGTGTATTTTAACATTTATTAATATTATTAGTCTTGTTAAATATCTGTGGGTATATCTATAACCTATTACACCACACTACATACCATAACCCTAGACACTTTACGTAGCCACATTAATTAAAAAAAAATTAAGTGTGAGGTCGTAGTGGTAGCAAGAAAGGCCTTCTGACAATTCACAACTACATTTTATCTCAGGAGCCTTCACAGCTGGCCTCATACAATTACATTTAGTAATATCACCATCATACAATACCATCAAACACCACTACAGTCAGATGCGGAAAACCAGACACTCAGTCTGCTCTAGCGAGCAATGTCTGCCGCGATTCACGCCTCCCCGAGCAACTCACCGAGAAGCTACGTTGTGACAGGTGAAAAATGCAGACGATATGTCGGCCCTATGTCTGAGATGGACTGAGACATAATCGCACCTCTCGTCAAACTGCGCGAATGACATCTGACGCAATAAGGTTACCAGTCAGTATGAGAAAGAAAAACGCTGATGGGAAAGAAATATATTTTTCGCAACGAACGAATGCTAAAAACACAGGAAGAAGGTAAAGAGCGACAATAATTTAGAGAACACGGGTGGAAAGAAAAGAAGAGGAAAATATAGAAAATACAATGAACATAACTCTCCATGACAGTCACAAAACGATATGCTACACATGAGGCACATATGATGCAGTCATCATTCATCACTGCTCCAGCCAGAGTCTGGGGGTCACCTCTGCTGTCGGGTTTTCCCGCACGACTAGCAAGAAACATTCACCAGCATTTGCTGTAGTGGTTCATGAATATACTGTTTTCATATGTTGAGGTTGCCAGCCTCATATATAACCACTTAGCAAGAAACCTGTAAAATTTACATTAGTAAATAAATTCTTTACACTTACCCCAAAATTTTGGGAATACACAATCTCCTTGCACAGATTTAGACTGGACACAGCTCTGTATTAGATGCTTCGAATCACTAAGGTCTGGAAATTAGAGTTAATTCCTCTGGCGGCGGGTGTTCTGTGAAATCACTGGCCTGGGAAAACTTTTGTTTAATTCCTCTAACACTTGTGAACAAATTCCTAAATTTCCAGTCTTGTATTAAAAATGCGGGTTTACTTGTGGATTCTTAAGTTGCCCAATACTCGATCTGTTACTTATAGTTGTGGAATTTCTAAGTCCAATGTCTCCTTTTTCTTTCTGGCGTTTAGGAGTCGCTGGTCTGACGTTTGCGCTGCAGTGTGTGTATACTGGCTTTGATTTCACAACATTATATATCACAATCCTCAGTTCAAATTCCAGCTGTGTTTCCGCTTAATGCTCCAATGAAATACATTTGTATATTCCGGCCTCTCACATCAAACCAATCAAATCTCTCTAGCACTACGTGGGTTCGGGCGTGTCATTTAAAATATCCCCTCGCGTGTTTTAAAATGTTAAATTTAATATCCACGCGTGACCTCTTCATATTGTTGCGTCAGACTTCCGCCGGCATCTATCTATCGCCCACAACATCTGTGAACTGATTTGATGTCCAGATGTTTTCCTGCCAAGATTTCCTCTCCAGACAGATTTATCTGTAATAATGGTACAGACAGGGCCCAGTGCATGCGATAATCTAATGATCGCCCATCCTTCAGACGGCTTCGCCCGACAGAAAACGTGATTTCTATTGAACCGATCGTAAACGACCGTCTTGTGCAAACACCATCCTGTTCATAAGCAAGCTTATGTTATTACGTATAATTGGCAGGCCGGTCTAATTACTGGTCGGAACGTGAATAAATCTGAGATGATAAACAAGATAAAGACAGTCCCATAGCTGATACTTCCGTAGGGGAGTGGAGTGTTAGAGACTTCGCCCTACTTGATTCAGCATAGAGAGTAAAATAATTAATGAAAGGGCATAAGAATTATGCCAAATAAAAGCGATTGGAGAGAAAATGAAGAAAAGAAATGATACTGCCGTAGTGGCTAAAGGCGTGAGAGAGCCACCAAAAGAACTCGTACAGACATTTCGTCACAGTAACACACATCTAGCGCCTGATATAAGCATTGTAACACCCAATCTAGTGCCTGATATAAGCATCGTAAAATCCAATCTAGCGCCTGACATAAGCATCGTAACACCCAATCTAGCGCCTGATATAAGCATCGTAACACACAATCTAGCGCCTGATATAAGCAATACCCAATCCAGCGCCTGATATAAGCATCATAACATCCAATCTAGCGCCTAATATAAGCATCGTAACATCCAATCTTGCCAATACAAAATGGGAAATTATTGAGGATACAAACTCAGATCATCTGCCCATTGAAATGATAATAAATGACACTTACAAGACAAACAAAATGCCGGGGAAACAAATATTTCACTATAATAATGCGAAGTGGATAGCTTTCCAAAATGAAATGGAAGAATTATCAATTACTAATTGTCGTGTGGTGTGTACTGGGGCAAAGCGAAATGATGATGATGTGATATGATACGTGTTACCAAAATGGTGAGTAATCTACACAGTCCATGTGTCTCTAAATGCTTCTCATGGATATGATGATTCACCTGTATGCATAAAATGTCCCAAGTTGTTATACGTTATGTCGAGTGGGGTATCTCTAAGCCGAAGACGTTCTGATGAAAACTGTTGTCGGACTGAGAACGGTGACGAGAGATATATATATTCCTTCATTGTTTGAGTATATCTCTGTAGTGTTGATCAACAGGTAATAGCTGTCATATGAACAAAAGGTCTGTTGTCTAATCTCCCGAAGGTACTGGTCAGGCTGGATATCATCACGAAATGTTAGTGATATGTAGACTCATAACCTTGCGTATGTAGTCGTGATTCATAAATATACTTTAGAGTCTGCTTCATAGAATGCGCTTAAGAGTGGGTTGCACTTGGTATAAATATGAGATTCCACTTTTGAGCTCTTTTGCTTGACTTCAGATAATAATGATCTTTCGAGTGATTTGAATTTGTGATGACTCTGTATTGAACTTGTGAGCTAGCAGTATATGGTGACGAAAAATGCTGCGTCCACCTTCTGACTTGTGGGTGAGACAATATTCCTTTTTAATTGAGGAATAAAAGATGACCTATGGCGAATTCTGCTAGCCAAATGTCCGTTTTTGATAACTTATTTCTGGTTAGACGTCAGACACGTTGCGTGTAGACTCAGACTTCTGATGAACTGAAGACACACAAAAGTCTTCGTAAGTTTTTCACATTTAACATCACTGGTTGAATTTAATTCATACTACTGCTCATTATTGATTTCTCTCTGAGTTCGATTCTAATGATGGTAAATATCTTGTGCATGACAGACTGTGATGATGATGAAGGTGAAGTATGAACTATTAATTACCTCCTATCATCCTATCATCTTCTAGGAAAATCTTCTGATTTTATTAATCAGTTATGAAAATTGAAACTCTATCTTTCGCACATTTAGCTGTGAGGTTGAAATAAACAAAGAATAAGAAAATGTATTACTAATCTGTATAAGATCTACTAACCTTCTTTTCCCTTTGCAAAATTCTTTACGAACACAATTCACCACAGAACTGAATTATTATTCACTCTGAATAAACACGTGTATTTAGGGTAGGCGTTTTAGGGATTGTATCTCTTCCTCACAATGTAAAAACTGGACTCCTCTCTCTAGCGAGATACGCGGTATTATATTTCTGGAAGTCCAATGTGGGTTTCTTGGATCTGTAACGTACAGCTCCGCCCATACAACCAATCCATGATAGCCCCTCTTGTCACTCATTCACAGGATCGCTCTTGTCCCCTGTCAGTCCAAACGTGGGTGTGGTAATTCGCGACCAACTTTCGTTGCCTGGCTTGTTTGACAAACGGGTAGTGAGATAATTGGCTGGCCAATGCAAAAGTGCTGTCACGTTATTCTCTGGTTGTTTATTGTTCCATGTGTTGGCGGCACTCTTTTTACCTCCGCCAATTGTCGCCAGCATGCTAACATGTCCTCTTTGTGGCGCCGCCTATTGATTTACATGCCGGTTGGTTTAATCAGCATGAGACGTTTTCACCTGGCCAAGCTGGGCGTCCAATGTGGTGACCTGGCCGAGCAACAAAGATAACACCAGTCCACAGAAATTGTATAATGCCCAGATGTCTGATTTGGATGACCAGATGTGTTTTCACCCGATTTATCCCAATGCAATGTGGGCTTCAAACGGTAATGTCAGGTATGGGGACTCAATCAAAAGACTATTTTCCCACCGATGAAAGAACAAATGCAGTTCTCTAGATACCGGTCGCGAGTAATCACAACGATGAAATAGCAAATGTGGGATGAAAGAGCACCAATGTGGAAGAAAATACAATACGAGAGATGTAGGAAAAGATAGAGCTATAAGGCCTTTGCGCTCATTTGTCACACTAATTTAGAAAATGAAAATGTTGATATATGATCGTGATGCTAGTTCATATAGACCAATTTCCATAATGTCCCATCTAGGTAAAATATTAGAAACCATAGTAAATAACAAATTAAAGTTTTATTTGGAAAAGAATAAAATATACAGCCAGACTCAATCAGGATTGAGAAGGGATAGATACACTATGGATCAGAAAATCAAACTAAGTCCAACTAAGATAAAATCAGCAGACTCTAAAATCAAGCAATGAGAATTATAACGGGCAGCATGAAGACAACACCTATAAAAGAACTCGAAAAGAGTGCATGCCTCCAGCCAATGGAGGATAGAAGAGACAGAATGGCTCAGCAACAAGCTGAAAAATTCACGAGACTAACAGACCATCCACATCGCCATAGAATGAGTGCTCTTAGATGGCAAAGACTCAAACTAAGCAACTTTGTAGAATCAACAAAACCACAGATAAGAGCAGTTTCCTTAAATGCAATATCAACTATTAAACCCATCTACACTGCCCACAAGCTTCTAGTTTGGAAACAACATCGTTTCCTTGAAATGATTGACAACATTCCTGGATTTGAAAGAAAAAATAACCAGATTGGAACAGAGAGAAAATCCATAGCGGCAATATACATAGAGAAGCATTACCCATGCAACACCTGGACCCATGCATACATACGTGGATCAGCAATAAATGCAACAGAAAATGGAGGTAGAGGTGTCTTTCTGACCTGAAGCACCTGTGCACAAAAAAAGATGTCAGTGGCAACAGGAAAATTCTCAAGTAACTTCAGAGCAGAGGCAGAGGCCTTGAAAACTGCAGGAGAGGTTATAATAACAAAGGAAAGCACAGAAAGATAAGTTGCTTTCTTTACCGATGCACAGTCAGTAATTGCAGCGCTGAAAAGCCAAAATAGTACAGACCTGGATGACATCAGAATTTATTCATTCATAACCCTCCACTCCCAAAGGAGCATAGGCCTTCAACAATCACATGCCAAGTCCTCCTGTCACGTGCCATCATCTCAAGTTCCTTCCACGTTCTCCTTATCATTTTCATCTCTGTTTCCAGCTCTCTTCTCCATGGGCTTCTTGGTCTACCTCTGCCTCTCTTGCCCTGGGGGTTCCAGAACAAGGACTGCCTTGTAATGATATCAACAGGTTTCCTCAGTGTGTGTCCTATCCATCGCCATCGTCTTATCTCTTGTTCCACTGGCACTTGTCTAGTTCTTGTCATCAGTTCCACGTTGGTAACCTTGTCATACCATTTTAACCCCTCTATTCTACGCAAGCACCCATTTATGAAAGTCTATAGCTTTTTGGTTGTTGTCTTTGTTGTTCTCCATGTCTCAGAGCCATACAATAGGACTGACTTTACATTTGAGTTGAAGATTCTTCTTTTCGTGTTGGATCCGATTTCTCTTGATCTCCATACATTTCCCAATGCAATGAAAGCTCCCCTTGCTTTTTGTATTCTTATTTTGATATCACTGTCTGTCCCTCCAACTTTGTCTATATTGCTGCCAAGATGTGTGTACGATTCTACATCTTGTATTGGTGCTTCTTCAAGTTCAGCCCTGTTTTCATTACCTGCATTTATTTTCATTATCTTTGTCTTTTCCCTGTGTATTTTCAGACCCAATTGCTGTGACCTCAATCAGTTTTCAATTTGTCCTGCATCTGATTACGTTTATGGGACAGAAGAGCCAAGTCATCAGCAAAATCTAGATCATCCAACTGCTTAGTCAGAGTCCACTGGATTCAATTTCTGTTGTGTGTTGTCGATGATCTGATAACCCAGTTTATTGCTAGTAAGAAAAGAAATGGAGACAAGAGGCAACCCTGTTGCACTCCTGTTCTTATCCCAAACGGTTCTATAAGCTGTCCTTCATGAAGAACTCTGCATGTCATGTCTTCATATGTTTTCTTTATTAAATTAATGATCTTCAGGGGAACTCCATAATGCCTCATCAATTTCCAAAGTGATTCTCTGTCTACACTGTCAAATGCCTTTTCGTAGTCCACAAATCCAATGTATAGTGGTGAATTCCATTCCAGACTTTGTTCAACAATTATTCTCAAAGTGGCTATCTGGTCTGTACATGATCTGTTTTGTCGAAAACCTGCTTGTTCGTCTCTCAGTTTCTTGTCTATGGACTCTTTTAATCTCTCAAGGATAATCCTGTTTAATACTTTTCCTGGCACTGATAGTAACATTATTCCTCTATAATTTGTGCACTCTTGTAAATTTCCTTCTTAGGCAACTTAACCAGATATCCTTCCTTCCATTCTGCTGGTATCTCTTCCTTTTCCCAGACTTTACCAAGTAATTTATATAACATCTCTGTAGCCGTGTCGATATCTGCTTTGATGGCTTCTGCTGGAATGCCATCAGGTCCAGACGCTTTTCCATCTCTTAGAAGCTTTATGGCTTTCTTTATTTCTTCCTTCTTTGGTATTTCACCGTTAATTTGTAGCTCTTCTTCTGCTGGCTGGATGTCCGGGGGGTTTTGTGGAGCTGGTCTATTGAGAAGGTCCTCAAAATATTCTGTCCACCTCTTCATTTGCTCTTGTATATTGCTGAGCAGTTTTCCATTCTTGTCTTTTATGAGGCAACTTGTTTGCTTGTATTTCCCTGTCAGCTTCTTTGTGCTGTTATACAGTTCTCTCATATTTCCTTTGGCTGCAGCATCTTCTGCCTCTTTT
The DNA here is from genome assembly GCA_024509875.1 of Oreohelix idahoensis. Classification (NCBI taxonomy): domain Eukaryota; kingdom Metazoa; phylum Mollusca; class Gastropoda; order Stylommatophora; family Oreohelicidae; genus Oreohelix; species Oreohelix idahoensis. Next base: position 12,755 of record JAMPIV010014265.1, read on the forward strand.
GCCAACTCCTCAATATACTTCCTCTATTCTCTTTTGATACTTCTTTTAACTTCTTTGTTTGCTTCTGTGTACACTTCTTGAGCCTTGGCTTTGGAACTTCTGGTTTTGCTTGTGTTTAAATCTGCTTTCTTGTTTTTTCTGTCTTTTATCTTATTGATGGTTTCTGTTGTTATCCATGCTTTTTGTTGTCGTTCCCTTTTCCCCAGTATTTCTTCACATGTCTCATTCCATACTGTTTTGATTTGCTGCCAATAGTCTTCTGTATTCTCTACATCTTCCAGTTGTTGGAGGAATTTGTTGGATATTGTGACCGAAAATTTGTCTCTTGTTTCTTAGATGTCCTACATTAAATTGTTGTCTATAATTTTGCATTGTTGCATATCTCTTGAGTTTCATTTTTATTTTGGCAATCAGAAGGTGGTGATCTGATGCCACATCTGCTCCTCTATATACCTTTACATCCTGCAATGATGATCTAAACTTCTTGTTTATGCATATGTGATGGGGCCGTAAAGACACCCCAGCTTCCCCCTTCAAACAAGGCATATTTATCGCCCAGATATTTTCGATGTTCGCGCAACCCACGTGACTGTCAGCCCACGTGATGGCGCGAGCAAGCATTGCTGGGATGGGAAAAGTCTTCAAGAAGATATATTAGTTTAGGCCATAATAAAGCCTAAGAATTAGTTGTGATGTGTTATATTTGATGATTGTGGGCCATATCTGTGTTTTCATGCCTAATAAAGCAAATATCGCGAGTGTTATTTATGCGGCCAAATTAATACGCGTAGCGCGCAGTAAGTTGAGTGATTAGCCTAGTGCCTATATAAAGCATGCGATAGCCAGCAGCGGCCTTTCCTAGTATCAGTCCAGACGAGAGAACAAACGAGACGAGGTGACCGGTGTGGGTAGCAGATGGACCAGAGCACGTGAGCTGTAATTCTTAACGCATTTTGTAGAATTTAGCATTCGTGTTCTAGAAGTCTGAAATTATATTCAGCACGAGTCTATTTTAATGTTTAGTGAGTTAAATAGATAGATGTGAAAGTTTAAGAGCGATTATTTCATTTATCAGAAAGGCAAATACGGTATGAAGCTATTTCACGTGAATTTAGATAATATCAACCTGTTAGCAAAAATAATTTCGTGTATTTAGCGTTTATTGATTATTCTACTGTATATCTTTAGTGGGTTACTTTGAAAGAATAGTCATTTAGATTTCTGGGGAGATTAGAGCCACTCCTTGGTACGTAAGGCACGTTGAGACATGTGTTTCTCTGGTTGCTCCCGGCGGAGCATGGAAACACCAATGCAGCTGGTGTCCATTACAGACCTACAAATAACATTTTTGCAGTGATGCTATTGCTGTGGGTTTGTTTCGGTGACGGTAACGATGTGTTTTCATGTGAGCTTGAGTTCCCAATCTCATCAGGGGTCATATACGAAACGCTTGTTACCCAGGAGTGCGCACCAGTCGTCCACTTACGACGACATTTTCAGAATGCAGTAATGAATATTGAGATGGGAGCAGTTGCGAGGTAGAAGTACCTATGCCCATTAAGTAGAGTATTGGTTGTACATATTGTTTTAATTTCTATTTGATACATGTTTTATTTATATAATTATGGTTAATGTGGGAAGGATGTTTTGAGAGCACGTGGGCTCACTTGGAGATATATATATTTCTCTTCTCCGCTCCTGACGTGGGAGCATCGGGCTAGGCCAACAGTTGTGGTTTTGCCTCCATATGAAGCATTCCGGATGCTCATGTGCAGTTAGTATTTATCGGTAGCAATCTGTGTTACATGGTGAGATTGCCAGCCTCATGCACAACACCATACTAGTCTCATTGGACGACATGCATGAGTGTGTGTGTGTGGTAGCTGAGTGTGTGCTCTTGCAGTATTGGTTTCGGTAGCCATCTATGTTACACGGTGAGATTGCCAGCCTCATGCACAACACCATACTAGTCTCAGTGGACGACACGCATGCGTGTGTGTGATAGTTAAGTGTGTGCTCTTGCAGTAGTGGTTTTGGTAGCAACCTATGTTACACGGTGAGATTGCCAGCCTCATGCACAACACCATGCTAGTCGCATTGGACGACATGCATGTGTGTGCGTGTGTGATAGTTGAGTGTGTGCTCTTGCAGTAGTGGTTTCGGTAGCAACCTATGTTACACGGTGAGATTGCCAGCCTCATGCACAACACCATACTAGTCGCATTGGACGACACGCATGTGTGTGCGTGTGTGATAGTTGAGGGTGTCAGGTGGCGTGAAAGGACTTTTTGGCAGGTGAGAGTATCATTATTTAACTATTATGATTTTAACTATTCGTTGCTTTGTTTGCTTCTTCAGATTAGCAACTGAGCACTAGCTGGGTGTTTGTTTGGTGTTTGGTTTGTTGGTTTATTTGTTTAATGTTTGCTTTGTGTGCTTGTAGTCACTGACAGGGTTGTAGAAATAAATACAGCCCCTGCCTCAGAATCAAGAGTTTTTATTGTTGTTCGGGTCGGTGCGAGTGTGAAAAGAGAGTGATCAAATATCACAACGTCATCATCATCATCTCGCCCACCCTATCACAATTATATGATCAATCTGATTTTCTGTTCTATGGTCTGGTGATATCCATGTTGCCTTGTGTATTATTTTATGTGGAAACATATTTCCTCCTATAGCCAGTTGATTTGAAGCACAGAAGTTTGAGAATAGTTCCCTATTTTCATTCATTATTCCTAGCCCCTGTTTTCCCATGACTTCTTCAAAGCCGGTGTTGACTGTACCTATCTTTGCATTCATGTCACCCATCAAAATTGTGATGTCTCTTCTTTTTACTTTTCCCATAATTTCCCGTAGTCTAGTATAGAAAAGTGCTCCATAAACTATGTCAACGATTCAAAAGTGTTGTGATCCAATGGATCCCATCTCATTGTAACATCACCAGCAATGAAGAGGCTGACAAACTGGAAAGGAAGGTGGGAATCTACCTCAGCCTGATGCAAGCGTAACTTTCAAGGAGGCAAAGAGTTTTCTCAGAATCAGATACAGAAACAAATGGGATGTAGCGCATCCAGGTCACACACAAAATGATGCATACTACCAGCTTAACAGAAGAGAACAAGTGGTAATCTTCAGACTCCACACTGGCCACAACAGATTGAGATACCATCTATTCAACAAGCTAAAGATAGGAACTTATAAACATATAAGGAAGGGTGTTGAGTGCACATCATGGGGTGAGACAAATTTGAAGATTTGCTTCGCACCACGATATGCCTCACATAAACGCAGAATATTGGGTTTAGGATATGACTTATCGGCACAGTGAAGGATGACGAACGTTCTAGTATCTAGGAGATAGTCCGCAGTGTTCGTTCAATGGACTTGGAAAGTGTAGAAATTATTCTACTGAAATAAATGTATGATAGACTTATTAGTAAACTGGAGTCTGACTTGACTCTGGAACTAAGATTGCGTTACAAATATATTTAAAGTGAAATAAGAAAGTGGAACAGAAATACGGCTAAGATTGCCAGGAATGTGTGATAGACTTATCACTAAGGTTAGTATTAACCTCGAATAATTCGTATATAAAATGTTGAGAAGCGTGAGTATCGACTACCTCAACCACCCCCGTTGTAGGTGAACGAAATATATAAAGAATATTGTGTGAATACACATTTGTTGATCCCTTCGGAGAATAGAAGGATGTGGAAACATTGTGGACGTTTTCAAAGGGCGAACCTAAATAATAATGCGGAGAATAGAAGGATGTGGAAACATTGTGGACGTTTTCAAATGGCGAACCTAAATAATAATGTGTTCAGATTGAACTTTATGGTAACGAACTCAGGATAAAATAAATGAAATGAATAATAGTAGCTGAAACTGAAAGCACACGAGGACGATAATATTGAATCGAATATTGACAGTGAATCGGACATGTTTCCTTATAAGTAATGTATCTACATTATGTCAAATCGTCTTGTGGTAAATTACATTGAGTCGAAATATTAAATGGAATGCGCCATTGATGTTTACAGTTCATACGTTATATAAAATTGAATTTGAGAAATAGTTATAAGTTGCACAAATGCATACGCATGGAAGTCGGAGTGAATGCTACCAATTACTATAATCGAGTCCAAAGAAAATAAAGCCAGATTTTTCTGTTGACGTAGTGTTGGAAAAATGAAACACCTAGACTACGAGACCAGAATGACCCTAGACGCAGTTGATAGATTTACAGCAATATACTACAAGTACTAAACAAAACCACACTAATACCAGACTCAACAGACAACCAATAGCATCATCACTTAAAAACACAGTTTGCAGATTATGCTGCTATTTGGTGTCACGGAATTGCCTCCCCTGCTTTGCAGTAGTGTTCCAACAATGGCCAAAACTCAAGAGCATCTAATATGGGCCTTCAAAGGTGTCTACCTTCGCACAAGATTACTTTTGGCAGATTTGTAGATAGAAGGATAATGATGCTTCCAACTCAAGGGAGTATTCATAAGATATTTCTGAAATCAAGAACAATCCTGCATTGGTAGGTCAATTGTTAACTTATATCGCCCCGCCTTCTTTTATGAAGAATTAAGTAATTATTCATTTCAGCTCGTTCAAGCCCCCACCCTGATTTACTCAGTGGAATTCTTATTATTATGATATAGCTCTGGTTAGAGTGTATTTAGTAACTTGACTGAGACAAACATGCAGTACATTCAAAATGATTAAATCGACGTTAAATTTGTATATCAACAAATAACAGATTTAATAATCACTTAGATTTAACAAGGTTTTAAAAGAATGAATAATGATTTGTCAGAAAAATTCTCATCACTGGTGTGGTGTAATGAGGGTTTTATATAAGAAGTCACTTGACAGCTTTTACGTTTGACTTAGCTGCAAATGGTAGGTTCTGCTCCCGCTGGGTTTTGGGTTCTGAGCAGATAGGTCACTGGAGTTCTCACGTCTCTGGTCAAGATTAAAGGCGCAGCACGTTCCAAGTAAAATCAGGGGGTAACTGCAAAGCTAGTCCCGCGTATCTAAGACCCTCTGATGATGGTGTCTAGTTCTACGTCAGTCCTCTTCTACCTTCACTTTGTTCCAGAAATTAATACCCGCACTGGTACCACTAACAACTATGGTAAAAGAATATAAACAAAACGCTCTCCTGAGTATTGCGTTTTCCAACCCATAGTTATGGGTCCCCTTCTCCCTATTACACCATCCCATTGTCACGAAGCGTAAAATCGCCTTCTCTTTCTTCTTATATCTTTCTCATACCAGTTCACTCATTCTCTCTCTTTTCTCTAGAAAATCCACCACTTGTCTAAAATCTAAGTTTTCACATTCTTCTGAAATAAATGCCTCTCTTTTTGTTCATTGTTTTACTGGCAAAAGTATTTCGACTCCCCTCTTGAACTTCTGACCACTGTCCTAATTAACCTGGGTTTTCCGTGGTGATACACGACATTTGATCTCCGCAACCAGTGAGGAGAATTTAAAATAACACCACGCTTGGTATCAGACTGCCTAGTACCAGTGTCTGTGTGTTGGGGATGGAACGTAAACGTCAACATGAGGTCAAATCCCCCACCCCTCTCATCAAAAGTAGGAAAAAATCAACCCGGAAAACATTGCAGTGAATTTGGAAGATCATTCTCGAAAGCGGCAGCCTAGACGGCAGGCCATACCACGAACCAACTAGTGGTCGTGCCAAGGCAATTATTGAGGGAGCTCTGTCAATTTTAACCAGTATGTGATTCAGTGAGCGAGTAAGTAGGTCTAATATTGTTTATTTGAATAACGTGAATAACAATCATATGTTTATCTACAGCATATTATTTCAGTGCCTTTTGTTAGACTAAGTTCTAAATGTACTTTCATCTTCTTTGTAACATTAATTAATGTTCCTTGATTTTGTACAGGAGACGACTGAACTAGACCTATTTCTACTGTATAGTTTCATCTATGAACTATCCTTGTCATGTTTGAATGTGTATATGCATGTATTCTGTGTTAGGATGGTACAATCAGGGTATATGAATGTTTATAACTGTGATATACGAGCGTAATGCCTTATCGCCATATCTTTTTCTACATTTTTCTTTTTTTCTTTTCTCCCACATCGTGCTCTTTCATCCCATGTTTTGCTATTTCATCTGTAAACTGTGATCTTTATTACTGTTGCAGGCTGAATTACCTCACTCCTAGTCCAAGGGAATTAATTGTTAGAAGTCTAGTACAAACAAGCCGGATTTTGGTTGTCCCGCTTGGTTAATTGATTTAAAAATATAAATCTATTGTTTGCTCGTATGTACGAGAATAGAGCGTGTTGATCGCTGCTAACATCTCACGGCGAGTCGCGTGTGAGATGAATTTGTTTAAGCTTTTTTTTTTGAGGTGAGCGATATTCGCTGAGCTTGCCCGGGGCATGTGTGATTGGCTGAGGTGTTCTGAGTAAGGAGTTTTGGTGTGTGATAGAGTCCCCAAGCGGACTGATCATCCGCTTGCTAGTCACATTGATTACGGAAACAACAATTAATATCCTGTTGTACCAATAAATGCCTTTAGGCGTAACGGAACAACGGATAATTTCTTGTTGCCCTAAGACGCCGCAAGGCGTAATGGCCATGAACTGCTTTGCCGGTCCATGGTTAAGGACGGAAGAAGAAGAAGAGAATAGAGTCCACAGCGAGTGTACGGGGAAGAAGGTTGTGGCCATGTTTTTTCGAGTGTACCTTTGAATATGTTGGTACAAAGGGATTACTAATGGATTTATATGTGATTAGCCATTAGTGTGATAAGTGATTATCTGCAGATAAAATGTACATTATTTGAAGATGTGTTATAGGCCTTGGAGTGTACAGGCCTGTGATTTGATATGTATTATTTGAAAGGATCCATGAACATATATATTCTTGCACTGCTATGACAGCAGTTGCTCTGTGAGGTCATACGTAATATTATTATTTGAAAGGATCCATGAACATATATATACTTTGCACTGCTATGACAGTAGTTGCTCTGTGAGGCCATACGTAATATTATTATTTGAAAAGATCCATGAACATATATATTCTTGCACTGCTATGACAGTAGTTGCTCTGTGAGGCCATACGTATTATTGTTAATAGAGGATCCATAAATATATTGGTAGCGCTGCGATGCTGTGGTAAAGTGGGATGATATAAATATTTATAGGGGACTTAGTGTAATGACTGAGATCAGCTGTGAAGGTATCTGTATCTAATGAGTGTGGTGTATTACAGATGACCTTACTTTGCTACCGCATATAGACCTCAGTCAGAATTATTCTGGAATATTGTGATGACTACGTTGAATGTCTAGGGTTATGATAGTGATGAAGTGTATGTTCACAACAACCAACAGACAGATAAACAATTTAATTTAATCCACAATCCTTTACAACACTGTGACACTCACATACGTAGAACACTCTATAAGACTATCTTAATAAGTCAAGTGTTAACTTTAAAAATATGTATTAATTCCTTTCAATAATAGATATCCTGATTCAACTACAAAGTGAACCAGGAATCACAATCAAATGTAATCACAAGTTGTATGTACAAAATTTATAGATAGGATCTTTGTATTGACATATATTATTATTACAATATGTTTGTAAGTTGTGATGTAGTACTATGAGGTAATACTGGCTTCTCAAGCTAGGTTGTTGTTTGTCATCATGACTTCAAGTGTTTGTTTCTGGTGGAAATAATATTGGAAAGGTTCACAGTTTCTTTTATTTGAAACAAATAATTGTCCCTCTTGATTTAATGTACAGTCAATTTTTGAGGGGGGTATACACAAGATTGAGCTGCTCTGGCCAACGAAATCTTAACTTCTGTGTGGACCCCCCCCCCCCCCCCCCCCCCCCCCCCAAAACCCCCCCCCCCCCCCCCCCGGCAGGAAACTGACTCCTCTGCTCGCTTGCTTCACCGTATTCTTGAGAAACAACACTGGTCGATATCTTGACCAAGGAGTATGCTACCAGCCTCTGGATTCAGCACAACTCAGACCAGGTGCTGCATTAATACTTTAGTACCACGGTCCCTGAAACAAGAAGGTTGTACCTCCTACTTCAGAACTAATTTATAATCTATTTCCACACTGAAGCACAATACATAACAAACACAGAGTTCAGCGCGGTAGGCCAACTGCTAACTTCTCATGAAACAATATACACCAGTATTCCTCTCCCTAATGGTTACAACGCCTCTGCAAGTCCAGCATTATTTCCTTCTATTCAATAAGATAGGTGTCATAGTACTATTTGGCAATCACTTGCAGTTATACTCCTCTCCGACAAGTTTTGTTCATGGTGGAGCAATATCTAAGTTTTGCCTCTTGTTTTGTTACTGAACCACACACACACAGACATAAATATCAATTCACATTCAATTTTCATCTAAAAGATATCAAATATGTCTAGCTTACCCAAATTCAAGGAAATATTAAACAAATACGTTGACTGGCGATAAGTTATGGCACAATTCCGATCTGCCTCTGTCCCAGGCTTTTATTAGAAAAATATGAGCTGGTTCTCAACGCACTTGCTTCTACCAAGTTAATTTTCAAAAAGTGGCACTGAACAGACGCTCCTAATTGACTATATCAAATGGTCTAGCCAATGAGACCATGTTTACAAAAGCCTTTGAAAAAATGTACCCTTCCTACCGTTTCTATTAACAACTAAAAATAGTATTAGCAGTCGACTAATCATGTTTAGGCTTACATATTATTCTAGCCAATCAAATCGGATTTAACGTGGTGGCCTCATTTTCTCTAAAGCAGTGTCCAAACACGCCATTATGAGCAAATATGATCCTGTGTTGTCAGACAACACCCTATAGTATTTTGGCTATAATTTGTTAATTATTAGACTATTTGCTTAACACCTAACATATTCTTTGTCAGCAAGTCCTAAGGTACCCAAATATATAAGTTTAATGGAGCTAAGTGGCTGCGTTCAAAATATGTATTTTCTAGGATAGTCGTGTATTTGTTTTTTTTTTATTTTTTATGTTTTGAACCGCCACCTGTCCTGCCTTTTCGACTGTTCTGTCAGTATGAAGTCAGGATTTCAGACGTAAGACAGTAGAATGTCATGTTTCCTAATAAGCATTAAACATGTTTGTTAAAACATTACCTCGTATCGTTAGTGTTTTTTTTTCACTGTCTATTTGAAAAAAAACCAGGCCTGCATGCCTTTCGCGTGTGATTTTTGCGTTCACTTTTTAATCGCGAGACGGCGTGGTAGCATTGCATGCGTTCCTCCGTGCATCTCTCTCTCTCTCTCTCCTAAGCCCGTCTGTCTTTTCGTTTACGTGGTGCATAAAATGACATGAATGGAATATTAAATCTAGGTCATTACGCAGTGTGTGTAACTTAAGGTTTTCTAAGAAATATAGTACTAGTTTTATTTTTTTAGAAATGCGTGTAGTTGATGCAGTAGGCTTTACTAGCAAACGTGAAAGCGTTACAATTATGCAGACGGAGCATAAAAAGGGGGATTTCTTGTTTAGCTAGCATGACGTTCTATAACACAGGCGTACGCTATTGTGACCGCACTGTTCTTTTACCATTCTTCCTTCCTTTTATTGAATTAATTCGTTAGGCTTTACATTTACTTTTTAATTTATAGATGTGGATTAGAATTTCTCACGACAAATTCTCCCCACTTAAAACAGACCTTATATGTCAGTCTATAATTCGATATACACATAGAGAAATTTAATATTATTCCTGGTGCTTACTGTGATTCTCGTCACACGGATGGCGGCTTAGAAAATCCGCACCCAAGTTAGTTTTTCCTGAAATATATTCTAGGCTGAACTGGAATGGCTGCAAAAGTAAGGACCATCTGAGTAACCTCGAATTTTCATGCCTAGCCTGCGCTAGAAACGACAAGGGTTTGTGATCCGTTTGCAACTTAAATGCCTTCCCATACAGATAAATATTGAATTTCTTGATCGCCCATATTACTGCAAGACATTCTTTTTCGCTAGTTGAATAATTTGTTTCAGCTTTATTCAACTTTCTGCTAGCATATGCCACTGGGGTTAATTCCCCATCCAGTGCATCTGATTTCTGTAACAGGGTCGCACCTAACCCGATATTACTTGCATCCGTTCTTACAATGAATTCTTGACTTAAGTCAGGTAATTTCAAAATAGGTTTGCTTGTGAGCTTTTCTTTCAATTCCTGGTATGCCAATTCACATTGTGCAGTCCATGTAATTCGATCTGGATTTCCTTTTCGTGTCAAATAAGTTAACGGTGCACATATGGAATTAAAGTTTTTGATATACTTTTGGTAGAAACCACATAATGAGACAAAGGATCTCACGTCTTTCTTGGTTTGTGGCCTCGGGGCTTTCTTTAGTTTCTCTAAATTCATGGGGTCAGGGGTCATGTTTCCCTGATGGACTGTGTGTCCCAAGAATTCTAATTCTTTACATCCAACGCAACATTTGGTTGGTCGGGCTGTTAAATTCGCTTCTCTAAGTCGATTAAACAGCATGTTCAGAGAGTCAATGTGTTCCTCAAATGTTTCTGTTGCTATAAGGATATCATCCATGAAATTTGTGATGCATGGATTATGCAGAGGATCCAACAATTTTCTCATCATTCTAGAGAAGACACTAGGCGCATTCTTCAATCCAAAAGGCAATCTGTTAAACTCATAGTGTCCCTCTGAGGTACTAAAAGCTAGGTATGGTCTAACCTCAGGCTTTACTGGAATCTGATAGTATCCTTTACTCAGATCCACTTTTGAGAAATATTTAGCTTTATTTAGCCTGGCAAACAACTGATTTGTATCCGGCAATGGATCCACCTGACCTTCTGTGATAGCATTCAGTCTCCTGTAATCTATACAGAGTCTATGTTCTCCAGAGGGTTTCCTTAAGAGTACCACACTGGAACTATACGAAGATTCACTGTGTGAAATTATTCCTTCCTTCAACAAATAGTCTATCTCTTCCTTCAAAGCTTTCTCCTTAGCAAAAGGAATCGAATATGGTTTCATACAGACAGGTGTGGGGTCTATCAGTTTCATATCATATTCCAATAAGTTTGTATGCCCCGGTCGGTCCGTTAACACCTCTGTATGATCATCTAGAACCTGTTGCACTCTCTCTTTCTGATTTTTCGTTAAATGTGTACTGATTTTCACCTGTGCCGCTGTCTCACAGGGATGTAATGGATATTCAAATGATGAAAGTGGTTCCTTTTTCATCTCCATTGCAATGGACAAGGTCAACAAGTGTGTCTCTCCTGATTTTCTCTTTCCAAATATTTCTTCAGGAGATTCACATGATAGATTTTTTCTTCCCCTTCTTATCTATCTTATAATTGGTTCTAGACACCTTCTCTAGAACTGTATATGGACCTTGCCATCCAATTTGTAACTTATTCTGACTCCCGGGTAGAAGAAGCAGTACCTTCTCTCCCACAGCCAAATCTCTGTCTTTAGCTTTCCTGTTGTAATAGGCAGCATGTTTCTTCCTGGCTTGTCTCAAATTTTCATTGGCAAGTTTCCAGCCAGTTTTTTAAACGAGTGGTCAGCTCATTCACATATTGGTATGAAGATGTAATATTTTCCTCTGCCTTTTCATCAGTCCACGTTCTTAACAAAGCTACATATGGACCTTTAATTTTGTGGACCTATTTGTCCATGCACCGGTATGGTCTCTTCCACTCGAAGCTCTATAGTGATGATTTTTTTCTTCCCAGAATTATCATGCACAAAACGACCGCTACCAATTTTTCTTTTGGGGCTTTCTCCCCACTTAAAATTCTTGATGAGAGATTTCCTCTCTACATCTTCTTCCCCCCGTTTGTTTAAGTCCGATTGAGGGATTTTCGGCTTATCCTGGGGTAAGACATCTTTTTGCACTCTCCGCATAGTGGCCATTGTAAAACAGTTAAGTGAAGCTTGTCCGTGAAAAGGGGCTTCCCATTCCATTTGGTCCACTTTATCAAAGCTATTTTTCTTTTTATTATCAGGCCTAATTTTGCCCCGTGGCGTGTCCAGGTCCTGATCCATGTTCCCACTTGTGGGTGTTCCCTCATGTGCTATGCTACACCTTTCTACAAAATTCTCAATGTCCCATCTTGCTTTGGGCCAATAATAATTTTGAGCCACCTTTTGAATGATGGTACCTATCTTCTCATGGTCCCCATCTGGTTTCACATGTAGGCTCCTTATTAATTCTGTCCTATATCTCTTTGGAAGAACCAGCTGTCCGTGACCATTGGATCTAGTTCCAGTCTTCCTATACATCAACTTGTTTTTCATATAAAAATCTCCCTTGCCTGGAGTTGTATGACAAGTTGACAATTTTCTGAAACAAGGCTTGAGTGTTTTATCCCCAGCCTGTGCCTTCCTCATCTCTTCTGGAGTGGTATCTAACATAATATCCTCCTCCTTTCTTGAGGTCGACCTGACCTGAAGGGTGGCCATATACACAGGTTTCCTTCTGCAACGGTCAGTGTCATGATTGTCCATCTGACAATTTTTACACCACCTTTTTCCTTGGTTGAAAGATTTTCTTTCATCATATTTCCTTTCATCGAATTGTGGGAATTTATTTTTATTGTCATACCGTGGCCTATCAAATTGGTGCTTACCTTTGATTTGATCCCTAGGATCAAATTTATTAAAGTTCTGTGGTGCCCTAAAATTATCCACCTGTTTCTTTTTATTACCTGTTACCTCTGCTTGAGCTGCTTGATACCTTTCAGCAACATTTAGCAACTCACCCAGCCTCTCTGCACCTTGTTCCATGAGAAACTTTCTCAGGTCTGGAGCCATGGACTCTCTTAGTTGTTCTATAAGGATCATTTCCTTAAGATCTTGGGTTTTCCCCAGAGAAGTCCATTTCTCCAAGTATGTCTCTAACCGTGCAGAGAACTGGTGATAGGTTTCACCTGACAGTAGTTTAGCATTCCTAAATTTTTTTCTATAAAATTCTCCATTCTTTTCATATCTTAACAAAAGAGCCTGCTTTAGCATGTCATAATTTTCTTGATCATCTTTGCTCATTTTGGCAAAAACTTCATAAGCCGTACCACGAAGCCCTTGAGATAACTTTAAGCTCCACCTTTCTCTCTCTAACCCATACGTGGTTGCTAATAGTTCATATCTATTTAGATAGCTCTCGATATCATCTTCTCTCTCAACAAAATGATCTAAATGAAAGTTCATAGCTGAGGTTGAGGCTCCCTGACTAGCCGAGGCATCAGAGGCAAAGGGACTGGCACCATTTTCAGGAGCATGGCTTTGAAACTCAAACTCCCTTAGTCGTAACTCATGTTCCCTTTGTAATCTTTTCTCCTCCTTTTCTGCTTCCCTCTGTGCAGCCTGCCTTCTTTCTTCTGCTTCCCTTTCTGCAGTCAATCTTTTTTCTTCTGCTTCCCTTTCTGCAGTCAATCTTTTTTCTTCTGCCTCCAATTGGAACTTCTTAGCCTCAGCCTTCAATTGTAACTTCTTAGCCTCAGCCTCCAATGCCCTAGCATCTTTGTCAGCCTCAATCTGCAACCTCTTAATTTCTTTTTCAGCCTCTAACTTTCTTTCGGCTTCAAATTTTCTTTCTTCACGTTTAATATATTTGTCACATTCAGTAGTGACATAAGCAATCATAACTTGCCCGTCCATTCCTAACTCTTTAGCAGTCTGCACAGCAGCAGATCGAAATGTTGTCAAGTCGGCCATTGTCTAACAGGCAAATTTATACAATGTCTAACCTAAACAAGTCAATCTATAACTAATTATCTACAGATAAACAATTTAGTTTAATCCACAATCCTTTACAACACTGTGACACTCACATACGTAGAACACTCTATAAGACTATCTTAATAAGTCAAGTGTTAACTTTAAAAATATGTATTAATTCCTTTCAATAATAGATATCCTGATTCAACTACAAAGTGAACCAGGAATCACAATCAAATGTAATCACAAGTTGTATGTACAAAATTTATAGATAGGATCTTTGTATTGACATATATTATTATTACAATATGTGTGTAAGTTGTGATGTAGTACTATGAGGTAATACTGGCTTCTCAAGCTAGGTTGTTGTTTGTCATCATGACTTCAAGTGTTTGTTTCTGGTGGAAATAATATTGGAAAGGTTCACAGTTTCTTTTATTTGAAACAAATAATTGTCCCTCTTGATTTAATGTACAGTCAATTTTTGAGGGGGGTATACACAAGATTGAGCTGCTCTGGTCAACGAAATCTTAACTTCTGTGTGGGCGGCAGGAAACTGACTCCTCTGCTCGCTTGCTTCACCGTATTCTTGAGAAACAACACTGGTCGATATCTTGACCAAGGAGTATGCTACCAGCCTCTGGATTCAGCACAACTCAGACCAGGTGCTGCTTTAATACTTTAGTACCACGGTCCCTGAAACAAGAAGGTTGTACCTCCTACTTCAGAACTAATTTATAATCTATTTCCACACTGAAGCACAATACATAACAAACACAGAGTTCAGCGCTGTAGGCCAACTGCTAGCTTCTCATGTAATAATATACACCAGTATTCCTCTCCCTAATGGTTACAACGCCTCTGCAATTCCAGCATTATTTCCTTCTATTCAATAAGATAGGTGTCACAGTACTATTTGGCAATCCCATGCAGTTATACTCCTCTCCGACAAGTTTTGTCCATGGTTCTCAACGCACTTGCTTCTACAAAGTTTATTTTCAAAAAGTGGCACTGAACAGACGCTTCTAATTGACTATATCAAATGGTCTAGCCAATGAGACCATGTTTACAAAAGCCTTTGAAAAACAGTACCCTTCCTACCGTTTCCATTAACAACCAAAAATAGTATCTGCAATCGACTAATCATCTTTAGCCTTATATATTATTCTAGCCAATCAAATCGGATTTAACGTGGTGGCCTCATTTCCTCTAAAGCAGTGTCCAAACACGCCATTATGAGCAAATATGATCCTGTGTTGTCAGACAACACCACTATAGTATTTTGGCTATAGTTTGTTAATTATTAGACTAATTGCTTAACACCTAACATATTCTTTGTCAGCAAGTCCTAAGGCACCCAAATATATAAGTTTAATGGAGCTAAGTGGGCTGCGTTCAAAATATGTATTTTCTTCTACCACCCGTTCACTTCTATACGATGGGGTGTCTTCTGTACTGTCAGGCTAATGTCAGGATTTCAGACGTAAAACAGTATTGTGTCATGTTTCCTAATAAGCATTAACCATGTTTTTTAAAACCTTACCTCGTATTGGTAGTTTTTTTTTGTCACTGTTTATTTGAAAAAAAGCAAGCCTGCATGCCTTTCGCGTGGGGTGGCATTAATTTTCAATCGCGAGACGACGTGGTAGTATTGCATGCGTTCCTCCGTACATCTCTCTCTCTCTCTCTCTCTCTCTCTCTCTCTTCTAAGCCCGTCTGTCTTTTAGTTTACGTAGTGCATAAAATGACATTAATGGAATATTAAATTTAGGTCATTACGCAGTGTCTCTATCAAGGTCGTACAAGAAATATAGTACTAGTTTTATTTTTAGAAACGCGTGTATTTTATGCAGTAGGCTTTACTAGCAAACGTGAAAGCGTTACAATTATGCAGACGGAGCATAAAAAGGGGTTTTTCTTGTTTAGCTAGTATGACGTTCTATAATACAGGCGTACGCTATTGTGACCGCACTGTTCTTTTACCATTCTTCTTTCCTTTTATTGAATTAATTCGTTAGGCTTTACATTTACTTTTTAATTTAGATATGTGGATTTAGAATTTCTCACGACAACACACACATTGCTTTTGTGTTCTATACTTTATGATATGATTGTATGTGGTTTTATCATATGTTGTTTGATAATTGGGAAGTATTATTACCATGTTCGTCTACATACATATCTTCACTTGATTTTTTTTCTTTGCGGATTATTCTTCATTGCATTCCATTTCTGCTATTGATTTCTCACTAGCAGTTCATTTGGTTTGTACTTCCAGGTTTAGCCTGCGTATCTGTTGATTCTATTTGGGTACTTTTTCTTCTTACTCTACTTATACTTCCATCTGTTGTATGGTTGGGTAGATTATATGATTAAATATGACGTAGTTATTTGTGATAGTTGTATTTATTTTATATGCAGGTATTGTTAAACTGTATTATTAGTACCATGTCATATTGGTGATGGTTTCGCCTATTCCGATTTTGTTATCTGAGACTATTGTCTATGCCTCATTTGTTACTGTACATTTGATGATTATATTTTGCCGGGATATTTTTCTGACTTAACGCATGTTGTTTTTCTAGTTGGATAGTAGAGTTTCATTGACCCCTAAATTTTTGTAAGGTACTTTTCAAAAACATGATGTTATCATTTTTTTTCCTCGGGGGGTGGTGTAAGCTGTTGCAGGCTGAATTACCTCACTCCTAGTCCATGGGAATTAATTGTTAGAAGTCTAGTACAAACAAGCCGGATTTTGGTTGTCCCGCTTGGTTAATTGATTTAAAAATATAAATCTTTTGTTTGCTCGTATGTACGAGAATAGAGCGTGTTGATCGCTGCTAACATCTCACGGCGAGTCCCGTGTGAGATGAATTTGTTTAAGCTGTTTTTGAGGTGAGCGATATTCGCTGAGCTTGCCCGGGGCATGTGTGATTGGCTGAGGTGTTCTGGGTAAGGATTATTGGAGTGTCATAGAGTCCCCAGCGAGTGTACGGGGAAGAAGGTTGTGGCCATGTTTTTTCGAGTGTACCTGTGAATATGTTGGTACAAAGGGATTACTAATGGATTTATATGTGATTAGCCATTAGTGTGATAAGTGATTATCTGCAGATAAAATGTACATTGTTTGAAGATGTGTTATAGGCCTTGGAGTGTACAGGCCTGTGATTTGATACGTATTATTTGAAAGGATCCATGAACATATATATTCTTGCACTGCTATGACAGTAGTTGCTCTGTGAGGCCATACGTAATATTATTATTTGAAAGGATCCATGAACATATATATTCTTGCACTGCTGTGACAGTAGTTGCTCTGTGAGGCCATACGTATTATTGTTAATAGAGGATCCATAAATATATTGGTAGCGCTGCGATGCTTGCAGGCTACAGGAGGCCATACGTATTATTGTTAATAGAGGATCCATAAATATATTGGTAGCGCTGCGATGCTTGCAGGCTACAGGAGGCCATACTTATTATTGTTAATAGAGGATCCATAAATATATTGGTAGCGCCGCGATGCTTGCAGGCTACAGGAGGCCATACGTATTATTGCTTAGGGGATCCATGAGTATATATCAGTAGCACTGCGATGTCGGCTGGCTACAGGAAGAGGTAGTGCTGACGATCCTATATATTACTATTGGAGAGATCCAAGAACATATATCAGTAGCACTGCGAGGTGTGCAGGTTACAGGAAGGGATAGTGCTGATGATTATATATACGTATTACTGGAGGATCCATGAATATTTATTAGAGTCACTGAAGATATTTGAGGCCGGGAGATGTATATGCTTGTAGTGACATGTGGGTGATCATTGGTAGATACTACCTGATATTATTTGATTCCATGTAACTGTATTTGGTAGATGTCCTTGTGGTTGTGTTGTGGTGTAATTAAAGTGTTTATGAAAAAGTCACTAGGTTTTTCACCAATCAATGACTATCACGTACGTTACTGTGAGTGACTGTTGCAACACATAATTCTTTCTTCTACAACATTTGGATAATGTCTTCGCAACAACCCCAACATTGGTGGATTATATCTTTATCATTTAGCGACCCTAGTATTTTGGGCCTTAACAATTACCACGTTTGTTCTTTCATCGGTGGTCTTTTGATTCAGTTTCCCCACCTTGTTAAACACACCTGGTCTCATCCTAATCTTGTGACACCCCTTCGTGGTCATAAACGATTTCCTCTGATACGGAATTCCATACCACCTTGGGCTATTGTTAACTACGAACAGAACGCGGCTGACACAAAGGATTAGTCTCTTTATTGCTACCCGCTGTCCATACAAGCGACGGGTCACCACAATGGGACAATGGGGCGCGGAGACGCCCAGCTTGGCCAGGTGAAGAAGTCTTCCCATGCTGTTTAAACCAACAGCTATGTAATGCAATAGCCGGCGCCACAATTGGACTTGTTAGCATGCTGGCGACAATGGACCGAGGTAACAAAGGCCGCCACCAACACGCGGAGCGATAGACAGAAAGTGATATGACAGTTGGAAGGAGGGGGACACTTTTTCATTGCCAGCCAATTATCTCAACACCTGTTTGTCAGGCAAGCCCGGCAACTAGAAAGTTGGTCGCGAATTGCCCCACCCACTTTTGGACTGACTGGGGACAAGAGAGATCCTGGGAATGAGCGACCAGAGGGACTCTTAGCTTTTGGTTGTATGGGCGGAGTTGTACGTCACCGGTCCAAGGGACCCACATTTGACTTTTAGAGATATAATATACCGCACAGCTCGCTAGAGAGAGAGGAGTTCAGTTTTTTAACATTGATGTGTAGAGAAAAATCCCTAAAGCATAGCCTGCAATTAATTCAATGTGAATAAATATTTCATATCTGTGTGTATTGCGTTCTTAAAGGATTTTGCGAAGGAAAACGAAGTCCATCAGAAATCTGAGTCTATACGCTACGTGTCTGACGTTTAACCAGAAATAAATAAGTTATCAAAAAATGGACATTAGGCTAGCAGAATTCGCCAAAGGATATTTTTCGTTCCTCACTTAAAAAGGAATATTTCTCGCCCACGCTCAAGAAGGTGGATGCAGCATTTTTCGTCACGAGCGCACAAGTTCAATACATAGTTATAACAAGTTCAAATCACTCGAAAGCTTACTACAGGAGTCAAGCTAAAGCTCACAGTTGATTACTTATATCAAGTTCAGCTCAATCGGAAGCGTACTATCTGAAGTCAAGCTAAAGAGCTCAAAAGTTGAATCTCATATTTATACCAAGTGCAACACACTCTTAAGCGCATTCTATGAAGCAGATTCCAAAGTATATTTTATGAATCACGATTACATACTCAAGATAATGAGTCTACATATCCAGAACATTTCGTGAAGATATCCAGTCTGGCCAGTACTCCCCGGAGATTAGACAACCGACATTTTCATACGACCACTGTTAACTGTTGATCAACGCTACAGAGATATACTCAAACAATGAAGGATTGTATATCGTCAACGTTCTCAGTATGACAAAAGTTTTCAAAAGAACGTCCTCGACTTAGAGATACCCCACTTGACATAACTTATAACAACTTGGGACATTCTATGCATACATGTGAATCATCCTATCCGGGTGAAGCATTTACAGACACATGGACTGTGTAGATTACTCACCATTTTGGTAACACGTATCATATCACATCATCATCATTTCGCTTTACACAAGCTCATTCGTAATTAACTACTATTTAATTAACTACAATATTAATATCTCATCTGTGTGTTTTGTGGGAATAGTCTTCTACCATCGTCACGTTCTAACCATTATTAACCCTATATGTGTAGATATTTAATTCATGAACCCAATAATCGTTTGATCATTATCTAGTTTGTTAATGTATCACTCGTGCTGTCGGTGTTAAATATTTACATATAGGGAAGTTTCTACACTCAGATGAGGTTGGGGGCTTTTTCTGTTACGGGATCTAAGGGCAGAAGCTAAGGTCTTGGGGAAACAGAACTCTTTTCATAATTAACTAGAAAACACTGTCCCGTGGAAAGCATTCGCATTCCCTTCTTCTTGTCCCTATCTCGAATAGATCTTTATTCTTTCTTAACGAGCCAATTTCTAGAGACCTTCTACCTAATATCTCATAGGCTATTCCTGGCGAAAACTACTGTCGTAGTTTCCTCAATACTTCAATACTCACCATACGACAATATCATTACCATAAAACTATATAATAATTTAACTGACTTTAAGCCAATGGTTCTCATGGTTGAGACCAGAAACACCTCCAAATGAGATTTACAGCTCAAGTAGCAAGAATGTAAATCAGTGGTTCCCAAGCTTTGTCCGCAATGACACCCCAACAGATTTTACGGCAGCATGGGAGACTATATCCCAGTGGTTCTCAAACCATTGGTACCAATGATCCAAAATTGATTTGACTGCTCTATGGGCACAAGGTAGACAGTGGTTCTCAAACTCTTGATAACCACAGCCCCAAACTTCACAGTTGGTGAAGCTAACAGCCCATAGGTTGGAGATCATTGTGGTAAACAAGTAGGAAGACAGATATAGGTTGAGATCCACCATGTATGCTTATAACGTCAGTTATGCCATAGTATTTCATAGATAATAGATAGCACCTTGTTACTGGTGTTAACTATAATTGTTGGTTAGATTTATGATGGATGATTAGCGTCCAGCAGATATGGATAATGACTTATCTGGCAAGACTACTAATGGAGCTTGAATTGTTTTTCAATCCAATCCTACCAAGTTGTCCTACCAGGAGACCTACCGGAAGGCCCAACTTGAGTCCTGTCCGGGGTCTATCCAGTAAGCATACGCAGTGGTCTGGAGGGCCGACATAACCCATTCCATTTGGTCATGAGCTCTGTGTCAAGACAGAGGAAGCACCCCCTGCCATCCTCTGAAACCCTTCTAGAAGTACTTGCCATACAACAAGACAACTTAAATCCAGCAGCATCGCAGATGAGTAGTTTGCTAATGCCAGCAAAACCACTACAGAGCCATAATTAAATTAACACTGTTGCGTCGGGATATTTTTAATGTCGCTGGACACCAAATCTCTTTCTCAACTTTATGTACCTTACAAAGTCCTTTGTAGAATTCTGAGAAAGAATTTATCGTCTAGAAAATATCCTGCTTAGTTTCACCAGAATTCTCTTTTTAAGTAAGGTTTCTAGTGGACTAATTCCCGAGGAGAGACAGTGCATCCAACCTGCAGTCTGAAAGATTATCCTCTAAATATTTTCTTTTATCCTTTCATACAATCTGTCACTACCTATTCAAAATTACCCGTCACACCCATCTACCTCAGACTTTACCCTCGATGAGAATTAAGCTTAATCCATCGAGAGAAAACTCTCTTTATATTTAAATTTAATAGCTTTATATTTACTTTACATTCAAATGAAAAGGTTAATAGTATAGATAGAACATGTTTACATTTACATCTTCACTGATTGAAAAGTGTTCACAATATAGATTGAATATGTTTTCAGTTACATCTACACTGGTTGAAAAGCTTTGAAACTTTAATTAATTTTAAAGTGAATATGTTTACATAGACATTTACACTGGTTTGTACTTGTAAATATTATAATTAGAATGTACATCATTTCTTTCATCTTTTCCTCCCTGCTCCATATGGAACGTATAACTACTTATGCGTTTAGTTCTTTTAAGAAACTGGCAATAAAGCAGTCATCAGCCCTGGCAGTGGTGGTTCATGAAATCATCATTCTATACGCTGAGGTTGCCAGCCTCAAATGACTTGGACATCCACTAGCAATTTTCACATATTAATATTCACATGGCAATATATACATATTAGTTCAAATGTTAGTAATGAAAAATATAAAATGTAAAAAGTACAGCTTACGCCAATCTTGGCTCACAGACTGTTTGCTTAGAGGCATAAAGGCACTGGAATAGGCCTCTTACACGTGTTCTTAGGAATCGTTATTTTAACATTGAATTCCCATTTTGACTTCGTGTGTTTTAGATTCCTCATATTCCCGGTGTCCTTGTTAAAATGGTTTTCCTGGGCTCTTTAAGTCCTTCAAGAGGTTCCACAAAGTCCGGTCTGATATATATGAAATCTTGATTCTAGTCTTAACTCTGGCAGTCTGGTGGTCGTCTGGGCAAGCGAATTCTCACAGTAAATTCGACCTGCAAAACATGTCAGGTTATATGACCCTTCTTTTACCCCGCATTTGTTTTGTTACGATGCTAAGAAAGCTCCAATCGTTTCAAACATGCGTGTTTAGTGGGGAAATTTCAAAGTTATTTCCGCCTGAAATAATATGCGTGATGCAAAAGATCACGTCTCCCATATATGGAATGAAAACATACAATCCTCTCTCGGCAATGTTTACAAATTACATATTATTACTTTAATATAAAGTAATGTCTTTGTAACAAGGTGTGCAGGAAAAGATGATGTCATGCATGTCTGTCCAAAATGTCTCGCACAGACAAGTAATCTCGTTATATGTCGCTTGAGCACACAAAATCCGTCTTTTTATCATCTTGGCAAAGAATGCACCCTGGCCTTATCAGCGATTAAACAAAAGTTAACCTGTAGTCTGATGACAGCCACTCCCGAGATTAACCAACATGGTTGTCGATTAATTATTATCTCAACCGTTCCTTGCAAAGCAAAGGGGAATGGGTAACCAAACAGACATGACGACTTATCAGTGAGAGGAGTGTAATAATGTTTGAAAATACAAAATATCTGCTACATAGCAGAAAGAAATGTGTCAACCATTGAAAAAATCGCAATAAAGTCAGTACAACAATTGAAAATGAGTACTGCCGTAGTGGATAAGAGATAGAGAAGAGGTCGCCCCAATCCATCCTGTCACATATGGAGATCTGGGAAAACTCTAACAATATTATGTAATAATCTTCAAAAACAAATAAATAAAGTATATAAATGGATGAATAAATGGGGATTTCAATTAAATGTGAATAAGACAGAAGGAATTATCTTCAGTAAAGACTGGATTGTTAAAAATAAGATAATTAACATAAACTTACAGGGGCAATAAATTAGTACAGTCCAAACAACAGTTAACCTAGAATGATACTAGACCAACATCTGAACTGGACCAAACACGTAAATAGACTGGTAGAGTCTTGTAGAGGACTAATTAACGTGCTAAGATAAGTGAAACGTCATGGATGGGGTGCAAGCATTAAGACAATGATCATGTTCTATAAATATTTCTGTAGAGGCAAAACTGATTATGGAAGCATAGCATAGTATACTACTCTGTCCCAAAAGTAAGTGTACTGATTTGCCTATGTACGACTAGACAAAGTAACACCTCATTGGTGGATATCGGCGCATGGATAGAGACCTTAGCTGCATGTCTAGACTTGTTTCAACTCGATCGGTTGAGTCATTCCCGCGCTACTGCAGTTTGTGTAGGGTCATGTTTTAATACCTCGTTACGTTTGCGATGGAGCGAAATATCGAACAACGGTACGCTATCAAATTTGGTGTGAAACTCAAGAAGTCTGCCACCAAGACATTTAAAAATTTAACCGTAGCTTATGGAGATGCCACTTTATCGAGAAATATGGTTTTTAGGTGGCACAAACTTTCAAAGAGGGCCGAGAAAATGTTGAAGACGAACCTCGTTCCGCAAGGCCAATCTTGTCAACAAACGATCAAAATGTGGAAGTTGTGCGAGCTGTGATGGCGAAAGACCGCCGATTGAGTGTCAGGATGATTGCAGAAGAAACTGGCTTGGATAAAAATGCAGTTCATAGAATTTTAACAAACGTTTTGCACATGCGAAAAAGTTTTGCACAACTGGTGCCCAAAGACTTGTCTGTGGAGGGAAAAGAGAACCGGTTGGAAATTTGTCAGGATTTGCTGGGAAGACTCGTCATTGAACCAAATTTCTTGGATAAAGTAATTACAAAGTAATTAGCACATAGTCACCAGGAAACGGCAAACTATGTATGTTGTTGTTGTTCTTGATGGAGGTGATTGGGTGGAGAGCGGGCATTGTTGTTTTTGTTTTTAATACCTTGTTGTCTTTCCTTGTCCTATGAGTAGTTAGTAAGTTGTTTTTTTTATTTTATTTTATTTTTTTTTTATTTTTTTTTGTTACTAACGTTATATGTTTTCCTTTGTTTTATGTATATATCTTTTAAGTATTGATTGGGCATCTGTTGGGGCATCTATACTTAAAACCTTATCACCTGTCAAGTCTATATTGTGATTTATATAGTAAGTTTTTAATTCAAGCCTTTGTTGTTCATACTTTTTACAGTGGATCAGGTAGTGGTCTATGTCATTCTCTTCCTAACATTCTTGGCAGTGTGGTTCTTCTATCATAAAGTATGCTGCACCGAGACGGAGACGCCACAGTTTTTTTGTTTCATGGTATCTTTAATTCTTCTCTGACCTGGCACGTCCTCGTTGGTTCTTTAAGCAGTTTGAACGCGTGTCTGCCTATTCTACTTTTCTTCCATGTTTCTTCCATTCCTCGTTTATAGTTATCTTCACTTGGCTCCTGATCTCCGACCTTCCCAGTCCTGCTCTTATATTGTTTTTACTTGTTCTTCCATTCTTGGCGTTCTGATCTGCCAACTCGTTACCAGCAATACCTATGTGTGCTGGAACCCACACTAGCCTCACACTACATCCTCTGTTCCCTAGTGATGTATTAATTTCTAGAATTTCTTCCTTTATGTCTGGCCGGCTACATTTACCTGGGTGTTCTAGTGCTTGTAGTGATGATAGTGAGTCTGTAAATATCGTAACAGCTTCTGGTGGGTTATCTTCGATTATTTCTAAACTTTTTAAGAATTGCTACCATCTCTGCGGTAAAAATCGATGCCCCTTCAGTTACACTGTAGCTGTTTTTTATTCCTCATTGTGGTATTACAACTCCGGCACCTAGTTGCCCACTATCACCCTTGGATCCATCAGTGTAGACGGCCAGACTTTGTTTAGTTAGTTGATCTATGAACTTTCTACTTATCATTTTGGCTTCTTTATCTTCTATGTTTTTTTTTTTTTATCTTTTCAGTAAGTGAGTAGTCTATGATTGGTGTTTTGAGTTCCCAGGGTGGTATTTTGCTTCTATATTTATTACTATTTTTAATTGTGTTTGATAGTTCTTTGAGCTGCGTTAGATCTTCTATAGTTCTCCACCCTGTTGGATATCTATCTTTGTTTAAGGGGACGTCCCATACACTTGGTTGGGTTTTGACAAAGGCTTTATGTGCTGGGTGGGTCACTTCTTGTGCTACTTTACTCCAATAATTTAATCTTAGTTCCTTCCGTCTTAGACCAAGGCATGGTATGCCAAGAGCTACTTCTAGCGCTTCTACTGGTGTTGATATAAATGCACCTGTAATGGTTCTCATGGCTGCATTTTGAATCCTGTCCAGTTTTGCTTTGTTAGAAGCTGCAGCTGAGTCATATACTATGCTGGCATAATCCAGTTTCCCCCTGATGAAAGACTTGTAGAACATAAGCATTATTTTATTGCTGGCCCCCCATCCATTACCTTTTACTATCCTTAGTATATTTAGGGGTCCCCTACAGCTTTCTACTAAATTGTCTATATGTTTATTATAATTTAGTTGTTTATCTAAAGTTATGCCCAGAAATCTTGTTGTTAAGGATGTACATATTTTCTGACCTTTAATGGTTATATTGATTTTGTTATTTTTTTAAAAATTTCCTTTGCTGAATATCATACCTACTGTTTTGTTTACATTAATTTGGAAGCCCCAACTTTTCATCCACTCTGAAACTTTGTCTATTTGGTTGTGAAGTTTTTTGTAAACATGGTCCAAGTTTTTTCCAGATCGCCAAATGGCACAGTCATCTGCAAATTGTGATACTGCATTCTTAATGTCGTTAAATTCATCTGCTAAATCATGTACAGCTAAAGTGAAAATTGAAGGTGAAATCACTGATCCCTGAGGAATCCCATTCTGTTGTTCATATATATCTGACTTATCATTGTTTACCTGTACAACAAAATACCTGTCCTGTAAAAAGTTTTCTATATACCTATAGGTTTTACCAGTAATGCCAATCTTTTTCATTTTGTAAAGAGCTCCATCTCGCCAGCATTCATCATATGCTCTAGCTACATCTAGAAAGACTGCTACTGTTTTCTCTTTTCTCTTGAACCCTAGCTTTACATCGTGTTCTAATCTTACAAGCTGGTCTACTGTACTTCTGTCTGCTCTAAACCCTGACTGGTTTGGACTATATAACTGATTTTTCTCCAGGTAGAATTTAATTCTTTTGTTAACAACAGTTTTCAGTATTTTACCTAGTTGTGATGTTAAGGAAATAGGCCTATTGAACTTACATCATGGGCTTCCTTATTGGGTTTTAGGATGGGTAATATCATAGCTAATTTCCATGGTTTTGGTATCTTTCCTAAGCTCCAGATTTTGTTATAAAGGGAAGTTATTATGTTTATAGTTCTTTTGGGTACTTTCTTAAGGATTTCATAACTAAGTATATCTTGCCCTGAGGCAGTATTAGATTTATCTTTATTTGCATTAGTTACTTCTTCCTCTGTTATATCAGCATCTAAATAGTTTGTTTCATCTATCTGGTCTGGTAGTTCTTTTGAAAACTATTCTAAGTCTTTCTCTTCTCTCATTTTCTTCCTGTCCAAGACTACTGCACTGACTTTATAGAAATACTCGGCAAGGGCATTAGCTTTTTCTTTATCTGTTTCTGCTCTCTTTGGTAGTTTGATTGTTGGCATTATTGTTTTCTTATTGTTCCATTTGATTGCCTTAAGCTGTTTCCATACTTCTTCTTTTTTTCTTTTTTTTTCCGTACGCCCGCTAATACTCGAGGCGAAATCTCAGGTTATTGTTAATGTCTAACCTGACATTGATTTTACGTGAGTATCCCTTTTCTTGTACAGAGACAGGTGTCCCTCGCCATTCAGGCAGATACTCGCCGATTTCGGAGGTACCCATTAGAGCTGGGTCGGCTCAGGAGCCGCCAATCCCTGGTCGACGACACTCCTTCAAATGTTCTCGCCAGGTCTCGAGTTAATCCAGTCCAATTCCCGGTCGACGAAAAATCCTCAAATGCCGTCGCCCGGGTTTGATCCTGAATCACCCGGTCGCCAGAGCGGTGTTGTAACCACTACGCTAGCGCGGCTCCTACCCATACTTCTTTAATTTGAGTGCTAGGTTTAAGCGACTGACAAAACTCCTTCCAGTTAGTTTCTTTGACTTTAAATATTATTCTGTTAGATTCATTCCTAATAAGTTTATACTCATCATAGTTTTCTTCTGTTCTGTTATTTCTATATTTTTGTAAGGCCCTTTTCCTTCTCTCATGAATTTCTGCACAGCTTTTATTCCACCAGGCAACTGGTTCTTTATTCCACTGAGTTTTTCTTTTCTTATTAATGTTATTTATTGGTTTAAGGTGCTGTGGCATATTTTTATTTGGTATATATTTTATTGCTATTTTCATAATTTCATTGGTCAGTGTTTCTTGCCCACAAGTCAGTATCATCTGATTCCATCCCCTCCAGCTCTGATTGGAAAGCTTCCCAGTTTGCTTTTTTATAGTTGAAAGTCGGTTTCTCTGGTTCTGGATTCGGACAGACATTTTCATGCATGGTTATTATAATGGGCAGATGATCTGAATTTGTGTCTTGTAACACTTCCCAATTTACATTCGCTAGGTTGTTAGTTGCTATACTTATGTCTATTGCTGAGTCTGCCCTGTTAGCTTGTGGATTAATTCTAGTTGCAGTTCCATCATTTAGTATTAGTAGTTCATTGTTTTCTATGAAGTCAAGTAGGCATTTTCCTGCATTGTCTGCATGTTGTCCACCCCAAGCATAATGATGGGAATTAAAATCGCCTACTATGACTGTTTTGGGGCCTAGTCTGGTGCTTATGGATAGTATTTCTTCATCTTTAACTGTGCCATCCTTAGCGTATACATTTAAGATTGTTAGATTGTTTGGTTCAGCTGCTATAGTAACCTGGATACCTTCTATATTGGTTGTATTAAATACTTCCCAGTCTATAATTTTAAATTTTTCGCTAACTAAGACTGCGACACCACCTCCTCTACCTTCTTTCCTATCGTGCCTAAGTATCTTAAAGCCCTTACAACTACTGTATATCTACTGTTTGGGTTTAAATGAGTCTCTTGAAGAGCATATATAGCGGTAGTTCCTCCTGTCTCTGCCAGTAGGGGTGAAAAATTATTTTTGATACCCCTACAATTCCACTGCATAATTCTAAATCCGTTGAACTTTAACATCATCTAGTATCCCTTTTATTTTGGTTAAACTATCAAATTTGATCTTATTCTGTATTTTCTGTACTCGTGGACCCATTATCAACCATGTTTTCAAGAAATTCCTCATTGAGACTTGTCATTTTGTACATAATTTGTTCCACTAAGTATGGTAAAAGTACCTCAACTTGTTCTTTGACAGTTTCTTCTAGGTTGCTTTTGTTTTCCTGTTGTATTATGTTCTTTTTGACCACTTTAAACATTATGTACAATTGCAGGTGAAATAAGATCACCATTTAAGAGTGCTCTGGAGGTGGCCTTAGGAGTCCTCTCTTTGGAACTTCGGAGAAAAGAACTAAGACTAAATTACATGACTAAAATAATGTTGGACAAGACTCATCCAGCTTTTCCAGCATTTACTCGGTATCAGTTAAAAACAAATCAGAACAGGTTCATGAATACATGTAGATACCTGACAGGTTAGATATGCATGGAGGAACTAGTACACTTGGATGCCCTAAATGCACCAAATAATAACAGTAGTATATACAAGCCGGTGGAACCACCATGGGAGCTCAGGAAACCAGATACAGACTCCCACCTGGCAAATATAATTAATAAAACAAGTGATATGGCTACTTTCAAAATCAGAGCCAGGAAATATATTCAACAAATGTCAACAGACAGTCTTAGTGTAGACAGATTGATCTAAGGGTATGATAACATATTGGTGATAGGACTTTATGTTTCCATGTGGCAAATGGTGAAAGGATATAGTGTAACAGATAATACATATATTTTCAGAGCAGAGATGGTTGCGATTCTGAAAGCTCTAGAAATCTTCTCTAACAACCATAGAAGGAAATTAAAAAGCGGATAAAGTAGCAAAGAAAAGTAGAAATAATAGAAGCCAAATAAATGTGTGGTTGAGTAAAACAAAGATCAAAAACTTAATTAAAAGAATAGTAACGGAGGTGTAGTGGTTTTGATGGTATTGTATGATGGTGATATTACTAAGTGTAATGTATGAGGTCAGCTGTGAAGGCTCCTGAGATAAAATGTAGTTGTGAATTTTCAAAAGGCCTTTCTTGCTACCACTACGACCTCACACCTATCTTTTTTCCTAATGAATGTGGCTACGTTATAATCTAGGGTACTGAATGTAATGTGTTGTATTGACATATACAAACACACACACACAGATATTAAATAATATATTATCAATAAAATTTAGAACACAATGAACTAAATCCAGCTGGTGAAATTTTAGAAAGTAAATCTTTTTTTAAATTTATTTGTTCTGAACCAAGGTTTTATTTGGCCAGAACATATGAAAAGATTTTGGAATTTATGAGTGAATGGCATGAATAAATGGCATGATAAATAAAATGTGTGTACGTATACAAATTTTAAGATTAGTTAGTATTTCTACAGTTTATAATTTTATTTTCCCTGGGAGAACGATGAATAGATGTGCTGTTGGGGTGGCTTCATCCCTCCCTGTCTAAGTTTACCAAACATTGTCCATTAATGATGGAAGTAAATGGGATGTTTTAGTAGGAATTCACTTTGGGTGTTATGTCTATGAAGTTGGTGTAAATCCAGCAGACCAGCCTGCTTACGTAACTTTGAAGGTGTAGCGCTGGTGCTGGAATCTGGTGGCCCCACCTCTCCGTGCTTGGGGGCAATATATCGGGTGGCCCCACCTCTCCGTGCTTGGGGGCAATATAAGGCTGTTCTGCCAAGATGCGACACTGCACGGGTCCTCACTGTCAATTATTTACCCAGCATTTGACACCACCTTTTGGTGTCAACATAAAAACTCACAGCTCTGAAATAAAGTATTGGTTTAGGTTCAGAACCTTACCTAAGGAGCCACTTCTACACGTAACAATTTACAATAACACCATTTAGACAGGGTCAGATCTCTCTGACCATACAACACACCTTACCAAGTTGGTTTCCCATAGGATAAGTTCTCCCAGACTACATATTCAGAAATATGTTTATTAGCTTCTTGCCCTAGGATAGGATAGGTGATATGTTCCACTGATCTCAACACTTGATCTGTCCTTCCTAATCTTTGCTGGAGTATATATATATTGTTTGTCCCTAGACCCTGAACTAGGGCGGGGGGTCTAGAGCAAATCCTTACTTGTTTGTAAGGCTAGATTTCGATATGGCAGTATCAAATCACTCGAAACCTTAAACAATATTCAAAATATGCAAAGAAATAATTTCAATCTTACCAGATTATGAATAAAGAACACAGAAATGCTAGCAAAACTCAGCTGAGCTGCTGGCTATAGTATGGCGTCCCTGAACTTATTTCAATTTATTTCATTTGGAAATCACCACACTTGAAATTTACTGTGTCTATCACTGGACAACTATTGAGGAATGGCCCCAAATGCGCGTCTGAGCGCCGATAATATGATTGTCTGTGGCCAATCAATGCCTTGGTTTTTTTTAAATTCAAATTTCCTACACTAAAGTCATTTCAGTCATGCTTCAGTCAAGTATGGATTTTTATCTGTTAGTCCGTCCGTCTCTACTTGCGTTTTTCACAAAAACGTACTTGTTTTTTGAACCAACCTATTCGTCCCCTCTACACTTTTTTGCCTGAAAAGTTATTTTTAGCCACAGCTCCCACCAATGTCCCTTCTCTTTCATTCTAACTAGATTTGAACACTTGCGTCTCAAGGTCGCGATTTTTGTGCAAATAGTGACATGTTAGATTCAATGCAGTCTTTCGCTGATGTGAACAACACTGTCTTTTGTCATTATCTTCATTATTAGCTATCCGTCTGTATAAATAAAAGCATATTATTTCACTGCTCAGAATGGGCCATCCGGCCAGCTAATTTTTATATTCCTAACATTAATATTAAGAAAAAGTTACTTTTTAAATTTTGTAATATTTCAAGCATCTGCGTTTGCCGCTGAATTCAAATAAAAGGCTTGGTATCGCAAAAGCGTCCAATAAATGACTGTGGCGTATCATATCCAAGGTCCCTTCTGTCGAGTTCCTTACTTTATGTCAACTTGGGAAACGTGACTTTTTTCTCCGTTTCCATCCCCCCCCCCCCCCCCAAAATTGCAATTCTCCTTAGCCTTGCTAGTCTCACGCAATTTTTTCAGTCATATTTTTTTTTCCTTTTGATCCGCCGTTCTCATCCCGTTCAAATGGTAACCGTTTTGATTTCCCGTCTAGCAAGTCAATTTTTTATGGAGGGTGATGACCCGCGGTCAGGGCGATCATGTACTATCAGCAGCTTACGCATTATGTTTTTATCCTTACATTTTATCCTTTGGAGATATTTTTACGTTGTATCACTTGTTAATTTTATGACACATCTCCCCACTTGAAAACATGCCTACGGCAAGTTCTAAAACCAGTGATACACATAGATAAAATCTCTCCTCACGTCTGCCATTACTCTAATTTTGATCACAGGGGTGCCGACTGAGGAAATCTGCACCGACATTCAATTTGCCTGGGATATATTGGATACTAAACTGATAAGGTTGAAGCAATAAAGACCACCTCAGCAATCTTGCGTTTTCATGCTTAGCCTGAGATAAGAATACGAGAGGCTGATGATCCGTCTCGACCACAAAAGTCCTACCATACAGATAGATTTGAAACTTCTTTATTGCCCAGATTAACGCTAAACATTCTTTTTCGCTTGTGGAGTATCCTTGTTCCGCCTTATTCAATTTGCGGCTTGCATAAGCGACTGGTTTCAGTTCCCCATCAGGTGAAGATGATCTTTGCAACAAAGCCCCTCCGAGTCCTACATTACTTGCATCGGTTCTTAAGACAAAGTCCTGTGTCAAATCAGGCAGTTTGAGAATAGGCTTGCTAGTGAGTTTTTCCTTTAACTCTTGGAACGCTAGTTCACATTGTGCAGTCCAAATAATTTTATCTGGAAGTCCCTTGCGAGTCAGATCAGTCAGAGGAGCACAAATAGCGTTAAAATTTTTGATGTATTTCTGATAAAATCCGCATAACGACACGAATGATCGCACGTCCTTTTTTGTTTGTGGTCTAGGTGCTCTCTGCAGTTTTTCCAAGTTCTTAGGATCAGGGGTCATGTTACCCTGATATACAGTGTGTCCCAAGAATTCCAACTCTTTGCATCCAATACAACATTTTGTTGGCCTAGCAGTTAAGTTCGCCTCCCGAAGTCTATTAAATAACATCTCTAGAGCTTCAATGTGTTCTTCAAATGTCTCTGTGGCGACGAGAATATCATCCATGAAATTCGTGATACATGGGTTATTCAGGGGATCCAACAATTTGCGCATCATCCTTGAAAATACACTCGGAGCATTTTTCAGTCCGAATGGTAGCATATTGAATTCATAATGTCCATCCGAAGTGCTAAAAGCCAAATAAGGTCTCACTTCAGGCTTCACTGGGATCTGGTAATAGCCTTTACTAAGATCCACCTTTGAAAAGTATTTTGCCTTGTTCAGTCTGGCAAATAACTGTTTTGTGTCTGGTAATGGATCCACTTGTCCTTCTGTGACAGCATTCAGTTTCCTGTAATCTATGCACAGTCTGTGTTCCCCAGACGGTTTTCTCAACAAAACGACACTAGAACTAAAAGATGATTCACTGTGCGAAATAATCCCCTCCTTCAACAAATAATCTATTTCTTCCTTCAATGCCTTCTCCTTCGCGAACGGAATAGAATAGGCTCTCATACAGATTGGGTTTGAGTCTACCAGTTTCATGTCATACTGTAGCAAATTTGTATGGCCTGGTTTATCTGTTAATACATCTGTATGTTCCTCCAGAACCTGTTAAACTCTCTCCCTCTGGTTTTTAGTCAGGTGCTTACTGACTTTTACCTGTGCTGCTGTTTCACAAGGATGTAATGGGTATTCATGTGAGGTGAGTGGTTCCTTTTGCATCTGGGTTGCAATAGCCAAGGTCAATAAGGGGGTGCTTTCCTGGAGTGGTCTGTCCAGATACTTCTTTAATAAGTTTACATGATAAACTTTCTCCTTCCCCTTTTTGTCAATTTTATAGTTTGTTCTAGACACCTTCTCTAGAACCGTATATGGACCTTGCCAACCAATTTGTAATTTATTCTGGTTACCGGGTAGTAGAAGCAGCACCTTCTCTCCCACAGCTAGTTCTCGGTCCTTTGCCTTCCTATTAAAATATGCTGCATGTTTCTTCCTGGCTTGTTTCAAATTATCATTTGCCAGTTTCCATCCAGCTTTCAAACGAGTGGTCAGTTCGTTCACGTATTGATAAGATGAGGTAACAGGTTCTTCCGCCTTCTCATCCGTCCAGGTCCTTAATAAAGCTTCTAAAGGACCTTTTATTGGCCTCCCAAATAGCAGAGTTGCGGGAGCCATCCCGGTTGAACTATGTGGTACCTCCCGATACGCAAACAATGCGGCGGGCAGGAATTGATCCCACAGATCCGGTTTTTTCGTGTGCCAGCTTTCTCAGGATAGAAATGAGAGTCCCGTTGAACCTCTCTACCTGGCCGTTCCCTTGTGGATGGTACGGACTACAATGAAAGTGTCTGGCTTGAAATAGTTTAAAAACTTCTTCCGTTAGTTTCCCCTTGAACTGAGATCCATTATCCGTCAAGATTTGATGCGGGAATCCTAATCGGGTGAATATTGTAAGTAGTGCCTCTGCTACATGTTTTGAATCAATTGATGGCAGGGCTACCGCCTCTCCCCACATAGAACAAGTGTCCACCAGAGTAAGGATGTAACTGTTCCTCCTCTTGGTCCGAGTGAGAGGTCCCACAATATCCACTGCAACCCTCTCGAAAGGTGTTCCCACTATGGGCATTTCCCCTAGAGTTGCAGGAGCAGTCCAGTGCTTTGGAGCTACCCTTTGACATTCAGGGCAGGATTTGACATATCTTTTTATATCCTCCGTTATCCCTGGCCAGAAGTAATGACAAGCTATACGCTGTCCTGTGGCGCTGATCCCCATGTGACCACTGAAGGGAATCGCATGCCCGAGTTCCATCACTTTATCTCTATATGAAGTGGGAAGAACCAGCTGGTTGTGACCATTTGTTCCAGTTCCGGCCTTCCTGTATAATAGTTTGTTCTTCATGAAATATTCCCCCTTGCTCGGAGGTGTGTGGCATTTGGGCAATTTTTTAAAACATGGCTTGAGTGTCCTATCCTCAGCCTGCGCCTTTCTCATCTCCTCTGGATGAGCATTTATAGGTTCACCTTCTTCCTCCTTCTTCTGTGACCTGGTCTGCACTGTCGCCATGATCACAGGTTTCTCGGGATTCCCCAAGAAGACGTATCTACACCCCAATATCAGAGGGTAGATTGGTTCATCTATCACTGCTGCTCTGATTTCTCCTTCCACATAGCGAGTTTTCACCGTTATCCTTGCGATGGGAAGTGTCATGAGTGGTATGTCCTTAGTCGCCCCTTGTATTTCCACTGTTTCTGTGGTATACTGACTTGGGTCCACTAGGCTAGACTTCACAACTGAATCATAATCCAAACCTGTATCATAAAGGCACCTTATGGTGACCCCATTACAAATAACATCCTCACAAACTGGGGGGTGATAAGGTTCCTGTTGTCCATTAGGATTCACCTTTAATCTTTGCGTCCCCGACTTCATTGCAGCAATGTTTGAAGGTTTCCTTCTACAAAATTCGGTGTTATGGTTATCTTTCTTGCACCATTTACACCATCTTTTTCCTTGGTTCAACGGTTTTCTTTCATTGAACTTTTGGTCATTGAACTGTGAGTTTCTGTCGCGATAGTCATTTCTTGGCCGCTCAAAGTTTGTCCTACCTTTATTTCCCTGCTCTCTATTATCAAACTTATTAAATTGCTGTGGAGCTTTAAAATTGTCTATGTGCTTCTTTTTAGCACCACTTACCTCTGCCTGGGCTGCCTGATACCTCTCAGCGACATTTTAAAACCTAACAACCTCTCCTCTCATTTTACTGGATTAAAACCTTTAACTATGGCGTCCGCCTCAATTTGTTCCATGAGAGAATTATTTCTGTGGTCTGGAGCCATGGACTCTCTAGTTGCTCAATCACCGCTCTTTCTTAAGAATCTTGGTGATCTTCCCCTTGAAGACTGCATTTCGCCACATTTTTCGTCGACCGGGATTTGAACTGTGATTAACTCGAAACCTGGCGAGACATTTGAAGGAGTTCATCTGGCGGCTCCTGAGCCGACCCAGCTTAAATGGGTACCTCCGAAATCGGCGAGTAATTTGCCTGAATGGCGAGGGACAGTCTTCTTGCTACTTTTCTCTAAGGGATACTTCTTAAAATCAATGTCAGGGACATAAAAATAATAACTGTGGAGATTTCGCCTCGAGTATTAGCGGGCGTACGCAAAAAATGATGTTTTCTCAAAAAAAAAAAAAAACCTCTCCCAACTTCTCTGCACCTTGTTCCATGAGAAATTTTCTCATGTCTGGAGCCATGGACTCTCTCAATTGCTCAATCATGATCATTTCTTTAAGATCTTGGGTCTTCCCCCAGAGCAGTCCATTTCTCCAAATAGGTTTCCAGTCTAGCAGAGAATTGGTGGTATGTCTCCCCAGACAACAGTTTGGCATTTCTAAATTTCTTACGATAAAATTCACCATTCTTCTCGTACCTTAATAACAAAGCCTGCTTTAACATGTCATAATTGTCTTGGTCTTCCCTGTTCATTTTAGCAAAGACTTCATAAGAAGTACCTCTCAGTCCTTGTGATAGCTTTAAACTCCACCTCTCTCTCTCTAACCCATATGTAGTAGCTAATAACTCAAAACGTCCTAGGTACCCCTCTATGTCATCGTCTTTTTCAACA
Organism: Oreohelix idahoensis; assembly: GCA_024509875.1. NCBI lineage: Eukaryota > Metazoa > Mollusca > Gastropoda > Stylommatophora > Oreohelicidae > Oreohelix > Oreohelix idahoensis. The sequence goes on from JAMPIV010014265.1 coordinate 48,616, forward strand.
AAATGGTCTAAATGAAACCCCATAGCTGAGTTTGAGGCTCCCAGACTGGGCGTAGCATCTGAGGCAAAAGGGCTGGCACCATTTTCAGGAGCCTGGCCTTGTAATTCCAGCTCCCTTAGTCGTAATTCGTGCTCCCTTTGCAACCTTCTATCTTCTGCCTCCCTTTCGGCCTTTTTTATCTTCTGCCTCCCTTTCGGCCTTTTTATCTTCTGCCTCCCTTTGCTGTCGTTTGTCTTCTGCCTCAATCTGCAGCCTCTTAATTTCTCTATCAGCCTCTAACCTCTTCTCTTCAGCCAACCTTTCAGACTCTACTTTTCTTTCAGCCTCTTTTTCTAATCTCCTTTCTTCCCGTTCAATATATTTATCACATTCAGCCGTTACGTATTGAATTAAAATCTGACCATCCATTCCCATCTCCTTTGCGGTCAGCACAGCAGCTGATCTAAATTTTGCTAGCTCCGCCATACTTTCTAAACAAATCTAGCAATAAGCAAAGTAAAATTTCCAATCTCTAAAGTAATTATAATTATTCTAGACCAAAATAATTCTAATTAACTAATTAACTAAACACTGGCTGTGAAGATTCACCAACTTCTAATTGCCCTTTTAATTTAAAGGGACACTTTTACTTTTAAGGGAATTTTACAATTTTGTTCCCCTAATTTTATTTCTCCCACCAGGAGATCCTTATATTACTGTTTATGCTAATTATCCCTGGACAAGACCCCAATATATGTAGTGGTTTTGATGGTATTGTATGATGGTGATATTACTAAGTGTAATGTATGAGGTCAGCTGTGAAGGCTCCTGAGATAAAATGTAGTTGTGAATTTTCAGAAGGCCTTTCTTGCTACCACTACGACCTCACACTAACTTTTTTTCCTAATGAATGTGGCTACGTTATAATCTAGGGTACTGAATGTAATGTGTTGTATTGACATATACAAACACACACACACAGATATTAAATAATATATTATCAATAAAATTTAGAACACAATGAACTAAATCCAGCTGGTGAAATTTTTAGAAAGTAAATCTTTTTTTAAATTTATTTGTTCTGAACCAAGGTTTTATTTGGCCAGAACATATGAAAAGATTTTGGAATTTATGAGTGAATGGCATGAATAAATGACATGATAAATAAAATGTGTGTACGTATACAAATTTTAAGATTAGTTAGTATTTCTACAGTTTATAATTTTATTTTCCCTGGGAGAACGATGAATAGATGTGCTGTTGGGGTGGCTTCATCCCTCCCTGTCTAAGTTTGCCAATCATTGTCCATTAATGATGGAAGTAAATGGGATGTTTTAGTAGGAATTCACTTTGGGTGTTATGTCTATGAAGTTGGTGTAAATCCAGCAGACCAGCCTGCTTACGTAACTTTGAAGGTGTAGCGCTGGTGCTGGAATCTGGTGGCCCCACCTCTCCGTGCTTGGGGCAATATATCGGGTGGCCCCACCTCTCCGTGCTTGGGGCAATACAAGGCTGTTCTGCCGAGATGCGACACTGCACGGGTCCTCACTGTCAATTATTTACCCAGCATTTGACACCACCTTTTGGTGTCAACATAAAAAACTCACAGCTCTGAAATAAAGTATTGGTTTAGGTTCAGAACCTTACCTAAGGAGCCACTTCTACACGTAACAATTTACAATAACACCATTTAGACAGGGTCAGATCTCTCTGACCATACAACACACCTTACCAAGTTGGTTTCCCATAGGATAAGTTCTCCCAGACTACATATTCAGAAATATGTTTATTAGCTTCTTGCCCTAGGATAGGATAGGTGATATGTTCCACTGATCTCAACACTTGATCTGTCCTTCCTAATCTTTGCTGGAGTATATATATATTGTTTGTCCCTAGACCCTGAACTAGGGCGGGGGGTCTAGAGCAAATCCTTACTTGTTTGTAAGGCTAGATTTCGATATGGCAGTATCAAATCACTCGAAACCTTAAACAATATTCAAAATATGCAAAGAAATAATTTCAATCTTACCAGATTATGAATAAAGAACACAGAAATGCTAGCAAAACTCAGCTGAGCTGCTGGCTATAGTATGGCGTCCCTGAACTTATTTCAATTTATTTCATTTGGAAATCACCACACTTGAAATTTACTGTGTCTATCACTGGACAACTATTGAGGAATGGCCCCAAAAGCGCGTCTGAGCGCCGATAATATGATTGTCTGTGGCCAATCAATGCCTTGGTTTTTTTTAAATTCAAATTTCCTACACTAAAGTCATTTCAGTCATGCTTCAGTCAAGTATGGATTTTTATCTGTTAGTCCGTCCGTCTCTACTTGCGTTTTCACAAAAACGTACTTGTTTTTTTGAACCAACCTATCCTTCCCCTCTACAAATTTGCCTGAAAAGTTATTTTTAGCCACAGCTCCCACCAATGTCTCTTCTCTTTCATTCTAACTAGATTTGAACACTTGCGTCTCAAGGTCGCGATTTTTGTGCAAATAGTGACATGTTAGATTCAATGCAGTCTTTCGCTGATGTGAACAACACTGTCTTTTGTCATTATCTTCATTATTAGCTATCCGTCTGTATAAATAAAAGCATATTATTTCACTGCTCAGAATGGGCCATCCGGCCAGCTAATTTTTATATTCCTAACATTAATATTAAGAAAAAGTTACTTTTTAAATTTTGTAATATTTCAAGCATCTGCGTTTGCCGCTGAATTCAAATAAAAGGCTTGGTATCGCAAAAGCGTCCAATAAATGACTGTGGCGTATCATATCCAAGGTCCCTTCTGTCGAGTTCCTTACTTTATGTCAACTTGGGAAACGTGACTTTTTCTCCGTCCTCCACCCCCGCCCCCCCCCCCCCCCCCCCCCCCCCCCCCCCCCCCCCCCCCCCCCCCCCTCCCCCTCCCCCCCTCCAATTGCGTCTCCTTAGCCTTGCTAGTCTCACGCAATTTTTTCAGTCATTTTTTTTTTTCCTTTTGATCCGCCGTTCTCATCCCGTTCAAATGGTAACCGTTTTGATTTCCCGTCTAGCAAGTCAATTTTTATGGAGGGTGATGACCCGCGGTCAGGGCGATCATGTACTATCAGCAGCTTACGCATTATGTTTTTATCCTTACATTTTATCCTTTGGAGATATTTTTACGTTGTATCACTTGTTAATTTTATGACAGGAGGAATGGACAGGAGAGTGGGATGGAAGTCTGAAGGGCAGACATGCAAATTGTTCAAGACTCAAACAAGAATGTGTCACTGTCAGGTATCTAGAGAACTAAAATTCCTAGCAATAAGAAACTTCTTAGACTGCAACTAGGAATGGGCTATTTTAGAATAGAAGAGACTTCCTGTGCAGAGTGTCTAGAAAAACATACTATAGAGAATTTCCAACTAAAATGTAGGAGGTATGAACAACAGAGAAAACCAATATTAGATTATTTACAGGCATGCAATTCATCCTTAACTGTGGAGCAGGTGTTGAGAATAGATGGCCTAGAGAATTGCACAATATAGTAAAACAGTATATAACAAGAACTAAAATTAATATATTAGGATCAATCATGGTGTGAGGATAAGGGGTAGTCTGATGGGGGTGCTCGTGTGGATGATGGCAGATAATTGGTGGATTTGGTGTAATATCAACCACTACCGGGCTTTCTCCCTCCTTTTTACCTTGTTAACACCAGGGCTGTTATGTGAAACTTTACTTTGTTTTGTTTTTTCGTTCATTTTTTTTTAATTTTTTTTTAAATTTGTTATTGTTTGTTTGTTTCTTGGAAAGGGTAGGTCACACACACATACACAATTGTGGTTTTGATTTACTCTATTTGGACTGAGTGGAGGGGGGAAGAAGTTACTACATTGTCTTGAATTTATTACACTATATATCCTAATAATAACCCGTCGAGGGTTGAATGGTATACTTTGTTTGTTTTTTCTTATATTGTGCCTTGCCTGCACCAAAGACTCATGTGCTTTTGCAGCTGTTGATGCTAAAGCAGTTTTATCTACGTGATTAGGTTGCTAGCCCCATGCATCAGGTTACAAAATGTCCCGTAGAAGAAGACGTGTCCATCTTTTTACACTCATGTCGTACTTAAGGCATGCATTATAGAAAAATATGATTTTGTCCAGCTTTTTCCTGATGATTAAAGTTTAAAATCCTTTGAACCTTGATGTTAACATAAATCACAACAGTCTTTCAAAATTTACCACAATAAAGTCTTTGAATTTAACACTGTCATTGTTAGTTGCTTATCCTTTACAGGACGTGGCAATCAACCCCAGCTTTTATTGGCTGTTTGTGATTTTTCTAGGCAATTTTTTTCATTCAGTAGTTTGCCATTGCTTTCTGAACGGTACGGCGCTTATACCATTGTTAAAAATCCACACAAAGCGATCTGCTACCAAACCGCCTGCAGCAGGTTTCGAACCTGGTATATCTGGATTATGAAACTGCGTTCATATCCATTAGGCCACAGACAACACTGTCATTAGATATGAATTTATGATTTTGAAGAGGATGTTGTTGTTTTGACGAGGTGATGGGTGGAGAGCGGGCACTTTACAGCTGACCGTTATTGCCTCTTCTCGTTCCATCTTGGTCTACCCTGTTCAATCTGAAGTTTGGTTATAATTGGAGTATTTAGTGTCATTTTATTTTCTAATTTTGTATTCAATTTAAATAACTATTGTCTTTAGCAGTTGCTGATTTTAATTTGTATTAGTATTTGTCCATTTTATTTTCTCTTATGTATTGTTTATTGATAACTATTGTCCTTTACACTTGGTTTTAATTTGTATTAGTATTTGTACTTTTTGAGTTGTTGTTGTGTTTTTTTTTTCTTTTAATACCTTTTTGTCTTTCCTTGTCCTATGAGCAGTTAGTAATTTTTTTTTTCTGTTTTGTGTGTTTTTTTGTTACTAACCTTATATGTGTTCCTTTGTTTTATGTATATACCTTTTAAGTATTGATTGGGCATCTCTTGGGGCATCTATACTTAAAATCTTATCACCTGTCATGTCTATATTGTGATTTATATAGTAAGTTTTTAATTCAAGCCTTTGTTGTTCATACTTTTTAAAGTGGATCAGGTAGTGGTCTATGTCATTCTCTTCCTGACATTCTTGGCAGTGTGGTTGCTCTATCATAAAGTATGCTGCACCGAAACGCCACAGTTTTTTTGTTTGATGATATCTTTAATTCTTCTCTGACCTGGCACGTCTTCGTTGGTTCTTTCAGCAGTTTGAATGCGTGTCTGCCTTTTCTACTTTTCTTCCATGTTGTCTTCCATTCCTCGTTTATAGTTATATTCACTTGGCTCTTGATCTCTGACCTTCCCAGTCCTGCTCTTATATTGTTTTTACTTGTTCTTCCATTCTTGGCGTTCTGATCTGCCAACTCGTTACCAGTTTTGAAGAGGACAGAAAAGTCTGCCATCTTATGGGAAGTTAGTTGAAAGCCTAAAACAGCTACTGTGAGCCAATTTCCTCCATTCTCCATTTCACTGTCCTACATTTTATACTCAGGTATCTGGACATGCTACTGTTGACTCCATTTTATCGTTGAGTTCAGTGAAGAGGTAAATTGAAACGCGAATGGTTAAAACGGAATGAATGTCAACAATGTTCTTCAAACGAAAATTCCAACAAGTATCGTTGAATTGGGTGAACTGGGCAAGTATTGGCAGCACACAAGTCGGTGATTACAGTACATATATTTTATTGACGTGACACCAACGAAGTGGAACAAGACAATCATAGTTACAGATGCGAAGATCATACGTCAAAATGTTAATATCACTGTTAATAGTTGTTGTAGATTCTCTAACAGTTAAGTTCTCTTATATTCCAGTGACTAAGGATCACTTCCATTACCATATAACAGACATGGTATTAACGTCCGTTGACCTTCTCCCAAGGACGTTTATTAAGGCAAACGGATTCATTCTCACGGAGCAATAATTTATATCATACTTGTAAGCATCCCAGACTTTCTTCATAAAATTCTTAGATAGCATATCCAATCCAAACAAAGGCAGATATAACAATACAACCAGGTTAGTGTTTCATCTTGGCTAACCTCTCGGTATCCATGCCACGACTTTGGCATAGGTAAAACGGCATATTAAACATGTGAAGCATATATATATATTCATTAACTTGATTCCACATATGGATTCTCCCTCTACAAAAGATTCCAAAGGCTATCGACTCCGTGTGTCCAATTCTAGGAATGTCATCTCCGATGAATTCCCGCTAGACCATTAATAGGAGCGGCCTGATACTTTAATTTACATAATTAAACTTGCCATAAGAAATGGGGCGACACTTACTTCATTCTTCCACTATTGGCTTCGCCATGAAGACCAATAGATACGAATACAACTGATGGCTTCTTCAAATTTGCCAGGAATCAAAGAATAACACAGCGGACATAAATGTCGTCCGAGCTGCCCCTATCATGACGTCACAATCTACTCAACTAGGTTACACGTGCGTCCAAAGCAACTCACACAGCATTGTGCACGTCAGTGCGTGAATCAATCGAACGCACAAATAATATAACTATATAAAACTGGTGCGTACATTTGGCAGGACCGAAGACTACCCACGTAGGTAATAAATGTACGTAACAGCTACCCATACACAACTTTGTATTGGACGCCTCTTATGACATGCTCTTTTTTGTCTCTTCAAAGGCCCTCTTGAACTGCACGAGGCATATCAACATTGTCTTGTCTTTGATCCACCACCACTGAGCATTAGCTCTTGGTGATATCAACATTAAAAACAAATCTCTAATGATGCTAAACAAGAAATCAGCAACATTGTCCATACCTATGTTTTGCTGTGTGATTCAAGCACTACTACCATCATCAATTCTGGTCACTTCCCATGGAATACGGGACTGCCGATGTAATCTCCACAACTTTCTTCTTTGGGCCAACGTCTTCCGCTCTATTCATGAGGTTCCAGTTGCCCTGGCTTAGTTATCTGCCAAGAGATTCAATCATGGACAATCAAACTACCAAAAGTCACTTGTGAGAGAAAATTACAGCCTGTGATATGGGCTTTCAGAGAAAGATGATCAATAATTAATCGAGAGATAATATTACAAATAATGCAATAACAGAAAATATTGTATCTAGGTCTCACAAGGAATGTATGCATAAACTAGGAATTAATGCATAATCTGGGCGTCTGGTCAGAAGGAAAAGAAACCCACCATTAAACACTTATATATGCCAGGAAGACAGGGAGAGTTCTCTAATTCTTCTCAATATGACAAAGTGGAGCAGGCGACATGAAACATAAATGGCCTAATATTAAGATATAATAGTTATTATAATAAAAGTGCTTAATTAATGCAATTCTTCTTCTTCTTTGATCCACTGTCACTGAGCGTCAGCTCTTGGTGACCAATTAATGCAATAATATACTATATAAATTTATTTTAAGTACACAAAATTTATGATATAAACATGTCAGACCTTTTAATTCTACAATTTTCTTGTGACTTTTATCAGTTCAGTGAAACACCTAACAGCATCCATTTCTCAAAATTTCTTCAAATCTGCTCGAATGTTACATGTAAATATCCTCATGCAACTTTTGAGGTGTTAATCATTCAAATGTGTGTGTTTTTTAAGTAACACAAATATAGGTTTAGAGTCAATTTAATAATTAAATAATTTTTCAAAAACATGGAATGTTTCATGAGACACTGTCACAAAAACACAGATTAGAAATATAGATAAGTTAAAAGAAAACGATAAAGGACACTGCAAACACGGGGGAAAATTGGTGAACAAAAAAAGGCAAGAAGAGCGTCCCACAAAGATTAAAAAGAACTAAACAACACAGTTAATGCAAGCGAAAAGTAACGATAAATTTGCAAGTAAAAATACATAACAAGAAAGAAAGAAAGAAATATCAACACTAATAATCTAACAAATAACAAAAATGCAAAGAGAAAATGAAGTAACAAAATGATATGAACGAAATAAAATTGTATGAGATTTATTTAAAATAGAAAAATCACCAGCTCAAAAGACTTCATAATTTACTACTGAATTTGTAACTCAATTGTTACATACACATATTGTGGGTTTTTTTTTTTTTAACTAAATGTGCTTCATACGGGAGAAAAGTGCTGTCAAAGATTGATAATGCATCAAAGTCCAGAAAACTTTTCCCTCTACATTTAGCTGTAGAATCCCAACAGTCCCAACATTTATCCTTCTGTTTATTGCTGTACTGCAAGTCTCAAACTTCCAGATACAAATGCCGCCGCAGCCTCTTCAAGATGTGTATTTGGAAAATATCTTCTATGACTTTTCATTTGCTTGGAGGTCCTGAAATTGTTATCTCAACTCTAAAATTGTTTGAATGAACAAGTTGTTTTCTTCGCAGGTGCACTGTAAGTAGCTGCAACGCTGAGAAGTCAGAATAATACATACCTGAATGACCAAAGAGTAGTGCTCTATAAACCATGTCAACGATTCAAAAGGGTTGTGATACAATGGAACCCGTCTGATTGTAGCATCCCCGGCAATGAAGAGGCTAATAAATGGGCAAAGGAAGGTGTAAAGCTACTTTAACCTGATACAAGCATAACTTTCGGAGAGGCAAAGAGTTGTATCAGAACCAAATACAGAAAAAGATGGGATGTAGAGACCTATGACACACACAAAGCGATGCATATTACCAGCTCAGCAGAAGAGAACAAGTGATAATCTTTAGACTCCGCACGGGCCACACCAGACTGGGATACCATCTATTCAACAAGTTAAAGATAGGACCTACCGATCAGTGTAACTGTGGCACAGATAAGTTGGCTGCTGAACATCTGCTTCAAAGATGACAAACATATGAGGAACATAGAAAGCACATATGGCCATCACCAGTACCATTTTCGGAAGAAAAAGAAAACTATACGGAGATGGAAATAGCCTGAAGCTGACTACTGCTTTCTGTGAAAGTGACCAAGTCTGAGACTGTACGAAGAAGAAGAAGAATGAATATGATATTCATGTTGACATCTACAGACACTCCTTAACCTCAACTTATTCAGTCATTACTGTTCAGTTCCCAATGAAGCACAGGTCTTCAACAAAAGCCCATCAAGTCTTCCTTTTCTGTTCCATCCATTCAAGGTTTTCCCGTGTCTTCTTCATTCCCGTCATCATCATCATTTACCTTCCAACTTCCACAAGAGTATAGACCATCAACAAAATCATGTCACGTCTTCCTGTCCTGTGCCATCAGCTCAAGGTATTTCCATGTCTTCTTCCCCCCCCCCCCCCCCCTCATGTCTGTCTCCATTTCTCTTGTTTATGTGTTCTTTGGTCTTCCTCTTCCTCTCCTACCCTCGGGATTCCAGAACAGGTGTTGACTAGTGATGCTATCACCAAGTTTTCTCAATGTGTGTCCTATCCATCCCAAACGTCTTCTTCGTATTTTTCGTTCCCTTAGCACTTGTCAAGTTCTTGTCATTCGGTCCACATTAGCGATCTACCTTTTCAACCCTTCTATTCAACGCAAGCACCCATTTATGAAAGTCTATAACTTTTTTGGTTGTTGTTTTTGTTGTTCTCTGTGTTTTACTTTTAGAGCTAAACGATCCTCTTCGTGTCTAATTCTAATTCCCTTCACTATAGGGTTTTTGATCTCCTTCTAGTTCTCTCAACCCCTATAGCATTACATTGCTCTCTACAAACTCGCTTATCTGCCTTTACATTAATTTTAGGTTTGTTCATTTGACACAAACCCCTCCAACATTTTTGACCTATGTTCCTTTGTTAAGGAAATGGAAGGAGAGCGGGCTAGCATCAGATGATCTTTGCCTCCGCATATCCCTCATCTTAGGTTCACTCTTTTCAGCCTAATCTTTGGTTATAATTAGAGCATTTAGAGTCATTTTTTGTTTGTTTTGTGTTATACTTAAATATTTCTGTTATATTCAAATAAATATTGTCATTTGCAATTGATTTCTGTTGGTTTCCAGTACTATTTGGTATCTCATAAATGTTGAAAGGCCCTAATGAGCTTTTTCACGACTGGACTATATTACTCTGTGATAAAATAGAGGAATGGGTGGAAATTGTAAGACAGATCCACAGAGATTATGCATGAGTCAGACTTGGCTCTAACAGTTTGGCAGCAACAATACCTGACATGCTGTACTTATCCTAAATGGTTTGGTTTGGTTTTAAGGACTATCTTCATTGCACACAGACAACTCCATCAGTGCTCCGATCTCCTCCCTGAGATCACACAAAGAGGATCTCAGCACAGTGCACGAACTCCGTAGCACCAGCGAGGATCCCAATGTGTGAATACGGGAATCACAAATCACACATTCTATAAATATTTTTGTGGTTGGTAGGTTTTCCTAATTGTGCCAGGGCAGCGGCCTTTTTCCAACTTGCGGGTGGATTTGTGCTGAAGTGGTAACTTGCCACCCTTATCGACACCTGGTGTTAAAGTGTAAGATGTAGGTGTCTTCTCTGATTTAGGATGTTGCTGTGTATGTGGTAGTGGAACAGTTCACAGGGTTATCACACAGGCAACATGACGTGTAGAGTCATAGAAAGGGTAACTTCGTTGTATAAGTTTCTTTCATTTATTGCACGCCACAAAACAGTCATGATACTTATGACATCAACATGGTTAACGAGTTCAGCAAGATGATATGGCACATTGAAAACAATTTCTGTAGTCAGCAATGATAGCTGTTGTATATATGCGTCATAAGACATCACAGTTCAATAGATTCAGAAATTCATCAATCATCGAGTGCTAGTTCGTGAAGCTGTATAAATAATAATAATTTCTATAACTTCTGCAACAGTGTCAGCTACAGATCTTCAATGTTCATAAACAATAATAAATGCTCCCATTCTGATGCTAGCAGATCAGTTGTATACAATAAGTCCGTTCACTGTCTGCACGTGAATAGCATACATGGGCTACAGGTCAGCTCGACCTTTATAATGTTCCTAAGTCTAACCATCTGACTTGGACGTGATCTCTGATATAACGAATCCTGGAACACAGACAACAGTCTTGTTGGTCTAGAGCGACCCATATATATTTAACTAGTTCAGGTATACAGATACTGGTGACTTAATCCTAGTCAAAGTACCTCTCCATTTTGCATCACACAGGCGAGCAAATAGGCGACAAAATGACGAACCTCTAGACGATAGCATAAAGTTCGATACAAGAGGAATTACCTTATTTCGGAAAATCAACCATGAACATATGCCTCCAGGCAGGCTGCATAATACTGGGAAATAGTCTAGTTAGCTAACTAACTCACTAAGACACTGTATTTCCCTCAGAGAATCACAAGACGCAGTTGCGTCTGCTCGCTTCTTAAACCATTTCTAAACTGCCCAACTGGGCGGAACACACAGAACGAACTCCCGGTTTTTGACATGCGCAGAACGACAATCTCTGAGTTGCCGTTCACAATAAGACGATTCGAAGAACATTCGAGATAAAAGTCTTACACAGTCGCGCCTTTTATGGTCATGAAAAGAAGCGTTAAGAAAGGTTTCAGACATCTACCATAGTTGACTGATACTACCAAATAAGGAGATGTGGTCACGCTTCGTTCAAGAAATTATAGACCGAACGTGTCTCTATACAAGAGAAGGCAACTCCTAAAAATTGTAGTTTCGATAACTCGGATTATGTCCCTTTGACCATAGAAAACATAATACACACTTCAGTCAAAAAAATGATCATACATATGAAAAAAATGTTTATACAAACGAAAAATAATAATGATCCGTGCGTAACATTACCGCACCCTCCCTGGAAAAAAAAAAAAAAATGAAACATTTTTTTTTTTTTTTAAATCCTGGAGCCGGAAAAAATCTAGGCTCCTAACGCACGTATGATGCGTGGATATTTACCTAACAAATTAGCTCAACGCATGGAGCGACACTGAGATCATATCTCAGATCCTTAGAGAAAAAATTTATCTAAGTATACGCTGATATATTCCAGGAAGGTGCCACCAACACACGCCACAATGATGGCAACAACATAATGACAATCAAATTATACTCATACCAATATATGAAATTAAATATATTATGTGTTATCATACAATGTGTTGCAAATAGCGGTGTAATTTACTAATATACCGCACTATATTATTACATTATATAAAGTAACAGTAATTAATAAGTAATACATGTGTTGCTCTTCGGTGACACAAAACATTCAATAGAAGAAGATGTGGACATCATCCGCTCCCAATGTAGGACAGGACTTGATATCCTCAAAGTTCCACAATGGACATAAACTCGCAGACTTCAATGATGTGCTGCGAAAATATCAATAACACAAATCTTAAAGACAACTGGTAAATTTCTTAATACAATCCTGAAAATAATTTATTTAAATGTGGCCGAGTGATCTTTTGGCCCGTATATCACTAACTAAGCCTTCTTAGATAATTACATGGTACAATGTTATAAATTTCCCTCAAAAAAAAAAAATGAGACAAAATCTACTAACATGTCATTATAACATTGGACTGTATATCAGGAAATATATATATATGACAGAAGAATCATGTGGAATCGTGTGGACATCTGGACAGAATGTCTGCCATTACATTATCCGAACCACGGATAGCTCGAACCGAGAAATGAAATGGTTGAAGAGCTATGGCATAACGAGTGGACCTCGAGCTCTTCAAGTTTTTGCTCTGAATAGCAGTAAGCGCTTTCTGGTCGGTTTCCACAATGAAATGTGCGCCTAGAAGAAATCTTTGTAACTTCAGAATAGACCATACCATAGCCAATAACTCACGGTCTAAAACCGAGTAATTCTTTTCTGCAGCGTTTAATTTCCTAGAGATATACATCACCGGATGCAAAGTATCAGAATACTCCTGCATTAGTGCTGCCCCAATCCCTGTTGACGAGGCGTCACTTCGAAGAACAAAAGTCTTCTCAATAGTAGGTAACTTAAGAATAGGTGGAGATGAAAATAGGGCTTTAACCTGGTCCAATGAGGATTGACATTCTTTAGACCAGCGGATCAGATTAGGCGACCCTTTCTTCAATAAAGTAGAAAGCGGTGCCATAATGGAGGACAGATTCGGAATGAATCGTCCGTAGAATTGAATCAAACCTAATAGACTCCTTACTTGTTTCTTCGTCTTAGGGACCGAAATGTTAAGTATTTTTGAAACATTGTGGTCCTCTGTCTTTAAAAGACCATGACCAACCCGATGACCTAGGAAAGAAATCTCGCTAAATCCTATAAAGGCTTTAGAGGGTTTTGCAGTCAAGTTATACTCGCGAAGAGTAGACAGTAATTCGTATAAACCCAAATAATGATCTTCCCAAGAATCACTGAATAGACAGATATCATCTAGGTATGCTATGACATCTGTACGATATGCGAGAATTCGCCGCATCATGCGTACGAATGTAGCAGGGGCGTTCATAAGACCAAAAGGCATGAAATTCCATTGGAATAAACCCCTAGGTGTAGAAAAAGCTGTAAAGGTTTGGCACGTTCAGTTAGCGGGACTTGCCAATAACCTTTAGACAAATCTAGTTTGGTAAAGAATCTAGAATTAGAAAGTTTATTGAGTAGCTCTTCTAATGAAGGCATAGGTTCAGCATCGAACTTCGTAACTTGGTTCAATTTGCGATAATCTACGCAAATGCGAATGTTATTATCCTTCTTTCGAACAATAACCATAGACGAAGAGTATGCTGAAGTGGATGGTTCAATGATTTCCAAACGTATCATTTCATCCAACTCTTTTTCGACTTGAGACTGGAAATGAATAGGTATTGGATATGGTCTGACTCTGATAGGATTGTGATCAGTTAGCACAATGTCATGTTCTATGACATGTGTGTGTCCCGGGATGTCTGTAAGAACATCCTGAAATGTTTGCAACATCGAAGAAACTTGTCGATGTTCCTCAGCGGAAAGATTTGGAGAAACGGTCACGTTTTTCCAAGATTCCGTAGAATAAAGTGGGACCATAGAAAGAGGAAGATTGACATCAGAAAAAGTAGTTTCCTCATCCTGTATAACTGACAGAGATGAGTACTGACCATGAGTTGCTTGTGAATTGTCCGTAGCCTGGAAAATAGGCTGCAAATAGTCAGGTCTTTCATAAAATTCTGTGAGCATATTTATGTGGAAAGTTTTATGCTTTCCATCAATATCGACAACATAGTCGACATCAGAAATTTTGGAGACTATTGCATATGGACCTTTCCATGCAATTAGAAGTCTGTTCTCCCTTGAAGGAAGTAGAACGAGAGCTTTGTCACCTGGACAAAGTTGTCGTAGACATCTATTCTTATTTGCAAACTGCCTTGCCTTTTCTTTAGCAAATTCTGAAGACGAAGTTGCTAGTTTGCATGCCTCGATGATCTTTTGCCTAAGAGCAATGACGTACTCATAAGAAGATTGAGTCTCATCGCTAATATTATCGGCAGTGATTAGATCGTGAAGTAAAGACATAGGGCCGCGCGGTTGCGCGCCAAAGACAAGTTCAAAAGGGGAAAACCCCGTATGTTCATTGGGGACCTCTCTATACGCAAAGAGAGCCGCGGGTAAGACCCTGTCCCAATCCTGAGGATGATCCTCAGTTATTTTACCAAGTAAAGTTTTCAGAGTCCTATTTAAACGTTCGACCAACCCATTAGACATTGGGTGATAGATACTGCTGAGAGACCTTTTAATGTGTAGCATAGACATTACCTGTGACATAGTGTCTGATATAAGTTGAGTGCCATGGTCTGACAATATTTCTCCGGGAAAACCCAAGCGAGAAAATATCAGCCAAAGAGCGTCTGCGATATCAGCAGTTGAGATGCTCTTGAGAGGTATTGCCTCTGGCCAACGTGTGCACATATCGACACATGTAAGGATAAATTGATGTCCTCTAGCCGACTTAATTCTAAAAGGACCGATAATATCTATTGCCATTTTTTGAAAAGGGCGAATAGGAATGTCAGCAGCCTGGATAGGCGCAGCATGTCGTGGTCCTTTAGATTTGACCTCCTGACATACTTTGCAAGAGCGACAGTACATTCGTATGTCCTTGCTCACAAATGGCCAAAAGAAAGCCGCAAGAACCCTCGACTTTGTACGGGAAAAACCCATATGTCCAGCACATTGCGAGTCATGAGCATGTTGCAATATTTGCAATCTCATGCTCTTAGGCACAAGAATTTGTGAATGAGTGGACGTAGTCGAGTCTTGTACCATACGTACAAGTACGCCGTTCTTCATAGAAATCCAAGATTTCCTATTAGTGTTCTGATTAGGATCACCTTTTTTTGCTAGAATGAAGAATTTTTGTAAAGAAGGATCTTCTTCTTGCAATTTGATAAATGAGTCACGTGTAATAGTCAAGTGACTATCTTGGTCATTTACTTCATCATTATTAGTTAATGAAGTTTGAGGTGGATCCAGAGCATGTGCTCTTGTGACCACCGCATTGGTAGCTTCAATGTTTTGCTCTTCCCAAACAGCAATCTGCTGTGGGGTACATTCCCTAACTCCGTGAATACGACCAATAATAAGGTCCGCAATAGGGTTTGGAAGTAGACACGCGTGGACCTCTCCCGTGAAGAAAGGAGTAGCAATGTGTATTATAGCAGTAGGATACTTTTCTAACGTGCCACCAAATGTGACACATTTGATGACTTTTCCTGTAGCACAGGATGGATCTACAAGAGATTGCCTAACGCCGACAGTAGTACATCCAGAATCAAACAACACTGAGACTGGATTACTATTTACTAGCCCCTTATGTAATATAAGAGAACCTCTCCCATCATGAGCAACATTAGCAGGAAGAGCGGGCAAAGGATGACCACAGCTTAGAGTACTAATGGTTTTCGGATCAAATAAAGTACTGCATTGGATACATTTATTTGCCCTACCAAAATCAAAAGATGAGCATCCGATAGCATTATGGTCTTTATCATTATTAACCTGTTTATCTGCTCCCTGAGATTCTTGTTGAACAGAATTTGTCTGTTGATATCTTTTTCTCTTATGTTGCGATCTACCGCGACCATTATTGCCTCTGCAATTATCATTAAAGTCCCTACTGTAATTTTTATCCTGGTTTGAGTTCCAGTTTCCATAACTGTCATTACTATCTCTATGCTGTTGAGAACCTCTATTATCTTGGTATTGAGGTCTCTGCATAAAATATTTTCCTCTATACCGATTACCTTTGTGAAAATTTCTAAAGTTAACCGGAGTAGAATAACGTGTAGTATTAGGTTGTCTCCAGTTCTGGGAAGAAGAATCACCCTGGAATTGATCACTATGGTTCTGGGCATAATTACGATTACTCTTTTTATTGAAATTTTTCTGGCTACCCTGAAATTTACGCATAAAATTTGGGCCATAAGGTGCTGCCGAAGCAACTGGCAGACCTTCTTTCACCTTAGAGTTACTAATGGTTATGTGCGGATGCGCAGTAACATACTGGCTACAGTATTCTTCCATTTCTTTTAATGTTTTTAGGCTTACGCTCATGAAGAAAAGATAGAAAAGCTTCATTAACAGAAGACATAACCTTATCTCTAAGTAGTAAATCCATAAGAGCTTCAAATGTATTTTCTGTCTTAGACAACTCAACCCATCGTAAAAAAGTAAGACGGATGCCTGAGATGAATTCAGAGAATTCAACTCCAGTTTCTGGTAACATGGTTTTAAATTTAAGACGATATCCGTCCTCGTTAAGTTGGTACTTCTTTAACAATGCCGCCCTGACAACCTCATAGTTGTTTTTGTCAGGCACATCTACCATACTCAACAAAGTCAAAGCATCACCTCTAAGTATCTTGGACAGATGATACACATATAATGTTTTATCTATATTATGTACATTACATGCACTTTCAAATCTATCTAGATAAAATGTTATATCATCGATTGAGGGATTAAATGCTGGTAGATTAAGCTTGAAATCCTTAGCATTAGTCTTATTTGACACCTTATTTGCCTCATTAGCATTACCAGTGTTCAATAACTTTAACTTCTCTAACTCTAAAGCTAAGACTTTTTCATCAT
Source organism: Oreohelix idahoensis (assembly GCA_024509875.1). Classification (NCBI taxonomy): domain Eukaryota; kingdom Metazoa; phylum Mollusca; class Gastropoda; order Stylommatophora; family Oreohelicidae; genus Oreohelix; species Oreohelix idahoensis. The sequence goes on from JAMPIV010014265.1 coordinate 65,693, forward strand.
GTTCCATTTTTGCTTTTCTCTCATCAGCCTCTCTTTGTAACCTTCTTTCTTCAGCCTCAGCCTGTAACTTTCTTTCTTCAGCCTGGGCCTGTAACTTTTTTCCTTCAGCCTCTATTTCAAGTCTCTTATTTTCAGCTTCTTTTTCAAGTCTCTTATTTTCAGCTTCAGCCTGGGCCTGTAACTTTTTTTCTTCAGCTTCTTTTTCAAGTCTCTTATTTTCAGCTTCTCTTTTTTGTTTTTCCATTTCCATTTGAAATCTTTTTTCCTCCACCTGCATCTGCAGTTTCTTTTGTTCTATTTCAGCCTCTATTCTCTTTTGTTCAGTTTGTTCTTTCATTTTCTTTTCTTCCGACTTCAATGCCTTGGCATATTGAACAGTCGCAAATTCTTCTAATTTATCACCTGTCTTCCCAAGGGCTTTACCCTGCTCAATAAGTACTCAAATGTAGACATGATGTCCAAAATGTGAGTACAGAACCTGAAATAATTAATTATCTTATTTCAATGTTAAATAGCAACAAGACTTAATAAAGTGCTTGTATAATCTCTATGTTGAACCCAATCTCTGTGGGAAACAGGAGTTGACACCAACTTGTATTATCAAATGTATAATAATATCACAAGTCACCTCTTAATTAACAGTGCACTACCCAAATCAGTGCATAATCATCAGTTATTTATCATAACTGCACTACAATAGTGCATAAGCAAAAACACCAGTTTGTTATGATAAGTGCACTATAGACCAATAGTGCATGAGCATATATCAACAATAGTGAAAGCTAACTATGCAAGAACTATGTAAACAATAACAAGACAATGTAAACAATAGCAAAGGTCACCAACAATGTAAACAATAACAAAGATCAAAGTCAATGTAAACAACAACAAAGATCCGAGTCAATGTAAACAATAACAAAGATCAGAGTCAATGTAAACAATAACAAAGATCAGAGTCAATGTAAACAATCAACAAAGATCAAACAATACGAAAACATTCGCATAAGTCAAATACACAAACAGCAAAACTAAAAAAAGAAATATGCGAAGATATGACTAACAAATGACGCTACAGTGTATACACAAAAATATACGTAAAGAACTGAATAATAGCAAAGGGGAGACCTACAAATACAAACAATCGAAATCGAAACTAAAAACACAAAGAAAGAGAGAAAAGAAAAAAGAAAAAAAAAAATATATATATACAAGAAACAGAAATAAAGCACAACTCGTCACAACTAAACAGATATAGCAACGATTGTCGCTAGCAAATTTCACTGTAGGAAATTCGCACAGTCCCTAACGAAAACGCTAACAGTAGAACCTCTGTGACGTGGTATCTTCTACTGCAAGACTCCGCCCAACCGAGAAAACCCGCTGAAATATAAACATATAAATATACAAATAACAAATAACATATAACATATAAACATGTATCATGAAAACAATAGGAGAAAGTGTGAAAGTACAGAAGGCTCAGTTAGAACATAAGGGCACAGTTCACAAACAAAACAGGCCACTTAACTTCTATAAATCCAGCGTCAGCACGGTGCAGAACAGGATGTAATCAGCATTCTGAGGATAATGATCCAACGTTGATTAACTTCTGCTCCCATAAACAGCCATGACGAAGGAAATGAGCTTCTAATACTGCAACAGTTGTTACGGCACTTGACCTTCTGAATCTTCTAAATTGATTTAACCGGCACTTGACCTTCTGAACCCGCAGCAGTACCCCTGAGACCGGAACAGTTGTTACGGCACTTGTCCTTCTTTTCACCAGATCAGGAAATCCATTCGCTCGGTACTTGTCCTTCTAATTTTACATAAACTTCAATATTGCCGAGCAGCGCCGGGTAGTTTCAAAATCAGCAACTGTCAGAAAATCCGGATACTTTCAATAAAATTTCTTGTAAGGTGGTAGTTGATGCTGTAGTTGTATCTAGTATGATGATGATGTCTGGGTTTGCTGACCCCCTTGATAGCTGGAATCAGAGTGAACCAACCTATGGCCACCAAAAATGATATGGTGCGCCAAAATATCAGATGATAGAACCAGCTCTGGCCACCAAAAATGATAAGGGTGGATTTGTGCTGAAGTGGTAACTTGCCACCCTTATCGACACCTGGTGTTAAAGTGTAAGATGTAGGTGTCTTCTCTGATTTAGGATGTTGCTGTGTATGTGGTAGTGGAACAGTTCACAGGGTTATCACACAGGCAACATGACGTGTAGAGTCATAGAAAGGGTAACTTCGTTGTATAAGTTTCTTTCATTTATTGCACGCCACAAAACAGTCATGATACTTATGACATCAACATGGTTAACGAGTTCAGCAAGATGATATGGCACATTGAAAACAATTTCTGTAGTCAGCAATGATAGCTGTTGTATATATGCGTCATAAGACATCACAGTTCAATAGATTCAGAAATTCATCAATCATCGAGTGCTAGTTCGTGAAGCTGTATAAATAATAATAATTTCTATAACTTCTGCAACAGTGTCAGCTACAGATCTTCAATGTTCATAAACAATAATAAATGCTCCCATTCTGATGCTAGCAGATCAGTTGTATACAATAAGTCCGTTCACTGTCTGCACGTGAATAGCATACATGGGCTACAGGTCAGCTCGACCTTTATAATGTTCCTAAGTCTAACCATCTGACTTGGACGTGATCTCTGATATAACGAATCCTGGAACACAGACAACAGTCTTGTTGGTCTAGAGCGACCCATATATATTTAACTAGTTCAGGTATACAGATACTGGTGACTTAATCCTAGTCAAAGTACCTCTCCATTTTGCATCACACAGGCGAGCAAATAGGCGACAAAATGACGAACCTCTAGACGATAGCATAAAGTTCGATACAAGAGGAATTACCTTATTTCGGAAAATCAACCATGAACATATGCCTCCAGGCAGGCTGCATAATACTGGGAAATAGTCTAGTTAGCTAACTAACTCACTAAGACACTGTATTTCCCTCAGAGAATCACAAGACGCAGTTGCGTCTGCTCGCTTCTTAAACCATTTCTAAACTGCCCCAACTGGGCGGAACACACAGAACGAACTCCCGGTTTTTGACATGCGCAGAACGACAATCTCTGAGTTGCCGTTCACAATAAGACGATTCGAAGAACATTCGAGATAAAAGTCTTACACAGTCGCGCCTTTTATGGTCATGAAAAGAAGCGTTAAGAAAGGTTTCAGACATCTACCATAGTTGACTGATACTACCAAATAAGGAGATGTGGTCACGCTTCGTTCAAGAAATTATAGACCGAACGTGTCTCTATACAAGAGAAGGCAACTCCTAAAAATTGTAGTTTCGATAACTCGGATTATGTCCCTTTGACCATAGAAAACATAATACACACTTCAGTCAAAAAAATGATCATACATATGAAAAATGTTTATACAAACGAAAAATAATAATGGAGTAAAAGTATTTTGTTCAGAATAAATAAAGAGAAAATTACAAAGATGCAAACTTAGATAAAGGCGTAGATGAAAATATACTGGCTAGATAAAGGGCACTAGCCTGATTAATAATCACTTTCCATCTTTTAAATACCTTCAAAATTGACGGAGTTATCGCATAAAATAAAAATTGACTACAGACTGACAGACGCACTGGTAACCTCTCGATTTTGAAAAACTAGGGGATGTTACATTTTTTTTTTTAGACGCGTTGTTTGGAAGCAAGTCAAATCGGCGTAGTTTAAATTGATTGGTTAATGTTAGTCTAAACATAGAGAGAATACAACTAACGCTTCTGCTATGCAGGGTACCACTTGACAAATATTTCCTACAAGCAAGGTTCAAGGCAGAGCAATTAGTGACCGAATTGCCTTTGCGTCTGAAGCAGCAGCTATCTAAGTTGAACCATTGATAGCCTGTTAACCTTTAACAAATTGTGTGAATTATTTCATTGATTGCGGTAAGATGAATAACTTTTTTAAATACATTATTCGAATGTAGAGGCCAACCCAGATAGGGCGCCATAACATTGTGTGTGTACGACATTAGCCTTTGTGGAAGATTGCGACATACTATGGAACACAGGCATGTCTAAGCAGACTTAGGAAGCAAATCAAAGTAAACTTGAGTTTGAATAATATCATACATTATTTTGACTGTAAGACCAGAAAGTCACTGGCAGGCCTATTGTTATATTACCTCTGGAGAAAAGAAAAGATTGTATTCCAGCTGAATATGAAGATGATGTATAGATACAAGGGCGTAGATTCTAGGTGGAAAAGAGATACCCCCTGATTATGAAGCAGTCACCGTAAAGTTAAAGACTGTAGCTAATTTAGTTAGCTCTTTTGTCTGATCACAATACATGTTTAATGATGTTAAATTGGTAGTGGTGGAGATGATTAACTAGAGACTTAGGGAGGCTTGTTCCTCTTGTTTCAGGGTTACATCACCCAGTATCAAGTTGGTCAGAAGCTGGAGCTGCAGAATTTGAGGCAACCTACCGGTTGTTTCTATATTGAAGCCTAAATGTACTAGCAGTTTCCAGTATACACTGTAGTGAAGCAGTGTGTCATTTTTCTCGAGCAAGTCATTCAGTGTCAACAAGAATAAAAAGATAAGCCAAAATCTTGCGGGCTTATATGCAAACTCAAATGTGTTTAATCTCCACCCTATTCAGAAACAGTTTGTGACATGATGAGACCACCAGTCTTTCCCAATAGTGACTCTTCATAGAACAGTATTTTCCAACAGGGAATAACAAGTTTATAAACATTAAAATATTAAGTTTTATTGGACAGAGGTCCTTCATGTGCATTTCATTTTGTATAAAATCACATTTTCACTTTTAAGTTTTAAACATTCCTGTCCTAAAAGAATTGAGGGACAGGAAATTAAAATTGTACATTAATATCATAACTTTAAAACCAGTCTTGTTTTATTCAATTTTAGTGAGTTAAAATTGTGTTTGTTAAACGCATTTATCACTACATTTTTCATTTCCCTAAACACTAAGCCATATAAATATCATCACAAACACTAGATACCCAAAATAAATCGCAGAGTGAGATCATAGGGTGGTAGCAGTTAGGTACCCTGACAACATCATCATCAACTATTAGACTCAGGGACTTGCATAGCTGACCTCACTCTGTAGACACGTACTGATTAGTTTCTTTAACATCAAAACCCACCTCAAGGGGGAGTATGACATAATTAGGAACATCCTTACTGTGCTTTATTATCTGGTAGCCCAAGGTCGCCTTCTTGAGAAATAACACTTCTTGCGTGCACCTCTATTAAGTAATTCATCCCCTTCAGCGTTGATGAAATGTGATGAAAACTGACATTAAATACAGCAAATCATGACTTTCCTTTTCGGTCTTTATGGAGAACACAGCTACTGCTTCAGCGGATTCCCTTACATGAAGACTGCAACAAACATTAACAAACTCTTGCATCAGTGGTCTCTGTTCCTATTTGCTTTACACGATGAGATAGCCAGACTCATGCAGAACCTTATATTAGTCTATCTTTGTTTCATCTGAGACCTCCGGGTAAATTACACCGGGTAAATGTTCAAATATAAATGTTTATTAGACATCTTCGAGGAGAAGTTTAGCATTAGATGATTTTTAAAAAATTAAATAATGGAGAAAAATATCCGGGTGGACCAGGAACTTCCAGTGGCCCCAGCAAAGAATGAGCCCTAGAAAGTAGTGATCAAAAGAGACCCTGACCTTTATACATATCCTTTTAATTTCCTTTGTTTAAATTTCATTGCAAGTTTTAGATTCTGGGGGAATAGAAAATAACGAAAGAGATAAGGAATGCATGGAAAGGTATTAAGCGGATGGCACACTCCAGCAGGACATTGTTGAAGGCCTTTGGTCCTTAGACCGCGGTAGCATAGTGGTTAGTGCACTGGCTTCCTAGCGCAGTGGTCTATGGTTCGATCCCCAGATGAGGCGGGAATTTTTTAGGCCACAAACGGCTCCTGGGTCGACCCAGCCCCAAATGGGTACCAGAGCAACTCTAGGAAGGTTAAGGCGGCCGGTGTGATGCCGACCACATCACCCCTCGTGTGCCGACGGTCAAGATAATATGGGCCTAACACCATATTCCCAATATGCCTCAATGGGCGTGTAACGGGTTCCTTTAACTTTTTTTTTTTTTTTGGTCCTTAGGGAGCTGGAGAGTTATAATGATGACATAAGCAGTTACATTGTTTATACAGATTTAACGTATATTGATTCAAGATGAGCCCGTTATAAAAAGAGAGCCTTACTTAATCTTGTCTGGGGGCCCTTTACCTTGTTGTTACGCCACTGCTGTTCAGCCCCTGGTGGGTGTAAGTACAGGCTGTAGACTATATTTAGTCTAAAAGTTTAGATATGAGTTCCCGCAATGTGGGGTCTCTGATGAGATGAAGAAAGAATAAGCCTACATCGCCTTCAGGCATCTCGTAAGTGGCATCTAATTTGAGGCTGTACATGAGACTGGCAAAATCATCATGCAAAAGAAATTTCTAAAGATACCACTGCTGCAGAAGCAAATGAATGATTGGTACAAGCTTCGTGCAAGAGATTCAGCTGTACTAGTGAATCCATGCCCCCATAAGGAGCCAAAAAGACAATGAAGATGATAATGATAATCAGTTGCCGCTATTTGCCTGACTACTCTTGAGTAAGGGAAGGAAAGGGCAAGGGCAGCAGGGAAGGGAACTGGTCACACCATCTCACGATGCTAGACCTAGTATAGGGAAGTCTCTAACCCTTCACGTTATATTTTATGTGTTATATCTTTTTGGATTTTTAAAACAGTGTGTGTGTGTGGGGGGGGGGGGGGGGGGGGGGGGGGGGGGGGAGGGGGAGGGGGAGAGGATCGAGAGCAAGAAAATCATGGATTGTTCGGGTTAAGATAAGAAAAAAAGCTGTTTAATGTTGGAACATTATTTTAAAGACCCGCCACTTGCAAGTAATAGTGAAAGCCAGAGTGTTACTATGATGAAGAAGCTTTTTCGTAAGTTAAAAAAACAACAACAACACAAATATGAGCATATTCAGGGGCGGACTGAGCGTTGGACATTTCGGAAGCGGGCCGACAGCTGGGTTTAAGACATTTAGTACTAGTAATGAATGTGGGGCGTGATCGTCTCCCGTGCTCCGCACTACTGGTCCAACAATTACCAGACTTAGAGTATAATGATGAGGGTATTCAAAGGTATCAACTTTCACTCAAGATTTCTATTGGCAGAGGTATTAATAGAAGAATGATGCGTCTATTTAAGGAAGCCTCATATGATGTTAAAGAAAAGCAAGCAACACAACTGAGATCATCTAAGCTGTCATGAACTTACATTCTCCCGCCCTTTCTACGAGGAAATATTGACTTGTGTTTTCCGAGCCACCAGCTGAAGATGATTCAGCAAACATTAATGTTATAGCTTTATATGTTTATGTATTTAAAACAATATGAGTCATGCGGATGCAGACATACAATTCGCTTAATAATGATTAACCGAACTACAGCTTTAAAGTTACAGATAAACAGATTTAATAATCACTTAGAGTTTATCCAGATTTAAAATAAATAACGCTGTTCAGAAAAAAGAAATGATGATATTGATCATCATCGGATGATTTAAACTGTCGTGAACTTATTGAACAAGTTTTAAATGTCCAGTGGTTGAACTGTTATGAGTAGTTGTGCTTAAGGTGTGTTTGTGTGTGTGTGTGTGGGGGGGGGGGGGGGGCATTGTAGATTGGCATCTGCTTCCGCCGCTATTTGTTCCCACGGGTGCTTTGGGCTGTTCTACTTGTCAAAAGTCAAATATTGTGGTTGCAGCACGTCTTTTGCACACGGCCGAGGTAACTGCTTAGGTTGTCCAGTCAAGCCTCTTTAAATTCCGTCTAATGTTGGTGTCTAGCGTCGACTGCTTGCAACTTGTATGACAAACTTGTACCACAAACCCAAGCTTTCGGGCGTATTAAACACATAATGTTTGCACAGGAAACGTCCGAATATTGTCGGGCAACTTATTTAAGATGCCGTTTCTTCAGGTGGGTAGGTGTCTAGCTTAGTGCACTTGAATTAGGATCCTAGAACTTAAGGCGCAAAAGGATTTCTCTAGGGTTACTCTCTTCTAATCATAGATTTCACGCCCAGTCGTCTGACATGTCCTATATTTGGGTCCTAATATTATGTGTTCCTGGCTCTCCATGATTCCTCCTTGAAGAAATCTGAAGTCAATGAAGTAGGCTTACAAGACGCTCGGTTACAACGGATATTTTCGCTCGCACACCCATATTGCTACTTTCATGAGAGGTCTAGCAGAAGTAGTCTTTCTTTGCATCTCAAATGCCAAACGAATGGTAAGTAACTGTCTGATTATGGTAGGGGTCTATCTCCCAATACTTTCGTGTAGAATATTCTACATGACAACATAAGATGTTTTTTTCCAACTCCATTACCTTATAAGATCTTGCTACTTCCATGGGTATTTATTATGTTTACAATTCACTACTTCATACATATGTTGCTGATAATCTTCTCTAAGATGGCACTTTCTCGTAATTATCCATTACAACAAGACCTGCGCGGAAGCGATTATGTAGCTTTCTATCATCCAACATCACCTTTGTTATCTCACTGCCCGTGTCTTAATCTTCACTAAGATTGTCATCGACCGTGTTTTTGGGCACTGCGTGTTTGCTGTCTGTCGCCTTATCTCCAAATAACGTCTGCGTGTTATACTGGAACACTGTGAACAACATGTTTTCTAAATCTTCCCAGACAAGAAGTCTGGATTAACTATAGGAATGTCGCTCAATGTAGATTTTCACTCCGTCTGGAGCTGGCGATAAGCGAATTGTTAATGTGGCAACAAACAAAGTCAATATTGTGTCAAAACAGGTCAAGCGATCATTGTAGTTAGTAAGGGAGTAAAAAATAGGACAAATATGATAGCAATAGAGACCGCAGTCAGCGACTCATAGCTTGACTGACTGCGTCAGGACCAGCGAACCAGAGCTGGTCAAGACCGTGCTCCACCTCCACGTGGTGGTCCTGGAAACAGTCTGCAGCTGTGCAGGCTGGCTGAGCGAGCACGGATCGCAATGGGAAGGCAAACCCGGTCCTAAAAAATGCCGTGCAGAAGTCGGATGTGTCGACCGAAAGGTGCAGATATCACAGCTACGTTGTAAACAGACACAACGCAACCACCGTCCTTTTCAGGGCGAACGAAGAAGAAGAAGAAGATAAGAAAACCTTGAACTATGAAAGCGTAAACAATAAATACTGGAAGAATTAGTACGTAAAAATGTGGTATATAATAATGCTGTAGTGGAATGAAGACCAGAAAAAGAACGACCGTATTTCCTGACACAATCCAAAATTCGTAATTAGGACACAGTGACCATTTTTCCCTAGGGGCTCCGAGCACTGTAAGTTCACCCCTGACCACATCCAGTAGACTGCATCTGTTCAAAACATTTTATTCTGTAGGCCCAATAACCAGTTTTTTACAGCCCTGTTATAAGTAGACCAACTGCAGTATATTCGCACTTTCAACATGGCCAAATATATCGACCTGGACATGGAGATAAGACATGAGGGATCACAGCAAAAGGCATATTTGTAGAAATAGTTGCATGATGTCTATTGGCCGCATAAGAGTATGATCTACTGAAACAGTTGAGCCCGAAGGGACAGTGAAGAACAAAGGTACTTTAGAATCTTAGTTAACTGCGAAAATGCATTGTGCTGCCTGTGGTACAATAACTGGTCTTGGGAATTCCGGAGCCTAAATTTATGTACAACAAAACTGATATTTTCACAGCTGTCTGAAGTTGATATAATATAATAGCCCCTTCAGTCATAACTGATTATGGGAATGCGCCCCTGAGGTCACAGCCCTCAGCTACTTATTTTCCTGGTGTTCCTTTCGATGTTTTCTCCTCTCTTCTGCTTGCTGTGAGAGCTTCTTTTCGCCCAATCTGAGGTGACGCCGTAGATAGCATCACCACTTTGTGCGATCGGCAGCTCATCCTCCCAGGTTGCTGAATTTTTATGTCCAATGCCCTTATGTCTCTCTTGCACACATCTTTGAATCTCAGCTGCGGTCGCCCCACTGTTCTTTTGCCATCTGCCAGTTGTCCGTAGAAGTTATATTTCGGGATGCGACCATCTTTCATGCCGCGGACATGGCCTAGCCAGCGTAGTCTGTGCTGTCTAAACAGTGTATACATGCTCTGAAGGCCAGCACATGACAACACCTCAACATCTGTACCTTTGTCTTTCCACAAAATACCGAGGATGTGGCGTAGACACTGTAGGTGGAAGGTATTGGGCATTCTTTCTTCCTTAGCATAGGTTGTCCATATCTCGCTGCCGTATAGCAGTGTGCTGGTGACGCAGGCGTTATATACCGTAGCTTTGGTCTTCGTTGTGAGATAGTGGTTTCCCCAAACACGCGTTGTTAGGCGGGCAAAGGTAGCTGCAGCTTTGCCAATGCGGCTGTCAATTTGTGTCAGAGAGAGTTTGTCGTGGATAGTAGACCCCAAGTATGTGAATTGGTGCACCACCGCCAATGCATAGTTATCGATAGTGATAACTGTTGCAACAGCAACATCCTGACTCAGCACATTTGTTTTCTTTAGACTTACTGAGAGGCCAAAGTCCTTGCATGCTTAGGTGAAGCGATTCATCAAACTCTGAAGCTCCTGTTGACTTTGAATGATGACTGCAGCGTCATCAGCGAATAAGAAGTCTCTTATAGTGACCCTTTTGTTTTTTGTTTTTGCCTTCAGCCTTGCGAGGTTAAACAGTCGGCCATCTGACCTGGTGTGAAAGAATATTCCTTAAGTTGCATCTCTGAATGCATGTTTCAAGAGTAAAGCAAAGAAAATGCGTATGTCAAAGGGCTGTAATGTGCTTCCAGCATATTGGATTGTTCCCTTCATGTCATCGTGGAATGACTTTATCATGTCCAGCAATTTGGCAGGGCAGCCTATTTTCAGTAGGATTTTGAAGAGTCCATCGCTACTAACCTGGTCAAATGCCTTTGTGAGGTCTATAAAGGCGAAATATAAGGGCCTTTTCTGTTCTCTTGATTTGTCCTGAAGCTGGCAGAGAGAAATGATCATGTCTGTAGTTGATCTACCAGCTTGCAATCCACACTGTGACTCTGGATTTATGCGCTCAGCTAACTGGTGCAGTCGCATTAAGATGACTCTGGCAAAAACCTTACCAACAATACTAAGAAAAGAGATGTCTCTGTAGTTATCGAAATCACTTCTGTCTCCTTTATTTTTAAACAGTGTAACAATCTTGGCATTTCGCATGACTTGAGGAATAGTTGTCTCTTCCCAGCGCTGCCACAGCAGGAGGTGTAATAGCGTGCGCTTACAGCATTTGATTAAATCTGGAGGAATACCATCACTGAAGTTGATAGGATGGATAAATTCAGGATAAAATTGCAACGAGGTGGATTTAATTCTCAGCACAGGCGGAGCAAAAAAATATTTTTTTTTAGGTGGGTGCATCCTCCACCCAGCCAGTTTCACTAGTTAAAACGATCGAAACAGTTATCTGCCTGGAAACTTCTGATGATCAGATTTTGACCTGTTGTGTTGTTATGTAAAGTTTCCTATCGTTCTTAGTTAAAAATATTGTTATATCTGTTACTGAAAAATAAGTTGTACAATATTTAAAATGTGGATACTGTGACGTACGTCTAGTTTGACAAGTGAATTTTCCCTGATTTGATGGATGATTAAAGGGACTTTAGCTTTTCATAACATTAGAACCCCTGAACATCAGTATTGTTGTAACTTTTCATCAACGAAGAGTAGCGGCTATGATCAAAGCAGTCAAAGACGATCCCCAGAACAGAGAAGCAGAAAGTTAGCATCTCCGTGCGAACACTGAACCGTTCGCAAGATGGACACGAGCGGTCAGAAGAAAGCTTCTTGCAGACTTCGCACCTCTGTGGCAACCGGCAGACTTGCCCGAAAGACTATGGAACGGGAGAGACGGAGCGCTCAGCGTAGCGGATACGATCTGAGGAATCAGGAAACTCACCGCGAACGAGGCTGGTCTCGCAGAAATTTCACATCCTCGTGCGAGCAGCCTGAGACGAACGAAGATCGGAAGGCAGTCTGGCCATCGCGGTTAGCATGGCGGCTAAATAACTTCGACTTGCCCTGGGATCTGAAGAGGCGCGAAATTTTCACACGACCCATTTAACTTAAATTCCTTTTAAATATATACAGAATCTGAAAAGGGCAACGTTATCATTCGTTCAGACAGCATTCTAAGATTCACTAGCATATAGTTAAATTCCTGCTAGATTTCATCTAAATTGTTGGCTATTGGAGTGAATTCTTTTCTGTGGAGACGGTAATTTATACTTTAGCTTCGAGTGATCAGTGGTCTAGTTATTTCATTTTTATTTCACTGGATTGTGGTGTAAATTTAAACTTATTAAATAAACCCATTTTCAAAGTTCCAGTGCAAACTAAATGTTACATCTATAGGTTAATTTCCTAATACAATAGCCGCGTAAGTTAATTTTGCAACTGTTAAGGGAATTGTGACTTTAATACAGTTTAGTTCGGTATAGATAGATGTGCTTTTAAAATTAGTAACCTCACGGGAGCGTTTCTTGTATTTATTAATTGAAGGCGCGAATGCAGAAAATCGTCTAACTGTAAATGTATCGCGTTAGATCTTAATATGATTTTATTGCATTTCATGTTTTATCTTCTATACAGAATTGATCTTTCGACCTTGCATCCCAGCAATTAATTAATTATACACTGAGCCCTGCCAACTCAGTCGAAAACTCCAGCAACTTACAAACATTTTAAAATTTAATCTTTGTGGCGATCCTGTGAGATTCAGCTACCTGAAGTTTTTCAGAAACAAAGCACACCTAAAGACTGTTTTAAAATCCAACTTCTTAAAGTTTTTTTTAAAAAAAGTTAAACTGGAGATGAACAGTTGCCAGTCGCAGTCATTTTACTTATTACTCGATGAGAAAGAACATAGATTTACCTGACACTGTCTGTCAAGCATATTCATTGGATTTTACCACCCCCTGAAGAACTTACCTCAGTGTTTTGTAGTTGTGACATTACGGCAAAAGAAAGTTATCTCCACCAGCTGTGCCCATCTTAGAAACCACACCATACCTCACACTTAGCCAAGTGCCTGTGCCATTCATTAGGAAATTTTTATCTAACAAAAACCAACAGTAGCCTTTACGCTTCACCGTGTGGCGATTTTTTGAGACTATTAGCTACCAGCCCACCTCGTTAAATCTGGGCTTGACACAGAAGAAATAAAAAGACAATTTCCATTGTTCTACGGTATTAGCTGCTGTTGTAAAATTCCTAAAGTGCCAGAATTCACAATTTGGTAAGTCTGTGTGTGTGTGACTGTGTTTGCTGGCCAGCCCAAGCGTGTTTTTTGAACGAAAGGAGATTTAATCTTTTTTTACCCTTATAATTAGTTCGACCTAGTATTAAGGTGTACTGTATTCATTGTACGGGATTTCTCCTAGCGGGATTGTTTAACTGTGTTCATTCCCCCCTCCCGAAAAAATTTGTTGAATAAAGGGAAACATTTGAGAACCCTAGCTTTTCCACCCCGCCTTATTACTGTAACCCCCCTTGTCTCAGAGTAATAAATTTACCATTGGGTTAAATTGCCTATCTCTGATCATCATCACACCCCCCCCCCCTCCTTGTCTTTGGGACCGGGTCTTTTTTGTTAGTAAATACAAGCGGGAAAAGGTGTATTGGATACTTCTCCTCAAACCCCCCCCCCCCCTCCCCCTTGTCATATTTGTATTTTGTAACCCATGATTTCTGACTGTAAATTGATAATTATTTGTGACTTGATTTTATGATAATAAAAGTATTAAACTTTATTAGCATTGGTGTCGGCTGGCCCAAATCCAACATTTCCCATATTTGTTATTGTAGTCCGTATTCATGTACGTTGTGCGTCAGAATCACCAAATCGGTGAGTGCGCCTGAGTGACTGGAACTGACAAACAATTGTTTGCTCAGAACAGTGGTAGGAGTAGTTTTGAGAGTCAATTATTGTCGTAAACAGAGACTGTCCTTACTCTTCCCAGCACTTGTGAATCTACTACCTCACTTTCCTAAATCCTTATTTTCACAGAGCCTTCACTATCATTCTACACTCTATAGGGACCAAATTCCATCAGAACTCTCTCAGAAAAATTACGACAATAAAATGGTTAGCTCGTCCCGGTTTCTGAGCCTAGTATAAATAGAGCGTGGTTGATGGTCTTTGTGAAGTAGGGTATAATCTTAAAAAGTAATTACTTCCCCTAGACCAATCCTTTTAGTATTTTGGGCCGACCACACAATAATTTTTACAGGTTTGTTTCTTTCCACAGGAGCAGCAAGTAGTGATAATAAAATATTTGTCACCTTTGTATTCTCTGGCAGAGAAAATTGAAATTTTGTTATATAATTGCTGGGATTGCGTGACTGTCTTTAGTCACAAAAGGTTTTTGGAAGTTAGAAAAGCTGAGCAAAGCTAAAGACGCTTGTTCTAATTTTTTTTTAAATCTAGTTAACATCGTCTCTACTCTTTAATTGACTTCAGAGGGCGGAGTTTGTTAGTGGAGAATTAAAATTTAGGAAATTTTTTTTTTCCTTTAAATTGTTTTTCATAAATGTTTCTCTACTTTTAGAAAAAGTAAATGGTTTCCAGTGTAACTTACCATTTTAGGGCATTATTCGCTTGCGTTTAGAGCCTTAATTGCCAGAAAACAGCAGCGATAAGTTAACACATTACAAGGGAGAAGGTAACACAAGTAAAGTTAGACTTTGTGTTTTTTTTTTCACGTAGCGGCTTTGAGTTTTTTCTTCCTTCTTGTTTCTTCTTACTAGTTCTCTAGTCGTACTACATCCTATTCTTTAACAATGGCAGAGAGAATTAGGATGAGGGCCATGTTGAGACAGGAGGCAAAAGAATCAGGCTTAGAGGGAGAAGCTGCAAACGCGTTTGTCAACCAGGAACTGGAAATATATGACGCAGAGCAACAAAGAGCAGAAGCTGAGAGGAAGGAAGAGAAAGAGAGATCAGAGAGGAGAGAAGCACAGGAGAGGGCAGATAGGAAAGAAGCGGAAGAACGCCTATTAGAACATAAGAAAATTGAGGCAGAGAACAAGAAAATTGAGGCAGAGAACAAGAAAATTGAGGCAGAGATTGAAACCCGCAGGGAAAGAGAGAGAGAAAGGGAAAGACAGCACGAATTGGCGCTCAAGGCTTTAGAGAGTCGGGGTGCCTCTACTTCTAATAATGGAGAGCCGTCTTCACCCCAGTCTCAATCAGTGGACCTCTCCAGTACTCAATCTTCCCAATTAACTGCGATGTCTTTTGCTTTAGAGTCTTTTCCTAGCCCCAACGAAAAAATTGACAGCTACCTAAAAAAACTCGAGAGACTCGCGACTCTGTTAGAGAGTTCCCTCTGGGCACTTAAACTCTCAACGTCACTGAAAGGCAATGCTTATGACGTATACGTGAAGCTGGGACCGAACCAACATGATTATGACATGCTGAAGAAGGCCTTGCTAGAGCGGTGTGAGATGACTGCCCGTAAGTTTCTGCAGTTGTTCAGAAACAGACGAAAAGAGAGCACGGAAACATTTCCCCAGTTCTCTTCACGTCTCACGGGTTATCTGACAAAGTGCATATAATTATCTGACCTACCTCTTTCATATGAGGGACTCCTCGAACTTGTTCTTGTGGAGCAGATAAAATCCACTTTGTCGAACGAAACACGTAGATTTTTGGCTGAACAGGGGGCAGTCAAGCTTGAGGACATCCTCAATAAGGCCGAACGCTATAGCAATGCAATGGCCGAACTTCCCAGCACAAAACGTAAACCCACAGATGAGCCATCTCGAAAGCAAAATCTAGAGCAGTCATCCTATTCTTCCAATTCCTCTCAACATTATAACCAACGAGATAATAATACCCAGAAACCTCCCCAGGAAAAATCGAAATTCTACAAAACCCCATTACCCCCCCCCCCCCCCCCAAACAACAATTCTGATCAACCTACCAAGCCTACGTGGCAGCGCGGCCACCAAGGTCAAGGTAAAGGGAAGATCCCTACACCAGGAACGTCTGATCAGGGCAAACAAACCGGTCCAAACCGCATCGGATGTTTGCATACAGCCTCGAAAGGTAGAGTCAATGTCAGTGATTCTCAACCTGAGGGGGACCGACCCTCAACGCGAGGAACCGTAATTTTGAACGGTACCTCTACTACTTGTCTTTTTGACACAGGATAAAGTTTTGGTTGTATTGTCGCTAGGCACCTAATTAAACCAGGTCAGGAGACAGAGGAAACCGTCAAACTTAGTGGAGTTTTCAAGAGTGATGCACCCAGGACACTTCCTACCGCACTGGTAGAAATAAACTCTGATTTTGTCAGAGGTTTTATTAAAGCGGCCATTATGGATGATCCTATCTACCCAGTTATCCTGGGATGTAGATATGTGTTTATTGGGAGACCAAAGGAGCCGATTGTGGCAGCGGTAACCACAAGAGGGCAAGCCAAGAAGGAGAGGGAGCCTGCGCCAAATTTGTTGCCGCATGAACCGAAGGAGGCGCAACAAAAGGACCCTACTCTGGAGCCCTGCTTTAGAAAACTGCCCATGGCTAAGGACCCCAGACACAACGGAGACATCTTTTCTAAGGATGGCGTATTGTATCGTAGAATGGGCAACCCGAACACAAGGAATAACCAGCTCCTAGTACCGACGCAGAACAGAAGCCAGATCTTAGAAATGGGGCACTCTCTTCCCTTTAGCGGACATATGGGACAAAACGCCACTATTCAGCGAATAAAAACCCACTATTGGTGGCCAGGAAAGAACTCTGACATTATCAGGTATGTGAAATCCTGCGCCCAGTGTCAAAGTATGGCACCCAAGCATCGGACACCCTTTATTCCAATTGGTGATATGCCAGTAGTGGGGACCCCATTTCAACAGGTAGTAGTCGACATCATTGGACCCCTGGAAAGGACCAAAAGAAGGAATAGGTTCATCCTGACCTTAGTCGACACTTGCACTTTGTGGGCCGAAGCTGTACCGCTAACATGCACAGATTCCAAGCATGTCGCAGAAGCCCTCGTGCAAATTTTTACACGGTTGGGATTCCCTCAACAAGTTTTGACGGACAATGGATCCCAATTCCGTAGCCTGTTAATGGAGGAGATCTTTAAGATCTTGAGGGCCAAACATATCAACACAAGTCCCTACCATCCGGCCGGAAATGGGCTCGTTCAACGTTTTAATGGCAGCCTCACCACCATGTTACGTAAGCTGGGTCAGGAGAAACCGGAAGACTGGGACCTATATATATCGGCTGCCTTATTCGCCTACCGAGACGTTCCCCAAGCGTCTACGGGATTCCCGCCTGCTACACTTTTATTTGGCAGACCTATTAAGGGGCCATTAGAAGCCTTACTTCGGTCCCTGACAGACCAAAAGACTGACGAGACAGTCGTCTCTGCAAGCAAGTATGTATCTGAGCTCAAGGAAAGGTTAAAGCTAGGATGGGATCTAGCCAACACCAACCTTAACAAAGCCCGCGCTAGGCATGCTAAAAGATACAATAAAGCTGCAAAAGAGAGAGAACTCCAACCAGGGGGAAAAGATTTGTTGCTACTTCCAACCAGAAGCAATAAACTTCGCATCGGATGGCAAGGGCCGTTTACCGTCTTTAAAAAGATCTCACGTACCAATTACAAGATCTCCATCAAAGGAAAGGAGAAGGTCTTCCACATAAATCTGCTTAAGAAATATTTGGAAAGACCGGTGCCATTCTCCGAGCATCTCCTGGCTGTCGCCATAGCAACGGAAGACAAGGAAGATGATGATGGTTGCATGGAGTACCCATTGCAACCCACAGAATCCTTTAAAGATGTCAAGTTCGGCGACAATCTCTCAGTAGAACAACAAACAGAAACCAGGGCGCTACTGAAGCAGTACAGTGCAGTCTTGACGGATGTACCTGGTCGAACAAATCTCATCGAATTTGACATGAAATTAACAAACGAGACCCCTGTTCGAACCAGAGTATACCCCATTCCGTACGCCAAAGCTGATGCACCTCGTGGAGAAATAGACAAGCTGCGTCAGGCAGGAATTATCAGCGAGTCTACATCTCCTTACAGTTCGAGTGTAGTGCTGTTGCAGAAGCCCAATAAGGAAGTTCGGCTGTGTACTGATTACCGGCTGCTAAACGCTGTAACGGAATTCCAGCCCGAACCGCTCCAAACTGTTTCTGAGTTGTTCACCAAGCTCAGCAAGGCAACAATTTTCTCCAAGATAGACCTCAGTAAAGGCTATTATCAAATACCAGTCAAGGAGGAAGTTAAACCTTTGCTAGCTTTCAGCACTAGTGAAGGACATTACACATTTAATGTGATGCCGTTCGGATTGCATAACGCACCAGGAGTGTTCACCAGAATGATGAGAAACCTGTTAGAACCTTTGCAAAGTCCACATATCCATAATTTCATGGATGACATTTTAATTGCATCGGAAACCTATGAAGAACATATTGCTACGGCTGCTATGCTCCTCAGGAGACTACAGGAAACTGGTCTCACAGCCAGACCTAGCAAATGTCTCATAGGGTTTGAAAAGCTTGACTTCCTGAGGCATACTATTTCTCACGGCTGTAGTTGGCCTGTTCAGAAAAACGTGGAGAAAATAGTTGCAGCAAAAAGACCCCGAACAAAGAAAGACATCAGGTAATTTCTATCACTATGTGCCTACTATCAGAAATACATCCAGAACTTCAACGGACTCACTGCACCTCTGACTGACCTCACCAAGAAAGGTTGTCCTGATAAGGTCATGTGGAATCAAAAGTGCGAACATGCATACAGCACTTTGAAAGGACAGTTGTCTGCATACCCCATTCTAAGGTTACCTGACCTTAAGAAACCTTTCGTACTGAGAGTGGACGCGTCAGGTCAGGGCATCGGGTCAACATTGTTACAAGCCGAGGACAATGACCCGAATATGCTATTCCCAGTAGCTTACGGAAACTGAACAAGGCTGAACGCAACTACAGTGTCGTTGAAAGAGAATATCTCGCTCTGATTCATGGCATCAAACGCCATCATGAGTTCCTGTATGGTACTTCTTTCACAGTACAAACCGACCATGCTCCATTAGCTTTCCTTGGTGCCAATAAGGAATTCAACGCAAGGATTATGCGCTGGGCCTTATTATTGAGCGTTTATTCCTTCAAAGTGGAGTATATTCCAGGAAAACAGAATGTCGGAGCTGACTTCTTGAGTAGAAACTAGTCTACAGAGGAAGAAGAGCAAACTGAAGATACCACTCATCCTAAAGTCACCAATCAGGAAACCTCCATTGTCAAGAAGGAAACATGAAAATTGGTTTCATGTCTAAAAGTGGGGACGATTGTGACGTACGTCTAGTTTGACAAGTGAATTTTGGCAATTTTGGTCATTCCCCCCTCCCGAAAAAATTTGTTGAATAAAGGGAAACATTTGAGAACCCTAGCTTTTCAACCCCCCCCCCCCCCTTATTACTGTAACCCCCCTTGTCTCAGAGTAATAAATTTACCATTGGGTTAAATTGCCTATCTCTGATCATCATCACCCCCCCCCCCTTTCCTTGTCTTTGGAACCGGGTCTTTTCTGTTAGTAAATACAAGCGGGAAAAGGTGTATTGGATACTTCTCCTCAAAACCCCCCCTCTCCCTTGTCATATTTGTATTTTGTAACCCATGATTTCTGACTGTAAATTGATAATTATTTGTGACTTGATTTTATGATAATAAAAGTATTAAACTTTATTAGCATTGGTGTCGGCTGGCCCAAATCCAACATTTCCCATATTTGTTATTGTAGTCCGTATTCATGTACGTTGTGCGTCAGAATCACCAAATCGGTGAGTGCGCCTGAGTGACTGGAACTGACAAACAATTGTTTGCTCAGAAGAGTGGTAGGAGTAGTTTTGAGAGTCAATTATTGTCGTAAACAGAGACTGTCCTTACTCTTCCCAGCACTTGTGAATCTACTACCTTACTTTCCTAAATCCTTATTTTCACAAAGCCTTCACTATCATTCTACACTCTATAGGGACCAAATTCCATCAGAACTCTCTTAGAAAAATTACGACAGATACTTTATTATTGAAGCATACTGTATGCACATACTCACTTAAATTATATCAACCTCCAGAAATCCTATATGAAAAACTGCATATATATATATATATATATATATATATATATATATATATATATATATATATATTATATATATATATATATATATATATATATATATATATATATATATATATATATATATATATATATATATTACTGGACAAAAGTTAAGGGCCACCAAGAAAAACTCCACTATGGACCAATTAAATGCAACCAGGTGTAAACAATTTATTACAAAATAAAAGTTGATTCATCCGTGGAAAAGATCAGTCAAGTGTTTTTTTAATAATGTGTGACTTACTAACAAAACGACATTCAACTCACTTTTTCACCACTTGAACTAGTGGGGCGTGTTGCAAAAACCACGAGTTTTTGCAGCAACAATGGCAATTTTCGCGTGCGGGTTAAAGTGACTCAGTTTTTTGGACATTTGAAAAAAAATTAACCTAGTGCACACAGAAATGTATACACATTTCTCTGAGCTCAGTTTTAATGACATTTTCACTTGTCTTTACAGTTTGCCAATCAATTAAAAATTGCCATTGTTGCTGCAAAAACTCGTGGTTTTTGCAACACGCCCCACTAGTTCAAAAGGTGAAAAAGTGAGTTGAATTTCTTTTTGTTAGTAAGTCACACATTATTAAAACACACTTGACTGATCTTTTCCACGGTTGAAAGAACATTATTTTGTAATAAATTGTTTACACCTGGTTGCATTTATTTGGTCCATAGAGTCCATAGTGGAGTTTTTCTTGGTGGCCTTAACTTTTGTCCAGTAGTATATATATATATATATATATATATATATATATATATATATAATATATATATATATATATATATAATATATATATATATATATATATATATATATATTAGCATTGCAGTTCGTCCCGATATCATGAGTGTATCATATATATATATATATTTATATATATATATATATATATATATATATATATAATATATATAATATATATATATATATATAATCAATTAGTGTACTTACCAAAAAGGTATGAAACATATAGCTATGAAGCCAACCAGAAAGCAATTGTCACAAACGTACGTTCTTCAAGATTTACTTGTCCCTTGCTGTGCTATTTCCAATCAAGTTAGCCTTACTGGGGAAATCAAACAGCTGCTACTTCCAGGAATTCTATCTGTGTAAACCTCGTAAACTTTTTACGAAAAGAAATCTGGGAAGATTTTATTTCCAATGTTCTACAATGACCAAGCTTTAAGAAATCCAACCGGATGATCCTTTCACGGGGAAAAAAAAAAAACTAGGGCACTTCAGGGAAAATACAGAAGTGTGTTGCTGTCTATATTTAGCTAATTTTCTAGGAATCGCAGCTGCACGTGGCTTATTTTCGAATCAACAAACTCTAAACAAGTCAAGAAAAAGGAAAAAAACTAGGGTTGCCCGTTTAGATTTTTTGACGCCAAATTCCACAAATCTGGCTTTTTTTTCTTTCTTTTAATCGGTCGGCGTCAAAAAATTCGCTTGGATTTTTTGGCTTTTTTTTTTTTTCCTTAGCTTTTAAAACAAAAGGTTGGTGTAAAATAATATATGTAGCTATTTTGGCTTTTTTTTTTTTTTTTTGGAGTGTGCGTGTATTTAAGGTCATAGAGATATCTAGGTGAGCGTTCCAATCCCTTTACAAAACCTGTTCTACTGCTTATTAGCATTTGTTATATCTGGCTGTGGGCGAGGAAGGTATGTTTTTTTGACAAGAAAGCCACAAAAGCTACCAGTCTGAAAAACTGCATCGGTTTTGCATTGGATGGTGAGTAAAACCATGGTTGGTTGTAATAAATCAGTGTGGTCTAGATTGAAAGATGTGTCTCCTCACCGTGTGCAACTCAAATCCATCTACCATTCACTGGCTTTGTGCGTTCAACGTGAAATTTCCACACTACTATCGCATGTCGGATTTTTATTGTCAGAAATATCTCTTTTGCTATAGTGAGTTAAGACGAGAATTGTATAATGAATTGTTTTGCGTTATGAACACAGATACAGAATATGTACCTGCTCGAGGTGCTCCTCTTCTATTTGAAAAACCGTCATCTATCAGGTGGCTCGAGCGAGGAAAGGTTATGTTTAATATTTTGATGAAGGCCTTTTTTCGCTTCTGCTGAGCTAGCTCAGGCATAGTTAGATACAGAATTCAAAGCTCGACTTTTAAATGAAATTTTGTCAGACCACAACACTGCCTGTGCTTTGTGTTTGCTACGCTTGTTTTTTTCAAGAATTTGAAAGATTGAATGGTCTTATTCAGCACAACAAACTGATCCACACAGGATGTACCAAGAACTATTCTTGCACCAGCATAGTCTTTAGAACAGAATGTATGGTGTCCGTGGGCAGAAAAAAAGCATTCATCAAGTTCAATTTGGTGTTAAGTTGTTAACAGAATGTGATAAGTTCCTACAGCAGAACAAGGGCGTTAAGGTATATCAAGAAATATAAAATGTCAAGACAAGATGTTTGTCTATGCAAGAAGAATATCTCAGTCACGTTAGATGTAGACTTCTCTCAGCGAAAGATTCTTTTCAAGGCCTGTCAAAACTGTGCTCTGTGATAATTTTGAACCAGGCTGCAAGGCCCCCATTTTCAGAGTTACCTTTTATACACATTGCAGAAAATAACATCAGCACATTAGAAGAGCAATACAGAAAAATAACTTTTGTTGATTGGAGAGAAGAGCCACAATTTAAGAAAGATAGGCTCCCCACAGACAGTAAACAATTTTGGATTGGTGTACTGCAAGATAAGGCATTCAAAGAGCTCCACGCGTATGCCCTTACGTGTTTAATAACCCCAGTGATTAATGCTGTAGTTTTGAGGATATTCTCTCTTTTATCATCAGTTAAGATAAAAGCAAGAAACAGAATGCAGTTGCATCTGCTTGACGTTATTGTAAGAATCAGATCGGAACTGTTTTCGAATAAATGTTGTAAGGACTGCATCGTCAAAAATATTAAAAGACTATACAAATTATTTGGCGGAGGTTCCAACGGGGATGACATTGATGACCTCTATTTGGAGCTTTTTTTTGTGATGTGAGTATAAATAGTCCATTTAACAGTTCGGCTTTTTTGTGAAAGAGTTTGGCTTTTCTGTGAAGGTGGTTGGCTTTTTTTTCTTCACAATTTTTATCTGGCAACCCTGGGCAACACAAGCTTGTCAGATGCGTGATAACAGCAGTAGGCAAGGTTATTAGGCATGAGCCGTCTTCCGGAAAATATTAATTTATACATAAGCTTTGTCGATACCCAGTTGGGGGAGGGGGAAGAAGAGGGAGGGGGCAGTCCGCCCCGAGTGACATCCAGGGTGTGCGAAGGAGCGGTTCGCCCCGGGTGACATCCAAGAAGGGGATGCCATTGGACACTATTACGATAGTAATGTTCAAAATATACTTGCAAGTGTTTTTCTTTATGACAGGAGGGTGCTAAAGGTAGAATCAGCCCCGAGTGCCAAATATTTTAGGGGCGCCTCTATCGATACCATTTATTGTATTGCATATTTACGCCTATAATCAGGTACTTATTTTATTAAGCACTTTTCCTTACCTTAAAAAAAAAAAACAATATGACGTTTATAATTTAGAACGATTTTTAACAAAGGCTGCACAAACAAACAAAAAGTAAGCCTTCAAAATATAATATTGCTGTCAAAACACTTTTCTCCCCTATTTTTTCAGACAGATCTTTGAATTATGAAAAAACTGATCATATCACAAATAACAAATCCATTAAACGAATAACATAAAACCGGCACTATATATCAGTGGCGTAATTAAGGTGTAAATGGTCCCCGGGCATAAATTACGGGATGCCCTCATTACAGAATGGGCTCAGAACTATAAACAATATAGAAGAAATATGTATCAAAAATATAACTGATTACTTCATCAGTGCTCTTCATTTCCCCAATGAAAATAGACGAGTTAAATCTAGGTTACCGGGGCTTTGGACCTGAGTGTTTAATTTGTTTAATGGAGAGGGTGAATAGCAAAGAGGCAGGTTTTTGTGAGAATTAACTGTTTCATTTTTTATATTGATCGTTCGTCGGTGTTGAAGAGACCCTTGTTGACATTATCTTTGGAGGTCGACAGTAGAATACCTAAGCAGGGTCAAATGAGAAGCAGTAGAAATTTATTTAATGAAGCAGAATCATTTTTTTTTCTCTTAACGCTAGAGAAATTTCTGCCAGTGTTAATATTTACAAGTCCTAGCTGAGATATTGTTTAAAAATAGAGGAAAGGGTAAATATTTGCGTACGATAGACAGTCGATGAATGAATTAAATGCAGATACTGAGAACAATTGTTAAACTCAGCGATAATACCATGTGCTTTCTACTACTCGTTTAAAATGTGTGAATACGTTGCATCACTAAATGATGTTTAAAACCATCATGTTGAAGAATACTATCTAGTGACGAACGTGAGGCATGTGTGATGGGTACAACATAGTCTCAAGGTAGAAGATAATAGAGTCAGAAATAAACAGAAGGTTTAATCACGAGATCAGAGCCTGGGAACCTACTGATAAGAGGAAGTCAGACTACCTGATCTGGGCACCCTGCAACATAAGCAAGAAGTTACAGACTTTCATAAATGGGTGCTTGCGAGGAATATGATTGAAATGGTACAACCCAGTCACCAACGTGGACCTGATGACAAGAACCAGTGGAACCGACAGCAGAGGTGACTCCAGACACAGTGAGAAGTGATGATTACATCACATGTGCCTAAAGCGTATAGTATCATTTTGTGAGATATATGTACCGTATTAATTGTAATTCGGGCAAGCCATTGTCCTCACGCTGTCCAGACACATTGTCTCCATTTAAGTGACCAGAAGAATAATTGTGATTTCTAATCATATTCCCTGAGTTATACTGTGTATACTCTGGGAGAATAATTATTCAGAGAGGTTAACATTGGTGGGTGCACAACGAGACAATGCGCCTGTTAATCTTCCAACCCAGTGTACTTAGCAGAGGCATTTGTTCTTTTTATTTTGTCTAAAGTATGTGGTACGAAGCTGCAAGACTAAAGTTTCTACGCCATTAGTGTGAGTCAAGAGCAGAGATTCAACACTAACCATCTACATTGGGCGGGTTGTGTTAACACGTGCTCTCATCACAAAAGAATTGACGAAACCACGGCTGCAGGACTCACTTAGACCAGCTAAGTTCTTATTAAAGGAAACAGCAAAAGGACACAATTTTTATAAATCCTCACCAAAGTCTCAGTGAAGACAATTTTATATACATCTAAAATTCACCATATTCCATCGTTATTTTAACATGTTAAAACTAATTGACTATTAAATTTGTTGCATGTTATTTTAAAACAAAACAATCATTGTTGATTCAGTTATTATAGGTATGAAAGCAAACGTATGAGCAGGACTCATTAATATATATACATCTAGACATATATTTACACCTATGGATCAAATACCTTATAAAAGAATTTCGCTGGATTTACACCAGCTGGGGGCTTGAACAGGCTAAAACCATTGCTTAATTCTTCATGAAAGGCGACGGATCAGATATAAGTTAATAGTGCTCTGCCCTGTGCAGCATTGTTCTTGACTTCTGAAAACATCTTGTGAATATCCCTTGAGATAGAAGCATCATTATCCTTCTTTTGAAGACCCATATTAGATACCCTTGAGTGTTGGTCACCGGTGGACCACTACTGCAGAGCTAAGGGGAGGCAATCCGTGAAACTCATTTTCATGACAAACAATGAATATTGTCCTCCTTTTTACGTTTAACCATATGGTAACCTTATGCTTACATGAAATAAGAAATGTTACTCAACACTGTGTCTCGATTGTATAAATTCTGCCGAATGACTTATCACTTTATTGACATAAAGGTACAACATTATAGCAATTGTTTGCTATATTGATCCCGTTTAAAAGGCGAAAAAGAAAACTGGTCTGTTTTAAACAGGGACAGGGTTGTGGAGTAGGCCAGCAAAAAAATTCCTATTCCGACTCCTGAAATTTTAGAAGTCCGACTACAGTTTTTATTACTAGTCAGTCATAAGGCATAAAATAATGCACTTACCAACAAAAAAATTCCGATTCTGACTCCTGAAATTTTAGAAAATTATGCACTTATATGGAGTTATATGCATGGAGGGATATCTGAAGTCATCGTTATACGACCACAAGCTATGCACAATGCTACAATATACGTACGTGGAAGTGAACCTATGTCTGTGAGGCTAATTACATCCTCATTGACTCTTGAAATCATCCACACACTTCCAGGGATTCCCCCTGTGGTGAAACTTGTTGAGAACCCAGCATGGCACATTAAGCTTGGAGAAGTTACTCGAGCCCCAGGCGTAATTCTTTGGCTTTGACTTGGTTGACTGCAGGCAGAAAGATCTTACTATGGACCCAGTGATAGGCAGGGGAAGCTGAGAAGTGGCTAAGTGCAGGACGAGACAATTCCTTGGGAGAGCCCAGAACCAGAGTACAGTATTTTAGCTCTGCATAGTTGGAGAGCCCCCTTGGATGGCAAGGAAT
Source organism: Oreohelix idahoensis (assembly GCA_024509875.1). NCBI lineage: Eukaryota > Metazoa > Mollusca > Gastropoda > Stylommatophora > Oreohelicidae > Oreohelix > Oreohelix idahoensis. The sequence goes on from JAMPIV010014265.1 coordinate 92,520, forward strand.
GTACCGTATGCCACGCACTTCTTACTCCTAGCTTGGGACCAGATGTGATGATCCTTTAAATGCAAGCCAAGCTGGAGAAACGAGCTCATGACTTCAAAACTCAACACGTTTCGGAATAGCAGAAAAGCCACAGGAAAAGCCTAGATCTACAGTGTAGATAATACCAAGGAGTCTTCAACTTGGTAGGGATCTAAACTTCTGTGTCGGAGTCGGGACATTTTTTACCGACTCTAAATGCACTAAAAAACACGACCGACTCCACAGTTCTGGTTTTAAAGCGAGAAAGAAAATTGATCCGTTTTTTTTTTTAAACATAAATATGTGTTATCCCCACTCGCCAACACTTTTAGAAAATAAGACAAATGCTTAAAAGGAAAGTTAGTCACTTTAGCAAACATTTTATTTTCTGGACTGCGCATCTTGGCGTACATTTAAGCGATAACATGAGCTACACTTAACTTGACAAAAACTTCTTGTTATTCTCCTGGTTGGCCTTTTCCCAGGAACTTTTTTTTTTTTGGAACACAAACACGCCTTTGGTGCTGCTGTTAATTCTGCGAATCCACGCCCTAAAATGAGGTCATCAATGGAATGTCGATTAAAATCAAAATATGGAAAATGAAAGTCATTTTACACTAATATTTAAGTATACAGAATGTGAATAAATTCGCATGCATAAATTCAAGAGATAAAAGGGCAGGAAACACATTATTCGACGGGTCGACAGTTCTGGTAATCAGTGTGCATCCCGTTGTAACGCTATGTATAAAAGAAGGTAGTACCATAACCGTGAACTGTTAGAAACTTCACCATACTAGGTTCAGCTTTTTGGTTGAGGTGGGGTGAACAGTTCTATTCCCCGCTGCCTTCCCTAACTCAACAGCAGAGTCGGGTACACATTTACAGCTGGGTTGACTGGAGCCTGGCGATACCAGGTTTTGATCCCGGTAACTTCGCCGCAAAGGAAAGAGTTATAATCGCTTAGTCAATCGGACGCACAACGCCATGTATGGAGTTTCTTTTAGTGGCTCACTTGTTTCTGCAGTCCGTTCTCGGAAAATGGGGTAGACAAGGTTTCGGTTTTGATTGTAGGCATTCGCCAGAACAGTATGGGAGAATTCGTGCAAGTTGCATTTTCTGTAGGGGGGCCATCCATAAAAGACGTCCACAAAATTCTGGCACTTTTTTTCCCTCCCCTCTCCCATGTCCACCTCTGATTGACCCCTACCCCCTCCCCCCTTGTGGACGTCCACTCCACAAGGTCTTGAGTAAACACATAAGCTTACATTTATAATCACCTACCTATACTTACAACTTAGTTTAGTTCTATACAATACATCATTTGTATACAGATAACTCAGTTTAATTATGTGCAACACGAGTTACTAAATATTGCACATTAAATAGTAACTAACAAGTCTCATCTCAGTGTTCCGTATAACTGAAACAGTTATCTTAATATCTTACAGTAAGTAACAAACCAAAAAAAAAAAAAAAAAAAAAACACTAAAGCTATGTAAAAATTTAAATATGCAAAAACTATGCACATCATAATACAGTGGGTTTCCTAAGTTCAAGACACCTAAACCGGCACAATAATTATTTTCAATATTGAAACAGTGAGTCAACCAAAAATGAAAGTTTTGACAGTTAATGACGCAAAACAATTATGTGACAAAACTTTATAAACAAAGTAAGAAATTTGATCAGGAAAGCATTTTATAAAATTTAAATCTTAAATTAATTGTTTAATGAAACTGATTATCTTACTGTTTCTGGGATATCTTAAACTTTTGAAACAAAGTGTCCTGTAGCGATATTCTGAAGGGAAACTCTTCTTAACTGCCACAATATTAATGTGAATGTTTGCCATTCATTTAGCACTGAATTCGGACTGCAACCAGTTGAACAGGCTGCGTACAATAACGACCCTAGTGTCAGAACTTTGTTGTTCTGGTTGCTTTGGTGCAATGTCTAAATCACCAACATCATCGTCATCTGGATCAATTGTAACTGTCTGATGCACAGATTTGTGCACTTTGACAGCTGCATGAGATGGACGGTATTGTCCGCATGAGCTGCATACACGCTTGTGAATTTGTCCAGTCCACTGAGGGGCAGTAAAAGTCAAATGGCATAACTTTAAATCCATGATGTGGTTCAAGACCATCTAACAAAATTCTGTGAAAAAATATATGCCACTGCCATCTGCACATGATGCACTGCTGACGCCTGAACATGTTCTGTAAAATGGCACTGGCGATGGAATGAATCATTTACGAAATACATCATTGTAGTTCGTGCGTCTCTGTCCACAGCATGTGAGAGTATTGCACTTGACGATTTCTAGGCAGTATTGTGACTGCTGAACATGGTCAGCACCATTGCAGGCTTGGAACGGGAAGGTCAGCTACATTGCTACTAACTTCAGGTTCCACATACTTGGCATGCACACTGTAGCCATCAATGACTGTTTGATTCCCAAACTTCAGCAAGTGTCTCTCCAGCTTTCTTGGAATTAGACTACAATTTTGCTATTGGAATCAAGGCGTGTTCCATAGTGATCATGTGGCAAAATACGTCCAGATAGGTCATGAGATAATGGTGCCATACGCATTTCAACAGCCATGTATGCACTATGGGGTGGCACATTGCAGACAACAAACAGTGCATCAGATTATTTAAACTCAGAATATAATTAATCAATGGTTGTAAAAGTTAACTAAATTTATACTAAAATGTAAAATGATTATTGTCGCGACCTTAGTGGTATAAAATAATCAAGCAAACTGAAATGTGAAAGCCTGTTTTTGGTCATTTTAGCTTCTGAAACAAAATGCCATGTTGTTAAGCCATATTTTAATTAAGGGGAGTTAAGTGTTTAAGACTCGTATGTACAGGTCAGATTTTTGTACACACACTTTTTGAACACTGCTTTTTTGACTAGCTGTTAGTTTGCTTTTTAAAAATAGGATAAAGAAACTGTCGAACGTTCTATGAATTAGTTTTGGGGGGAAAGGCGGATGAATTCTGCTCACATCTCAAGCTGCGAGTTTGCACTTGAATGAATTTGGTACTGAGCTGTTTTAAGCAGCTGATTTTTCGTGACAGTACTTGGCTGGCAGAGCTTGAAAATGGACGCTTTACCATTTTTGCTAGTGTGTTCCAGCATATATTCTTTTTGTGAAAGGAATAATTGATAATTATAGAATGTACTTTATTGATGATATTATGATGCCACGGATTGTACAGGCCATTATTCCATATCCATATTTTGTGATGGATTGTTTTTGCAGTTAGATAGTGTGTTGAAGAGAATGTTCTTTTCTCCCAGGGAACTTGTTATTCAAAGCCACGGATCTCGTTGGCATGTTAATGCATTGTATTCATATTGATTCAAAGTCATGGACTATTGAGAACTGGAATGATATTTTTGCTGTACTATTATGAGATGAAATATGTGCTGCTATGTCCTGCAGCCTATTCACCTATTTGCTGATTCATGTTTTCCTGATGGATATTTTGTGCTTAATGTCCATGATTTGCTGTGGTGGTCTATGCAACCGTTGTTATGGATTTACTTACATGTTGCTTCCTGAGTATGCTGTGAATTGTCTTGCTATGATGTCTACGTGACCGTCTCGTCAATAAACTGTATAACGTTGCCAGGTCTTACAACATTTCCTGACTTCTACGTTGCTGTGGTGTGAGTGACTTATCATAGACACACTTAAAGAACCTATACACATTCGCGTATGTTATATTTCTATAGTCACACACCTGTCGGCCATCCGTAAGCCCGACTTATGCTGATCGCCATTTATCAGCGAAAGTAATAATAACATTTATCTTATTGATGACCCCCACCAGTATCTTCCATTAAATAAACCTTTAACAGAAGTGGTCGCCAGTGAGTAGGGGTATAAACAGTCCAGAAGTTTACTGTGATGTCAATTCAGCTGGATTTACAGTGTTGTCAGTACTGACTTTTATGCACAAGTTATTCAAGTCAAGAGTGGCAGTGATCCAGTCCTTCTTCTCGTGCGCCAACTTCGGATTTCAGAGCCCGATGTCAGGAATTTCATTCGAAAGCCGCTATCACTTTGGAGTTCCAGTACCGATCACCATTGGATTTATTCAGACTGTGTGATACCTGATTTACATCATTGTTGTTGCTGCGGAGGCTGGGATTTTTTTTTTCTTTTGAAGATAAGTGGTTTGTTTGTTTGTAAACTGTACCACTGTTCGGTGTAACATTGAGCCTTCCTCAGAGCATAATCTATTTATTCTTTCACGTGTTCTATATTATATGTTTCATGGTTATGTGGGCGGTTGGAGCGGTGACTTATGAAGGGAATATCCCAGTTCACACAGGGCCTTCATGAGCGTTCAATAGGCTCTAGATTGTGAGTTTCAATTGAGCGGTAATTCCGGTTCAAGGCTAAAAAAAACTTGCCGAGGTTCAGACCGTTACTTGTCCCTCACGACAGTAATTGTTTAGGTGTGACGAAACGTTTCAGTGTTGTTGTCATTATATTTTTCTCTGTACCTTAGTTTTTGATTAATTTGTTTGTGAGTGTCTTCCTCCTCTTACTATCTTTGATTTATATACAACTTTTTCGTTTATACACTGTATTGTCGCTTGTATTGTCTTACTTTTCGCAGTGTCATTGCATTCTTTGCAATATTTTTTCTTTAGTTTTGCTTTCAGGTTTAGTTGATTCTGCGAACGTGGTCATTTGTGCTTTATATCTTGTCTTTGTCACTTTTGTTTGTACTATCTATTTTGTCATGCACTGTCAATATTATAATGCATAATATATATATATATATAGGTAATTAATAACATTATTAGTAGTTAAAAAGGTAATTGTACAAGTTCTTAAGCAAGGACTTGTCACCCACGAAGTTGAAATAGAGTGAGTGTCTCCTGGATATTTACATTACTTACATATCTTGTAAAATACAGCATAATGTCTAGTTTGGATTATTTCATTACACAAGGGAAATCCCTTGGTATGACTACGGAGAGATTAGAAGAATTCGCACTTGCCGAATATGCCAAGGCGCAGAAGTCAGAAGAAAAGAAACAGAAATTAGAGGTTGAAAAACAGAAAATGGAGGCTGAAGATAGAAGATTGCAAATGCAGGCAGAAGAGAGAAAACTTCAGTTGGAAAATGAAAAACAGAAATTAGAGGCTGAAGATAGAAAACTTCAACAGCAAATGGTAATGGAAAAACAGAAATTAGAGGCTGAAGATAGAAAAATTCAACAGCAAATGGAAATACAGAAATTAGAGGCTGAAGAGAAAAACTCAACAGCAAATGCAAATGGAGGAAAGAAAATTGCAGATGCAGATGCAAGCTGAAGAGAATATGAGACTGCATGAGGAAAAGATTTCGTCTATAGAGCTGGAGAGAATAAAGGTAGTGAATATTGGTAATACACAAAATGAGACAAACAATCAAACAACTTCTAATAAGGCAAATAATCATTCTTATAGACCCAAATTGCCAAAATTTAATCCTCCCTCTGACGATATTTTATTTTACCTAAATAGATTTGAACTTTCATGCGAATCTCATAAGATAGACAAGTCGGAATATTGTGCACGACTTATGGACATACTTAAGGGTGAAGCTATGAACACTGTAAGTATGTTGGAGGGCCCTGACAAGAATAACTATGATGTTGTCAGAGCGGACTTGTTAAAAAAATATCAACTGGATGAAGACGGTTATCGCCTACGCTTTAAGTCTCTATTGCCAGAGACAGGGAAAGATTTTTCAGACTATATAGCAAATATTCGCCTTACGTTTTCACGTTGGGTGGAACTTTCAAAAAACTGAACATACATACGAAGCCCTCATGGATTTATTGCTTCGTGACAAAGTCATGTCGTCTGTAAACGCTTCTTTTCTTTCTTTTTTACATGAGCGAAAACCTACAAACTTGAAATATATGGAACAATACTGTCGCCAATACGTCACTGCACACCCGAATGTTACTGTTGGCCACTCTGAGGTCAGAGAAGGTTTACCCGTGGCTTCAGCAATACCATATGGTCCTAATTTGCGCCGTAGATCTCTAAGTGCGAATCGCAATTTTGGTAGGAGAGATAATCGTGATTTTGGACAGTACCAAGGGGGTCCATCACGTAGTAATTCTCCTTCTTCAAAGAACTGGAGACAATTTAATGGTCCTCAACATTTTGGTTCCAACAATTATGGAAATTTTGGAAGGGGTAACTACAATAGGGATTATCAACCCTACAATAATTTTTCTCGAAGACAACAAAATCCATCGAATAGATATTTTGATCAAAGGGGAAATAGTAATCGCGACAATGCTAACTGGGGTTCAAATCAGAACAATAGATTCAATAGAGCAAATAACAATGCTTTCAATAGAGATAATAGTCGCGATAGATCGCGATATGACGGTAGATCTCCAAATAATAATAGATCGTATCGCCATGCTTACTCTGCTCAACACGAACCCCAGGTTGTTAATGATCAAGGTAACAATGATAATAGTGTCTCTAATGCTACTGCTTGCTCTGCTTTCGATTTCGAGAGAGCATCTCAGTGCCCGGAGTGCACAACTTTGTTCCAACCTTACAGCTAGAACTACCTTGAGTTGCGATCATCCTCTTCCGACTACTCTTCCTGCCTTGTCTGCACACGACGGAAGAGGGTCTCTTACCCTACATAAAGGATTTGTAAATAATAATCCAATCTCAGTTCTCTTTGATTCTGGGTGCAAGACTGTTGGGATTAGACAATCTCTAGTCCATCCATCTTGCGCAACAGGTAAAATGGTGAAATGTGTGACATTAGGTGGGACAGTTGAGACTTTTCCGACTGCCATAGTACACATTGCCACACCTATTTTTACTGGATATATACACGCATGTATGCTCAGAGCGCCTATCGCTGACCTTACTGTCGGACAGATACATGGTATAAAGGTTTGTACGCCGGTACAAATTGCTGCTTGGGAACGGCAACATAATCTTACTGCCGCCACTATGCCAAAATCTTATCACCAAGTACATTCTGCTAACGCAATACATTCTGCCAATTTAGTGCAATCTTGCAGTGTTGATGTTACAATTGTTCATCATGCTAATTTTAGTGCTTCTTGTAACTCAGTTCGACATACCTCAGTACGTCATGGCTCTAACACTGATTCTTCTTTAACTACTATTATAGAAGAAGATCCTTCAGTTTTGTCTGATACACACACTAATTTTATAGCTACGACTGAATCTACATCCAGTCACGTTGATTGCAACTTCTTTGCTGCAATGACTAGCGTTTTCTTTGCTACATGTACGGACTTAGTTGTTAGTACATATATGTACCTTATGAGTTTCTTTAGCTTTCTTGCTGGACCGGTTAGCTCGGTATCTTCGTCTTTTACGACTTTTTGTCGCACTCACTGCACTCCTTTTAAACCTTGACGTAGGTCCAAATTTACTACTGTATGCTTTTACATCTTTATTATATCTTTCTTACTTTTTTCTTTGCCCAGTACACAGGCTATGACTTCAGTTCAGCCTTTAAGATGTACGCCTTTGTCTACTGCATTTCCTTTGTCTTGCGCAAAACCTCAGATTGTCAGCCATCATGACACTCTTAGTCATCATTACCATCTTCTAGATTTGCCTTTTGACATGGGTATCATGTGTATACTCACGACTTTTCCATACATCTTTGCACACTGCTATTTTTCTCGAACACTTATATCGCTCTATACAATTAATGATTTCAGTTTAGACTGTGCATCTTTCTCTGTTACCCTTTTTTTGTGTAACGGAGGAAGGTTTGATTAACATCGTACAAGGGTCGGAAGTTTACACGGCCACATTTGATAGATTAAAATTGACTGTTGTATTTCATAAAATCCTACCTTTACCAAACAGAGATTTTCATTTGTGTTTTTTCACAGCGACGGCTTTGCGATGAGAGTCAGAGCTGCTATATTGTTTGAGTAGGCTGTGGTATTAATCACTATATTTGCTGTTCCAGTGAAACCAGTCGGCAGTTTGACGCCACACTAGATGTGTTTGGTATCTTCATATTCGTGAATTCGTTCAAGACCTCTGGAGATAGTAGATAGTATACACCGGGTTCGATTCCCAGTTGAGGGAATTTAATTTTTTGAAAAATATTTTTTTCAGAACCAGTAGTCCTAATGATGTCATACTTCCCCCTGGTCTCCTGGGTAGTGAGATCGGATGCCATGCCATCTCGGATAAGGGCGAAAAAAAATAGGAGGTCCAGTGTGCAAGTTGCGCACGTTAAAAAATCCCACGGCTGTTGGAAATCCTAAAGAGTAGCCCTGTCCGGCCGCTGCCCTGGCAAAATTTATAAATTAGAAACTTACCCACAACAAAAATATTTATAGAATGTGTGATTCCTATATACACACATTATGATTCTCGCCGATGCTACGGAGTTACGTGCACTATGCTGATATGCTCCTTGTGTGATCTAAAGGAGGAGATAGGAGCACTGATGGAGTAATCTATGTGCAATGAAGATAGTCCTTAAAACCAAACCAATCTAAGAAACTGTATCCCAGCGGCTTCCATAAAACTCTGCAAGGTCTGGTGACTTTCATTCATTTGTTTTATTTATTCCTCTCTTTCATTTTGCTCTTTTGGAGCATGAAGCCACCATATTACAGCAGACCCCACTGCAGGATACCTGCATCAAAACAACTGCTCCTGTAGCAGTGTTTTCAGTAGCAATTTCTGTTACATAATGAGGCTGCAACCTTATATATCTTTCACTCCTGAGAGCTATAATTCACTCCACCAACACTCAACACCATTTCTCACCTATCTTCTCAGTCCTCACTCAGACTTTTTTCTTGTTTCAGACAGACTCTTGAAAACCACTTGTGACACTCCTGCAGCAGTATTTTCAGTAGCAATTTGTTTTACATAATGAGGTTGCAACCTTATACAAAATCTCACATTAATCGCACTATCCAACACGCCTACAGGAGCAATACTATTCTTTCTGTTTTCTCAATGACCCCCAGAACTACTCAGGGCTCTGGTGACTCTAATTAAGCAATTGTTCCAGTTATTTTCTATGGACAACTAGCAGTTGGCAAAAAACCAGCCGGGTGACCAGAGATACATGAAGGCACCAGACATAAGTCAAGCATCCTGGGAGGATGTTTGACAGCCGATAGCACCAAGTGGTGATGGTGCTTCCCTACTACCTTGCTTTAGACTGGGAGAAGAGACTTACAACAAGCAGAAGAGAAAAAACAAAAAGCAACACTTGGCAAAGTATTGTTATCACTGCACAGAGAAATTATCCCCGACTGGAGAGGCCACAACTGAATACTAGTACTCAGCGGTTTTATTTTCTTTGATGATGACAGTTAACTATTGTTGTATTTCGCATATAGAATTGTGCGAGTGTTGTGAGAAACAGCCTCACTGTGTGCATTATCCAATACTAGCGTCTTGCACCTCTTATTCAACTGGTACGTGTTTTGTTATTTCAATCAGCTCCACATCAATGATCTTGTCATACCACTTCAATTCTATTCTGTGCAAACATCGGTTTATGAAATCTGTATTTTTCTGGTTCTTCTCCATGTTTCCAAGACATCATCCATGTCTACACAGATGGATCTGCATTTAAAGCTACCATCCATCAATGCTGGATATGGCGCAGTGATAAAATACCCCAACCAGCACCCAGAAGACCACCCTTGCATCTTTGGCCCTTGCGGAGAAATTTGTTCCAGCTATGATGCAGAAATAACAGCACTAGAAAAAGCATTGTGCCGGATAATCTCAGACTTTGAAAGTGGCATCACTCCACCTGAGGATATTGTTATATTCTCAGACTCAAAATCAGCACTCCAAGCCCTAGAAAGCAAAATGTCCCCTAACATTAATAATATCTGTAGATTTATTGACCAACTGTTCACTTCCTATTGCGTCGAAGTTACACTCCAGTGGATCCCAGGGCATGTCGGAGTCCCAGGAAATGAAAAAGCCGACAAACTATCCAAAAGAGGAGCAGCACTGCCCCAGTTCCCATCAAGTACCACACTGCAAACCTGCCAACAGATCCTGAGAAACAATTATAGGGAAGAATGGCTAAACCAATGGGCTTCCTCCCAGACAGGGCGGCTATTCTTCAAACATCAAGCTAAACCAAACCCTCAAGATCCAGTTAAACAACTGAAAAGAAGAGATCAGAGTCTAATTTTCCAGCTGAGAACAGGCCATGCCCCTGTCAATAAACATTTAAATAGAATAGACCCACTACGTGAACCAAACTGTAGGCACTGCCACCACCATGAGGAATCAGTTGAACACCTACTGTTACAGTGCCCAAGACTAACAGACCTGCGACGCCAACTACTCCCATCGCACCCAACCATCCACAATACACTCTACACATCATCACAGCAACTGAGGAAGACTTGCACCTTTGTCAGAGAGGCAATGGGCTGTCAAGAGCTACCTGCTCACAGCTAAAGGGATTATATCATCATCATCATCATCATCATCATCATCTCCATGTTTCAAACCCATACAAAAAGAATGCCTTGACATTTGAACTGGAGGATCTTATTGTGTGTTCGTCTTAATTTTTCTGATTTCCATTTTATTTCCCACTGCACTGAAAGTCACTCCTACCTTCTGTATTTTGATTTTTGTATCCAGCTATGTCTAATATTGGCTGGAAAAGTTGTTAAAGCCAGGAGTTGTAGTGAGGATAAGCTCTCACTGCAGATAAATGCTTCTATGGCACGCACTTCAAATAGCCTCTGACAACCAAGCCCAGCTCCTAGCCATCATTTTGCCACCAAAGTAAGAGCCCATATATTGTTGAGGTGTGTCTCCACCTGAAATCTGGCTATTATTTGCTGCTTTTATTCTCATTATCTTTTCTTTTCTCTATGGATTTTCAGACCCAGTTGCTGTTACTCATTGTCCATTATTTTCATTTTGTCTTGTGTCTGGTTTTGGTTACGGGATAGAAGGGCACGGTCACTGGCAAAATACAGACTCATGCTGTTTTGTCAGAGTCCACTGAGTTTCATTTCTAAAGGTTGTTGTTTTCATAATTCAACCTATAGTCATTGAGAAAAGAAATGGTGACAAGAGGCATCCCTGCCACATCATAGTGCTCATCTCAAACTGTCCTGTAAGCTGTCGTGCATAAAGATTTCTGCATTTAGTATCTTCATGGTTTTTTAAACAGCTTAAAGGGGCTATCCATAAAAGACGTCCACAGGGTTGGGGGGGGGGGGGGGGTGACGGGGGGGGGGGGGGGGGGGGGGGGGTAACGTAAAAAGTGGACTAATATGGACATTGGGGGAGAGAGAGAGAGGGTATTTAAGTTGAAAGTGGACGTCCAATTCGCAAACCACATGGCAACTCTCACACAAATATATCATGAAAATATATCTTCGAAAGCTTCTAACTGTCCAGCTAAACCCAAATAAATGTTCTTTGGATTGTGTCCCTCTTGCCAGGCCTTCCAATCCTTCTAGACTCAAGATATCTAATAAGAAGAGGTTTTAACTTCTATGCTCCTGTTCTATGGAACAAACAACCACATTTACTTAACTCTCTTCGAACCGACATCACAATTATTGTGATTTCATTTTTATATTGTGAGTATAGGTAGGTGATTAAAAATTTAAGCTTATGGGTTTAATCAAGACCATTTGGAGTGGACGTCCACAAGGGGGAGGGGAGGGTAAAAAAATGCCAGAATTTTGTGGACGTCTTTTATGGATGGCCCCAAAGTACTTAAAGTGCACTCTATAAATAAGTAATGAATTTACAAAGTGATTCTGTCTAAAATGATGAAAACCTTTTCATAGTCTACAAATCTAATGTAAAGTGGTAGCTCAATCCAAAGCTCTGTTCAGTTATTATTCACTGTATGGCTTTCTGGGATCTGTTATGTCCAAAACCTGCTTGTTCTTCTCTCTATTGTCTGTGGTTATTTAATCTCTCAATGATTAAACATTATTCCTGTGTAATTCTGTATTCTTGCAAATCTCCCTCCTGCAACTAGATCAGATATCATTCATTCCATGTCAGCTGGTATTTATTTCTTCTTCCACCCAGATTTTATCAACTAATTTGTATATCTCTCTTAGAGGTGTCAACATCTGTTTTCATGGCCTTCACTGGAATGCCATTTGGGACAGCAGCTTTTCAATATCTCTTCCTTATTTAATTTTTCAGTTAACGTGTGACTCCTTTTCTGCCAGTTCAATGTCTAGAGGGTATTGTGATGCTAACCCATTTTAGAAGCACCTCATTACATTCTGTCCGTCTCTTCATTTACTCTTTTTATGTTGCTCAGCAATTTTCCATTATTTGTCCTTCACAAAGCCTAGCTTCTTTGTATAGGTCCGTAATATTACCTATAGCTGCATGTTCCAATGCTTCTCTTGCCAGCTTGTCAGTATATTTCCTCTTGTCTCTTCAGAAACTTCTTACTTCATTGTTTGCTTGTGTATATAGTTCCTGAGACTTGAGTCAGAAACTTCTTACTTTGTTGTTTGCTTTGAGAGCAGTGGAGGACACTGTCTGCTGATGCTTCCACCATGGCACCCTTACGACCCATGACGGGTTATGGGTTGAGATGATGATGACAGTGCATGAGACTTGAGTCAGAAACTTCTTACTTCATTGTTTGCTTGTGTATATAGTTCATGAGACTTGAGTCAGAAACTTCTTACTTCGTTGTTTGCTTTGAGAGCAGTGGAGGACACTGTCTGCTGATGCTTCCACCATGGCACCCTTACGACCCATGACGGGTTACGGGTTGAGATGATGATGATGATAGTGCATGAGACTTGAGTCAGAAACGTCTTACTTCATTGTTCGCTTGTGTATATAGTTCATGAGACTTGAGTCAGAAACTTCTTACTTCATCGTTTGCTTGTGTATATAGTTCATGAGACTTGAGTCAGAAACTTCTTACTTCATCGTTTGCTTGTGTATATAATATAGTTCATGAGACTTGAGTCAGAACTTCTTACTTCATTGTCTGCTTGTGTATATAGTTCATGAGACTTGAGTCAGAAACTTCTTACTTCAATGTTTGCTTGTGTATATAGTTCATGAGGCTTGAGTCAGAAACTTCTTACTTCATCGCTTGCTTGTGTATATACTCGTAGTTCATGAGACTTGAGTCAGAAACTTCTTACTTCGTTGTTTGCTTTGAGAGCAGTGGAGGACACTGTCTGCTGATGCTTCCACCATGGCACCCTTACGACCCATGACGGGTTACGGGTTGAGATGATGATAGTGCACGAGATTTGAGTCAGAAACTTCTTACTTCATTGTTTGCTCGTGTATATAGTTCACGAGACTTGAGTCAGAAACTTCTGGTTTTGCTTGTACTTAAATCTGCATTCTAATTCTTTTTATTTGTTACTGGTGGTCTTAACGAAGTATATCTCGTCAATATGCTTAACAGTAAAAAAAGTCAAAAGATAATGTTAATGTAAACTATTAGTTACCACATATAAGGTTTATTCAAATGGTATAAAAGGCAAAGGTAGGCCCACAGCAGATGCTGCAGTAGGGGAGTGAAGTGTTAGTGACTTCACCTTACTAGGTCCAGCTTTTCTATAAGGTGGGGTGACAAGTTCCTTTCCTCAATACCTTTGCCTTCCCCAACTCGTGAGCAGAGTTGGGTACCATTTTACAGCTGGGTAGACTGCAGCATGATGCTGCTACCAGGTTTTGATCCCAGAACCTGGTAACTATGCCATTAGAAGGAAAGCGCTCTAACTGCTTAGCCAATCGGACGTGCACAAATGATATACGTTTAAAGAATTTTAGCTACATGACTCACTGGAAAGTAGCTCTATAAATGTGTCTGGAATACAATTTTCTGAAAATATGTTAGTATATCTTTTTATTGTTGTCTCTTCCGATGCATTTCAGAATGTCTGCAACATTTCTCAATAATGCTGATATTCAAAACACATAAATTAAAAAAAAAAAAAAGATAAATGATGTATCTACCCAACATTATTGATATCTAAGGGTTACCAATTATGAAAATTGTGTGTGTGTGCACTTGCTAATATATGACCTTACATTCTGACGGGAAAAAAAAAACTCAAACAGTTTTCCTGCCTTTTTAAAAAATATTATTATATTGTCTCACCTTCACATATTAAAATACCGGTACAAGACCAAAACAAAGTTTACATAAACACTTAAAAAAATAGTATTCAAAGTCATTATGACGCTTAATTACAGTATGGCACTTGGGCTTGTTTCTAAATTTGACCAGCACATTTGATTATACATCTTTATCAAATATTACATGTCTGGGTGGTAAAGCAAAGCAGTGGACAACTACAAATACTATCCAATACTTTCACTAACACCTTAAACAGTTAAAATGTCACTGAAAGTTGTAATTTATTATGAAATGTCAATATGATTACAAACATTAAGCTGAATTTTTCTCAGAAAAATGGAAGGCTATGGGGCAGAACTGCAATAACGCCTACTTCTTTACCCAGATGAAATAAAGATTTCATTCGTTTGTTCATTCAGAATTTGGTACTTCAGACATTTGATCCTCAAACATGCAGTATCTGTCACATAATTTATGAGTTTTAATCATTTTTTTACAACTGCTAGGAACCACTAACTGATGTGGATGCATGACGAAGGTGCTGGTATGACATATTCTCTGGATGGCAACAAGCTCTCAACTGTGATAGTAAATAAGATGGGGGGGGAGGGAAGCAAAGGACAAAGAGGATGACCACCTGACATTATTCATGATCATGCAGTTGACCTCCTTGAAAGGAAGTCTGCACCAGAGCACTTCATGCACTCTAGCAGTAGTTGATTCTGTGGCAATCTAATTTTTATATGGTGATGTGGTTGTCAGCCCTCGGCACAGCCTTGCCTGAGGTAGTAGTAGTTCTATTCTCTCTCTCTTTTTTTTCCCCCATCTTCTCAGAAACTTCTGGAAGCTATACATGGTATATATACACAATAGAAAACAATGCTGAGAAGCAACGTTGCTCGTCTTGGCATAAACAGACACATGGCCAAAGGCTGGTGTGTCAATGGGAAAACTATGGAAGTCCTATACCCCATGGCCATGCATGGTCCTGAATGTATGGGTCAAACAAAAAAACATGACCAACCATCTATAAAATGTAATGTGCTCAAATATCCAGACTGAAAGATATTGTGGTAATTTTTTTCAGCAAGTGTGAAATACTACAATACTCATTTTAAAAATGACGTAATTTTTGCAGTCAATAATATTTTGAACGATCACAAATATATGAAGAACCTTACGCCAGTCACATAACGAAAATAGTTCATGGTATGTATAAGTGAGAAGGCACTAAAATAATATATCTGTGACAGGTTATGAAAATCGACCACCATGATCAGTCCGCTTGAATAGCACCGTCACTCCTCATTCCTTTCAATCAACTCGTCGAACGTGTTTTCCCATCTTTGCTTCTCTCATTAGCATGCACGGGTCATTACGCATAAGCCATGCCTTTTGCAACGCACGTCATGAAACCACGCCTATTTCTTTTTCTCTGTCTTACAGGCACTAGTGAGTGTGTACAAACAAACCTATTTGCTAGTCCACGACCGAACAGATAACAGCCAGCAAGTGGGAGCCGTTAACTGAATTATCACGCAAGCGATTGGGCAATCGTTGAATAGTGACAGATCGATCAAGAATGCATGCACGGAAGAGAATGGGTCGTTTAGTTGTAGAATTAAGGGGGACTTAAGCGAATGAAAAAAAGGGGCGATGACTACAGTTACCGACCACATCCGTTTGTTCGTGTTCCCAGGGGACATAATTAGCTACAGAGACGAGATCAAAAGACGGTCTGCTCGCTAGATAACGGCTATAACGTTGGCAACGGTGTGAAAAAAATCTCTGATTCGAGAATCGAACCATAGATTTGCCCCGATACAGGCGAAAGGCGTGATTTCTGGCACGTATGAGCGAAATAACGCCAATTCAGTATATATGCCCATCTACCCAAAACTCAGTTATCAGTTGCACAGGAATTTTTGAAATATTCTAGCTCGATATCTTAGAGCCTTTTAAATAGAAGATTAACTAGTTTCGTGGAGTCTATTTTTCTGTTTAGCAGTAAATATAAATACTAGCATTTAAGTGATCTTGTGTGTAAAGTTTCATTATATTTCACTGGGATTTTCTGTGTTAATTAAATAGTGTATTAAATAACATAAAGCTGATTTTTTCCAGCTGTAACGTAAATTTAATTACTCGCTATTCCCCAGTAAGAGATGCTTTAATTAACTAATAAGACGCTAGGTGTTTGATAACTGATGGAATACATTTACTTCTACTTCATTATGTGTAATTTTATAAATGACCAGTGTTTATATCTCGTGTTAAAAGTGATAAGATAAACTTGACACTTGTGGTTTTTAATATAATTAATAACGGAGTGGTTAAAGAGGTTTTACCTTAACGCGTGTTAGGATAGCATACTTATATTATTGTTAAAATGTTTGTAATTTTTTTCTAAAAAATTCAGGCTGATCATACCCTGCGAATTAGCGGTCTTATAAGCATCCAGAGATTGTTGTTGTTGAATCTTCGTGTTGTGACCCAGTGCGGTCCACCTTCTTCATTCATGAGAGTGTTCAAAACAAGAACACTAACAATAATTTATAAATATAACTGGAACGGAACATTCCCAGAATATCTTTTTTTCATATAAATATTATCAGCCTGCTGTGGCAGAATTTATATACTCATTTATCTGACCTATGACAGTAGTTTTCCCACTGGATTACACTCAAGAGAACTCACTGCTCATACTCAGCCATCACCTCAGAGGACAGCCGAGGATTAGTATCCTTTATTTTTTTCAACACGTCACAGAGTGTCTTAGCCACCAGAGGCTAGACATCACCGGAACAATATACCTATATTTATTCCGATGATGGTGACCACCACATAGATTAATTATCCCAACCAATTAACTGCAGTGACAAGAAATTGTTTCCAGGAATAAATAACGCACCAACTTCAGCAACTCCCTGAAATAGCAGTCAGCAAACAGGATAGTCTGGGGCTGAAATTGGCAAATACTCTGACTATATATATATATACATAGTACATGTTAGAGTTTATTTCCATGGAATATCTACGACCAATATTGGGTAAGCGAATATGAAAGTGGCCACTGTATGTGTGAAGTGAATGAACGGAAAGAGAGAAATTTAATTTCTTTTGTTACCATCAGTATACTTATCTTCTTTTTTGTCTCTCTCACTAACCTGAGTATTTACGGGATAGATTAAATTAGGAACTTGTCCTTTTCCCGTATTGACTATTGTTAAATTTTGATCTTTTGGGTTAATTACCTCTGTTGGGATCTTCTGTGTTTTTTACCTTACAAGAGGGGAGGGCTTATTGGGTTACAATTTTCATTTTTGTCTGTAAACTATACTTTATTGATGTAGATGCTTGATGATGTGATTTTTCTAATGATAAAAAACTTAATAAACCTTAAGTTATCGTGTTTGTCAACCCCTGCCCATATATATGTTATCCACAGTTTGTTTTCACGTTTGTGCGTAATTGTCACAGAATTGTGTGTATGTGGGTGCAGTGTAACTTGTATTTTGTACAAGGGGAGAAAGTGCGTCTAATTTAAATGTAGTCGTAAAGATAGGCTGGAGTAGAGAAATTACTCAATCCAGAGACTGTTCTTTTCTCTTACACTATCACCCTCGTGAGAAACAACTATTTCTTACACCTTACTCTCACATAGTTACCACTATCACTTCTGCTCGGACAGGACCATAAACATCTCAGACCTATCTTATAAAATTTACGACAATATCGAAAACATATTTAGTTTATTCATATGACAAGAATCTTTGTTTTAATTTTATTTATTTATCTCCAGTGTCTAAACAATTTAAAAATCCCAAATGAATATGCTATGTCTGGTGGGAGGACAACATTAGACCATCTCTGAAGGAGAGAGCACTAGAATGGAACCAGGCCAGGAGGAAGACAGCTGATAGGATAGTATGGCACTCTCTCTTCCAAACCTCTACACCTCACGGTAGAAGAGGGATGACTAAGTAAGTTAGCTGAGTGTTGGGGACTGTATTCTGTATCAAGGAGTTGCTATGTTTAACTCCTTATGATAACTACATCTAAAATCAATCTGTGGTTTGCAAGCTGTTTACATGATAAACAGTTACAGGTCTTGGCCTCATTGACAAAAATCAGGATCCACCTGATGCAAACAGGATGTAATGACAGCGTTAATTCATCTTTCAGGAAGTTTGAACATGCTCTGGAAGACATGAGCAATGCAAAGTTTCAAAGCCATTTCACATTTTTATTTTTCAAATTCGTATGGAAGTTAATATTGACTCAAATTTTCATGTGCAAATGTTTATTCACGGTTACTCATCAGCACCCTAAGGAGTGTAAGTTATAGACAAATTCATGCCAAGCCTTCTTGTCCTGTACCATCCCTTCAAGACCTTTCCATGTCTTCTTTATTCTTTCCGTGTCCATCTCCAGTCTACTATAAATCACTTTTTTAATGTTATTAATATTTTGTTTAAATCTTCATGGATTATACACAATAATCGTATTAAAAAGAGCAGAGCTGTGTAATGCTGGCATAGGCATTAGCTGTTTTGTTTTAATATTTGTCTTCTGTGGTTAATGTGTTTAAGACTAGAGGCTAAAATTTGATGTACAGTAGTTGATGCTGCTGGGAATAAAATGCATTGTTTAACTATGAGATATGTACTTCTAAATGCTGTGGTGTCTGCAACCAATGCCTTAAAGAAAAAAAATTACATTATAATATACTTTATGCTTTTAATTATTATGTGAAAGTGGAAAACATGCAAAATTGATAATTATGTAACACACAAGTTGAAAATAAAGAGTTAAAATAATTACTTTATGCTTTCTTTCTGATTCTGCCCGCAAAATGTTTTGTTACGAGAAGACCTCAGCCATGATATATGTGTATCATAAAACGTGCATTAGTATATCAGACGAATGTAACGACTGAACTCCAAAACTGACCAATAAACAAGTCTAAGGCATAAACTCAGATCTCTCATAATGTGCATGTTAACATTTTTCTCATCGTGACTTCCAGTATCATAATTATTCCAAAGTTTACAATACGCAATTGATGTGTTCATCCATTATCTTCACACACTTTGTACTTCCATAAGTATATACTCGTTCAAATATACTGTCCATGTTAATTATTACTTGTTTATCTATGGAACACTATTAAAACTAGTGGGCTGAGCCACGCTATTATCTCTTCATTATCACTACCAACTATTTCATACATACACACTGGATCTTTATGTGATTTGTCCACTTAAACACCGGACATCTTCTCAAACACACAGAGTCCCTCAGGACACCAAGCATACATCTTAAAAACACGTCTAGTCCATAAGGACGCTCAGTATACAATGCTTTGTTGCTACACCAAACAAACTCATGTCATCCTCACAACCACACATAGAAACATATGCGCAGATACCTTTGTGGGCGCCAAATAGCTGACAAATACATGTGCCTATCTAGCATGCAAAAAGGATCATAACATTCTTCTTTGAGCAAACATCTGATAAGAATAAGTTCTGATAAGTAGAAGTATTTTAGATTGTCCTAGCGACTTCTGCTTATCCAGACTGCACTATACATGCAAATTCGGCAACCTGGCACTGCCTGTGAAAGAACAGGCTGCTCAGCAGCCTGTTAAACAATAGCAACATCACTCTTATTGTAAACTGAATACTTTTCTACTGCCACTTATGTATTTCCCTGCTGCATATTAAACATAATTTGGGATGCATTCTTACAAAATAGGTTAAAAGATAGGTATATCTCATTTACAGAAAAATTATTAATCAAGTTAAAAATATTAAAGTCTTTGCTATCAAATGTGTCAAAAATACCTGAAACATAGTTAAAACATGGCTGATAGTTGAGATAAAATTCTGAAATGTCAATATGTATGCCAAACACTAAGTTTGATTAATTTTTCAGAATTTGACTTTTCGTACATTTTGTCTTCAAATACACATTATCTTTCACCAAATTTCTCATTCTTATACTATTGCTAGGTTCTGTGAAAGACTTCTCGTCTAACACAAATATCTCAATATTTCAAAGCACTGACTTGTTACTGATTTTTACTGCACATTCTCCAGACCACAAGGTCTTTTAAATATGGACAAATATATTATTAATATACCAATCAACCTCCAGGTTGAATGTGACATGCCTTGCTGAAATGAGGCAAATCTCCTAAAAGAATGTTACTGATTTTGTGAAGATACATCTAATTTCACAGCTGTCCCTCATGACATGTAAGAACTCAACTCTGAACTCATGGTTGCAAGCCAGGGTTAAGTCCAGGAAAAAAACAGAAGGTTTTCCGCAAAGTGTCCCTCTTTTCTGCTACTTGCTTCATAAGGTATTTTGTCTTAGCACGGCTCACAAGAGAATTGACCTGTCGTATTAAAAAATATAAAAAAGATCAGTATTATGAAAGATTTAAATTAGCATTAAACTTCTTGCTGATCACATCACCCCTACCTAGTGTGCCGATGGTTGAGAAAATATGGACCTAACACCATATTCCCAATATGCCTCAATGGGCGTGTAACGGGATCCTTTACCTCGCTTTACCTTAAACTTCTTCTTGGATCCTTAGCTCTTGGCTGTCCCTCATGCTGGAGCCATCCTCTTTGGCCTTCCAAAGCATGGACTGAGAGTCTGACACAATAACTGCTCTGATTGATGGAATTTCAGACAGCCATCTCAGGACTGCAGTAGCTGCCTCCTTCTCCATTCTCATGCTCGAGGTTATTGTCATGTAAGCTCCACTTTCTTCGATGGCGACTCTGCCCTTAACTCCAGCCGAGAAGTCACATCCTGATTTCTCATCACAGAGTACAGATCCATCTGTGTACACAACGGCATCATCATCCCCAGTATGATCATTTATCAGATGATTAATTTCCTACTCCTCTTTCTCACTGTTCCGTGCTCTGCATTCCCTGTCAAGACTGATGACGACTTACTGGTAGTTTGTCTAGTCTTCACCTGACTATACTCCACTCTTCCCCTTTGAATATATTTTCAACTATGGTCACCTGCCTAATTACAGCCTCTGCCTGTAACAACCATGCCATCCCTCTTTTTATTCTTGCTCTTTTCAAATCAGCTATGTTCCAAAGCAGGGGGTGTCTTCTGTCTGTAGTTATCCACATATAAGCTTTTGCCTCGGCCATTGCATATCTGGATCTAATCGACAGCAATCTAAGCACGTATTTCATCGTCACAATGTGATAATCAGACTTATAGCCTAAGTCTAAATGCATTCCTTCATTTTGAATGCGTTCCGGCTGTTCACAATGTGATATTGAGAGCATGAGTACTCCCAGCCCATACTCGATTACTGACATCTGTAGGTGCTCCAGGTGCACAGTGGCCATTGTTTTTAGGGCTGCCAGACCTCAATTGCACTTCTGTATGATCAGCTCAACATGGTACTTGTAAGATAACCCACGATCTAACGTTACACAAAGATATTTCAGCTTGAAGCCTTTCAATTTTCTGCCCATTGAGAGTAATGTCTGGAGGATCTGCTTTCACTGTGGAGTTGGTCAAGAAGCACCACCTCACACAGGCCTTATTGAGACCGACCTTTGAGCCGGTTTCCTCGCACCATTTAAAAACCGCCTGTAGTGTCTCATGTATGCTTGTTACTATTTCCTATCTCTCACAGCCAGCCCTGTAAATGAGTATGTCTTCTGCCAAAGTTAAAGTTCGTCCTGGCACTGTTTGCTGAATGCTGATTGTGTAGGCTATGCTAAAGCCCTTTCAAAACAGACTGTGAACACCTTAAAAGTTTGAAGCATAGAATACTCAAGACAGAGAGATCTAGAATAAAAATAACTCTAAGGGAGAGATAACCAATCATTTTATTCAACAAAAACAAAAGAAAAGGCGCTGGTGAGTCTAGATGCAATGCATTCAAGAATAACAGCTGACAGCTTAAGAAATAAGAAGATATAAATCAATGAGTCACCCCTTCAGAAGTGAAAATGAGGAAGACATGGAAAGAATTCAAGCTGATGGCATGCGACGGGGGACTCAGAATGTGTTTGCTGAAGGTCTATGCTCCTCAGGGAGCTAGAGGGTATTGACTGATGATTGATTGTCACCTCTTGTAGTTCCTGCGGATCTCTTATGCTAATCCCCAATTTCAGTTTTAAGTTGCCCAATAAATGTTGTTATTCCTCGTGATTGTGTACGATCTTTGAAGAGACAAAGAAAGTCTAGGAATACTACTCCCACAGGCATTGTCAGAGTGTTAATGTGGCCTAAAACGAGAGCAAAGAATTCTAACACTGCACCCTATCAGGAATGTTGCAGAAGGTGACTGGGGAAAGGGTAAAGTATTTGGGCATGTGGAGTGGACTACCCAATCCTACAGAAAGTTTAAGTAGAAAAAAACATGAATAAGTCACAAATCAAGTAATTCAGCTCTGCCATTCAAGATGGATGAGGGCACTCTGTTAAGAAGAATTATGACACTGTTCCAGGAAAGCTAAAAGAAAAGTCTGAACTGCTGACTCGCCCATCTTCAAGCAAAGCCACCAGATTGGGCACCTGGAATGTTTTAACACCAAATGAACAAGAAAAAAACGGTATAGGTGGCAGCAGAAATTATAATCTACAAAATTAACACCCTTCATGAAACAAGATGGAAAATAATAGAAAAGAAGAGACCATACATAGGATAAATAGTGCTTTTCTCAGGGTATTATGAATAAAGTGCACCTCACAGTGATGGTGTGGCTGTAGTGCCGTAAAATGGCATAAGAATATCATTCAATGTTATGTACCAAGAAATGACAAAGAAGAATCTGTGAAAAGATAATTTGATAAAATATCATGGACAAAAATTGAAGTCAAGGTATTACTATTTTGATGAGTGTACTAAAAACACACCAAAAAAAAAAAAAAAAGACGCACAAAATTGACAAAACAGATTTGAAGGTCACGGGAAAACAAGGCTTGGAAGTTGGAGCAATACGAGTATTTATAAACTTCTGTGCTTCGATAGCTTGATATAGGAAGAAGCATGTTTCCACATTCAAGAATACAGCAAACAATAATTGAACATTCAGTATTTATTTACCACAAATATAACTGCCTACCTGCACAAGTTTCTTGCCTAACTAGAAAATAAATGTACATTCTTTTTAAAAAATGTTTTCACTCTTATTTATCTATGACTCTCAGGCACAGTCCTGCCATGCAAGATGTTGAGAAGCTAAGTTGAGTTAAGAAAGAGAAAGGGAACAACTGACAGTAAATGAACAAGGTGAGACAGAGTTGAAATACACACAAGGGAAGTGAAAATTAAATAAATAGAAGAAAATTAAAAGACACACTTCATGCGACGAAATGGTCGAAGAAGACGCACGTCTGTTCGGACAGTTATCTGGTTGATCCTGCCAGTAGTCATATGCTTGTCTCAAAGATTAAGCCATGCATGTCTAAGGATACTGTAAGGATTGACAGATTGATAGCTCTTTCTTGATTCGGTGGGTGGTGGTGCATGACCGTTCTTAGTTGGTGGAGCGATTTGTCTGGTCAATTCCGATAACGAACAAGACTCATTAAGGCGAACTTCTGTCTTGACCGACTGTGTGTGGTGCACCATTTTGGGGCCCTCCCAGTATTGATAAACCAGACAGATTGCTGTGTCCGTTTCGGATTCTGCTCATTGTCTCTGGCTTTTTCCTCAGACCTTCGGGTCCTGAGTGTTCCTCTATAAATGCCTTCGGGCAGATGAGGAAGGGACATTCCTCGACACCTTCGGGTATGTGAGACTCTGTCCATTTTGGCTGGAATAAAGTCTGGAAGGCTTAGTGGTTTTATAGCGATTGAGAGTACACATGAGGGCAAGTTCGGGCACAATGGGCTAATCATGTGTTCGCCAGACACTTTGATTACATGTTTTGCCCAGGAGCCTTGTGCTCTTTGGGTCCCCTCTACACCTCGTTTTACGGGGTAGAAGAGGTTCCAATTATGAGATCTTCTTCTTCTTCTTCGTTCACCCTCAGATGTCAACTTGAATAAGTTCAAAGAAAGCAGTGGTCAGCCTGAGGATGTTGATATCTCCGTAGATTTTCTCCAGGAATGGTACTGGTGATGGCCATATGCGTTTTCTCTGTTCCTCATATGTTGGGCACCTTTGAAGCAGATGTTCGGCAGTCATTTTATCGGTGCCACAGTCACACTCATCAGTAGTTCCTATCTTTAGTTTATTGAATAGATGGTATCTCAATCTGTTATGACCTGTGCGAAGTCTGAAGATTACCACTTGTTCTCTTCTGCTGAGCTGGTAATAAGGATCATTTTTTGTGTGGCCTGGATGCTCTTCTTCCCACTTGTGCCTGTATCTGCGCTTGATAAAACTCTTGGCCTCCTCATAGGTTATATTTGTGTAAAATTGAGGAAGCTTTCCCCCTTCCTTTGCCAATCTGTCAGCCTCTTCATTTCCAGGGATGTTGCAGTGAGAAGGGATCCACTGTATCACTACTCTTTTGTACTGCTGACATAGTCTGTGACGTGTTACTCTTAGGTCATCCAGTTCAGCATTACTTTGACTTTTCGATGTTGTAATCACTGACAGCGCATCCGAGAAGATAGCTACTGGTCTCTCTGAGCTTTCTTCTGTCATTAGAATTTCTGATGCAGTTTTTAAGGCCTCTGCCTCTGCTCTGAAGTTAGTTGAAAATTTCCCTGTTGCGACTGCTATCTTCTTTTGTGTGCCATTGCTTAAGCTCAGGAAGACTCCTCCACCCCCATCTTCTGTTGCATTAGTTGCTGATCCATCTGTGTACACATGGATCCAGGTGTTGCTTGGGTAACGTTTCTCTATATATTTTGTGGTTAGGACTCTCCTTTCTGTTTCATTTTGGCTGTTCTTTTTCTCAATACCAGGAATGTTTTCTATCATTTCAGGGAAGCACTGTTGTTTCCAAATTGGTAGCTTGTGTGCAGTACATATTGGTGTAGCTGTTGACATTGCGTTAATGGGGTCTGCTCTCATCTTTGTTTTGACTGTCTCTACAAAGTTGCTTCGCTTCAGTCTTCCCCTTCCAAGTCCATTTATTCTCTGGTGCATTGGGTGGTCTATCAGCCTCCTGAATTTCTCGGCTTGTTGCTGGGCTCTGCTATCTCTTCTATCCTCCATAGGTTGGAGGTGAGCAATCTTTTCCAACTCTTTTATGGGCGTTGACTTCATGCCCCCTGTTATGATTCTCATTGCTTGGTTTTGGGTTGTCGATTATGAGATGAGATGAAGAAAATTAAAAGACACACTTCATGTGAATCTTACCAATGTCATGAGCCTATTTAAATCCAATACATGTGCATAATTCCAAAAGATGTAGACAATAGCTTGGATAAACCATGAGCCAAGTTCTTCATTACGCCAGGAAACCATATCTGGAAACAAATAATGGCGAACGTTAATTTAAAAAAAAAGGAAAGAAAAGAAAAGGATATATTAGCAGTAGTACACTGATAAATCTGTGCTGTTTGATCAAGGCAAACATTCTCTCACAATATATGTACACATACATGCAACATGCATAGAAATCATTAAAGAATGCACGGTCATACAGACAGCAATGAGTGTTTCTTTTGGTCTTCCTTTTTTCCGTGAACCACTTTTTTCTGTTGTTTTCTGCTGTATGACCTGGTCTTTTCCTTAAAAAAAATTTCTGCCTAAGATTCACTTATTTTCGATGGTCTTGAATGACTTCCAACTGATGTTCATGGCATTTGTTCTCGAATGTATTCAGCTTGTTCTCCAATGAATGCACTTCCAGATAACAAAAACTATGCAGTACAAATTGAAACAGAAGGCGCTAGCTCTCCCCTTGCCAATCATTTTACTGCGACTTTCTGTAGTTTTTTCCCGTTCAAGATGATATCAAAGGTTTGAAAACGTAGCAATTTTCTACACGTTTTTTTTAGAAACCTGCCAAACAGAGAGACCACACTGCTGCCTTGCAGGTAGGCTGGGGACAGCCAAAGGCTAAGGAAGGTAACCCTATATAAATACCCGTTGAAATCGGATGCACTGGGCCACAGGCCTAACGAACCAGTGCAACGTACATCGCTCGATGATGACAGTACCATTCGTGGAAAAGCTCTACTGAGATTCAAATAGCCTCAAACTGATTACTGCTTTCTTTGAAAACATTCAAGTGGACTTCTGAGAGTGTACGAAGAAGAAGAAACACTCATGGCTGTATGATAGTTGATACCACATGCAAACATAAAAATACAACCCAAAATATTATCCTTCAAAATACGACTCCTCTACATTATAGCCAAGCTGACTCATGCTATTCTATCATGAAATGCCCATTCATATTTAGGGTCATTGTTTAAAACCAACTGAATAGAGGAAAAGCAATTACCTCTGCCCGAAACTAGGAATGACCCATAATAAAACAAGCCTTGCCTGCTCGGCTTAGCTGAAGGAGTTTATTTGGTAGGCAGGCTTTATTGGTGTGGCTCCAGAGGAGGGCTTGGCTAAAGGAGATAGATGATAAAGAGAGAAGATACTAGAAAGTTTAACACCAACAAGTCAACAGCACCGAGGATAGGAAGTTGTGGACAGACATGATCACCTACCCCAGGTGGCTCGTTATTTGATGAAAAATGCAAAGTTTCACAGGAGAATATCTTACGTTACTTTACTTTTTCGGTCCACTGTTGCCGCGGTGAGCTGTAAGATTTTCTTCTTAAGTCAAGTGTGTCAGTGTTACGTACATTTATTACCTACGGGGGTAGTCTTCGGTCCTGCCAAATGTACGCACCAGTTTTATATAGTTATATTATTTGTGCGTTCGATTGATTCACGCACTGACGTACACAATGCTGTGTGAGTTGCTTTGGACACATGTGTAACCTAGTTGAGTAGATTGTGACGTCATGATAGGGGCAGCTCGGACGACATTTATGTCCGCAGTGTTATTCTTTGATTCCTGGCAAATTTGAAGAAGCCATCAGTTGTATTCGTATCTATTGGTCTTCATGGCGAAGCCAATAGTGGAAGAATGAAGTAAGTGTCGCCCCATTTCTTATGGCAAGTTTAATTATGTAAATTAAAGTATCAGGCCGCTCCTATTAATGGTCTAGCGGGAATTCATCGGAGATGACATTCCTGGAATTGGACACACGGAGTCGATAGCCTTTGGAATCTTTTCGTAGAGGGAGAATCCATATGTGGAATCAAGTTAATGAATATATATATATGCTTCACATGTTTAATATGCCGTTTTACCTATGCCAAAGTCGTGGTATGGATACCGAGAGGTTAGCCAAGATGAAACACTAACCTGGTTGTATTGCTATATCTGCCTTTGTTTGGATTGGATATGCTATCTAAGAATTTTATGAAGAAAGTCTGGGATGCTTACAAGTATGATATAAATTATTGCTCCGTGAGAATGAATCCGTTTGCCTTAATAAACGTCCTTGGGAGAAGGTCAACGGACGTTAATACCATGTCTGTTATATGGTAATGGAAGTGATCCTTAGTCACTGGAATATAAGAGAACTTAACTGTTAGAGAATCTACAACAACTATTAACAGTGATATTAACATTTGACGTATGATCTTCGCATCTGTAACTATGATTGTCTTGTTCCACTTCGTTGGTGTCACGTCAATAAAATATATATGTACAGTAATCACCGACTTGTGTGCTGCCAATACTTGCCCAGTTCACCCAATTCAACGATACTTGTTGGAATTTTCGTTTGAAGAACATTGTTGACATTCATTCCGTTTTAACCATTCGCGTTTCAATTTACCTCTTCACTGAACTCAACGATAAAATGGAGTCAACAATAAATGGTGTTCCAGTGTGGTCTGGAAATATCTAACTTCCAAGGAACGTACCCATCCAAATTATCGTTTGAAAAGAAGAATTTTTACTTTCAAGGCGACATCATCTCAATTTGGATCCTAGCGTGATATGAATCAGATTCAACTTACGTTTACCAAGGTCAAGGTCTTCAATCAACCTCCACGTCAAGTTTCACAGTGACTGATTACTTGGAGATCATCTCTTCATCATTATTGCGTGCGAGCTGTAATCTAGAGAAGCAGAACGAAGTATTTTATCTGTAGACGTACATCCACGGAGACGAGGCACATTGATTTTTTACCTGCACGCGAGATGAGTATAACGTGTTTCCGTTGTACACTTTATTACGCTTAGTTGTGCCTTCCGTGATATGTCCACCTTCATATTTTTCGTGTTAAGTGTTATATGTTGTGTATTCTTCGTGGGAGGTAGGGAGGTTGATCTGACGAACGAGATCCATCTCGAAGCCAATTCGGGCTCTTCGTCAGACGTTCTGTAGGGCTCGTCTTGTAAGTTTCAATTGAGCGATAGTTCCGGTACAAGGCTAGAAACCTTGCCGAAGTTCCGATCGCTAGTTGCTTCTTATAATATTATCTATTTAACTGTTTCGTCACGTTTAATCGTTGTTTTTGGTAGCTATTTTTATTCATAATTTAGTTTTATGAGGAATTTTGTTTGTATTTTGCGTCCATCTCACCTTTCCTGTCGTTTAGTTTTTTACAAAACCTATGTGTTTACACTGTGTTGTCAATTGTACTGTTAATTATCTGATCGTAGTTATCGTCGTATATTTTTACGATATTCTATTTTAGTTATACATTTTTATTTTTTTTGATTTCTACGATTGTGTTCTACCGTCCAGTTTATCATGTCTTGTCGGTTATGTTTCTATTGTCTTTCTCGTTGTTCATTTCATGACATTTGATTACATAAATTTATTGATTAATAACATATTTAATAATTATATGATAACATTATACCGTTCTAAGGACAGGAACGAAGACCACGAGTTGTAGTAACAATTTTAAGTAGTATTATTACATAATAAAATGGAATAATGGCTACCTTAGACTATTTCATTAAGCAAGCAAAAGCTCTTCAGATGGCTCCTGAGGAAGCAAAAGCATTTGCACTTGCAGAATATAAGAAAGCTCAAGAAATAGAAGCTGATCAGAGAAGGTTAGAAACTTTACGTTTGGAAAATTTGAAATTTGAGGCAGATCAAAAAAGGATTGAGGCGGAGGAGAATGAGAAAAAAAATGAGATTAGCCGCTGAATTAGAAGAGAAACGATTTCAGCGTGAGTCCGAACAGAAAAAATTCGAGGCTGAAGAGCAATTTAAAAGAGATGCGGCAGAAAAAGAAAGACTACTTAATATTGAAATGGAAGTTAAACAAAAAGAAATGCAAGAAAGAAGATTAATAGCTGAACAAAACACAAAACGACTTCAGCTTGAGATGGAAGAGAATGAAAGAAAACGACAGCATGAACTGAAATTAGCAGAGTCAGAATATGAGAGACTTAGGTTAACTCAGGAAGCTAATTCTCAGAGAACTTTTGAAAGCCAAACTTCATCCAGACATGATAATTTTAAGGAAATTCACCTTAAATTACCAAAATTTAATCCCCCGTCTGATGACGTGATATTCTTCCTAGATAGGTTTGAGGCCACTTGTGTGTCTTATAACGTGGATAAAGCTCTATACTGTACATATTTATCCAGATTACTCACAGGGGACGCATTAGCAGTTTATCATACCACCAGCATTGGTGAGAAAAATGACTATAATGCTCTTAGAGCGGCACTTCTGCAAAAATTCCAAATGACAGAAGACCAATATCGATCAAGATTCCATACATTACTACCTCAATCTAGCAGAAATTTTAGTGATTTTCTGTCACAAATACGACTAACATTAGAAAGATGGATCGAATTATCCAAAATTGAAAAGTTGTATGAAGGTCTCTTCGATTTACTGATGCGCGATAAGGTACTTTCGTCTGTAAATCCTACATTTCTCGCATTTTTACACGAACGGAAACCTTTATCTATGAAAGACCTGGAACAGCATGCTAAAAATTTTTGCACTGCTCACCCAAACATGGATCTAAGTAATGCACAGATTAAGAATGAATTGCCTGTTGCTTTTGCAGCACAACAAAACAATTTTTCACGCAATCGTTCTTTTAGTGCTGACAGATATGTCAATAAGGGAAATAATGACAATTTTAACAATGTTAATTTTTACAAAGGGAAGCAATTTCAACAATCTGCTCCATTTAATGTTTCTTGGAACCAGGCTCACAGATCGCGAGATTTTGGTAACAATAATTTTAAAAATAATCAAGGACATTATAATAAACAAAACTGGAGATCAAGATCTCAGGGTCCGCAAAACAAACAATTTTTTGGAAATAAACCATTTTACCAACATCATAACGATAATTATACAAATTATCGGACTAATCCAAATTTTAACTCTAGCAGAAACTACAATTATGGCAATTTTAATGACAAAAATCAAAATCGATCACGTCGACGAGATAGATCGTTGAGTAATACGAATAGACATTCTAATGTCGCTTTTAGTGATACACAGGCTAACATTGAACAGGGTAAAGGAGCTGAAACTCATAATGCTATGTGTTGTTCTCTTGATTGTACCCAAGTCAAAGATTGTTCAGAATGCTCTACTCTTTTCCAGCCCAGGGCGATCACGACGCTGCGTTGCGGACATACCTTGCCTAGTCTACCTGCAGTCTGTACGGCCACTGCTGCTTCAGTACACCAGGGACAGGGCTCTCTTAAGTTTAACAAGGGATTTGTCAACAATATTTCATGCTCTCTCCTATTTGACTCTGGTTGCAGTACAGTCGGCGTCCGGACTTCGCTGATCAACCCAAGTTGTGCCACGGGCCGGGTTGTCAAATGTGTAACGTTTGGTGGCACAATTGAAACATTTGCCACTGCTATTATTGATCTTAATACTCCATTTTTTTCAGGAAAGATTCAAGCTTGTCTCCTTCCGAATCCAATTTGTGATTTGATACTTGGTCGCATACATGGTATTAAAGAGTGTACACCACAGCAAATTGCTGAATGGGAAGAGCGACATATTCAAACTGCAAATGCAGTAGTGACTAGAGCGCAAGCTACTAATATGTCGCATGATACACCTATGGAACCTACAGTTCATACCACTTGTGATGATGATGCTCCTATTTCACGGGAGTTGTTTGCAACATTGCAAAAGAATGATGATTCATTAAAAAAAATTTTTCAGTATGTGAACAAAAATAATACCAGCAACAAACTTGCAAAATCTAGACATGATTTTATACTTAAAAATGGCATTTTGGTTAGAGTAATACGAGAAAAGGATTCATCCTTATGTTCTCAGATTATAGTCCCATCCTGTATAAGATCTCGTATATTACGACATGCGCATGACTCGCAATGTGCGGGCCATATGGGTTTTTCGCGTACCAAATCCAGAGTGCTTTCGGCATTCTACTGGCCAGGCGTACATAAGGACATCACTCTCTATTGTCGGTCTTGTTTGATATGTCAAGAAGTTAAGGTACGGGGTCCATTTCATGCGGCTCCTATTCAAGCTGCGGACATCCCGATTACACCATTTGATAAAATGGCTATAGACATTATTGGTCCTATGCTACCATCTGCTAGAGGGCATACGCATATTCTTACGTGCATTGATATGTGCACTCGCTGGCCTGAAGCCATCCCTCTCAAGAACACTTCATCTGCCAGTGTAGCAGAGGCATTGATGTTAATCTTCTCACGCATTGGTTTTCCACGGAAAATCTTGTCGGATCATGGGGTTCAGTTCATTTCTGAATCCATGTCTCAAGTTATGAAGACATTAGGTATAGACAGATCTCTAAGTTCTATTTATCATCCGATGTCAAATGGGTTAATTGAGCGTCTAAATAGGACACTCAAGCAGTTGTTGGGGAAGATGACTCAAGACCATCCCCAAGACTGGGATCGGGTCCTACCCGCTTGTCTCTTTGCGTATCGCGAAGTACAAAATCAAGCAACGGGGTTTTCTCCATTTCAACTTGTTTTCGGCATGCAACCACGCGGTCCGATGTCGTTAATCCACGACTTATTGGTTGACGAGAATATTGAAGAGGAAACTCAATCCTCTTATGAGTATGTGATCTCTCTGAGAAAGAGAATCATAGATGCTTGTAGACTAGCTACTGCATCATCCGAACAAGCCAAAGAAAAAGCTCGTCTATTTGCAAACAAGTATAGACGTCTTCGCCAGCTCATACCTGGTGATGAAGCTTTTGTATTACTCCCTGCGCATAATAATCGTCTTTTAATTACCTGGAGAGGTCCTTTCAGGATCATCTCAAGAATATCCGATGTCGACTACATCGTTGATGTTAATGGTAAACATAAAACCTTCCACATTAATATGTTGAAGGAATATTACTCACGTCCTGATTATCTACAATCAGTGTTCCAAGCAACTGACGATCCTACACCTCCTATTCAACACTATTCTAGTTTGTCTGTCATCCAAGAAGAGGAATCTTCTTTCGATGATGTACAACTACCAATACCAGTTGTACCACTCCATTCCACTGAGAAATGGAATGATGTTACTATCTCATCTACTCTTACTGATGATCAACGTCAGCAAGTCTCTAATATTCTACACACGTATGAGGATGTCCTCACTGACATCCCAGGTCATACGTCAGTCATCCAACATGACATTATTCTGACTGACGATACACCGATTCGAGTTCGCCCATATCCTATTCCTTTACACTTTTGTGATAAGGTTGATAAGGAATTGGATGAGATGCTTCAATTAAATATAATTGAACCATCTTCATCACCATATTCTTCTTCTATGGTAATCATTAGGAAGAAGGACAACAATATACGTCTTTGCGTAGATTACAGGAAATTAAACAAAGTTACAAAATTCGATGCGGAACCATTACCTCTTTTAGACGACT
The DNA here is from genome assembly GCA_024509875.1 of Oreohelix idahoensis. Taxonomy (NCBI): domain Eukaryota; kingdom Metazoa; phylum Mollusca; class Gastropoda; order Stylommatophora; family Oreohelicidae; genus Oreohelix; species Oreohelix idahoensis. The sequence goes on from JAMPIV010014265.1 coordinate 125,558, forward strand.
TATTAGAGAAATTATCTCATGCCACATTCTTTTCGAAATTTGACCTTTCAAAGGGTTATTGGCAAGTGCCATTAACCCCTAAAGCAAAGCCATTCACCGCTTTCTCGACGCCACGGGGTCTTTTTCAATGGAATTTTATGCCATTCGGTCTAATGAATGCGCCAGCTACCTTTGTACGCATGATGCGCCGCATATTGTCTCATCGTCCCGATGTCATTACTTATATAGATGACATCTGTCTTTTCAGTGACTCTTGGGATGAACATATTCAGGGTTTAAAATCTTTACTTTCTACCTTACGGGATTATAACTTAACAGCGAAACCTTCAAAGGCTTTTGTCGGTTTTCATGACATCTCATTTCTTGGTCACTGTAAAGACGTTATTTCTTACTACACTGTAGTACACCACTGTAAAGTATCAGTCTGTCTGCTCTGTAAGGAAGAGTGGTGTGTTGTTGAGATCAGGCATGCTCCAGTCTACCCAGCTGTAAATGGGTAACTCACCCTAGTCCTGAGTTAGGGAAGGCAAAGGCTCCAGGGGAAGCAGGCCCTGAACTTGGTCACTTCAGCCGACGCAGGATGGTGTATGTATGAAGTAGAAGTGTAGAGTGTGATTACCGCGAATGGTGTACTGTTCGTGTGCTGACCAATATAACCACTCACACTTGTCTACAAGGCACCAATGCAGACTGCTGGAATCTTAGTTTACTCAATTTATTCAGACGTACACACTGGGACATACGAGTACATCATGGTTCGTTGACATATCAATTTGTAGGTATACATAGCAGATCTGAAGTCATGACACATTCAGAAATAATGGCAGTACATCAAAGTTCAATGTCATGATACATTATGGCTGCATTCCCCTATCTGACTAAACGCGTCAGTGAAGGAATCGATAAATAACTAAACCCTATCTGACTAAACGCGTCAGTGAAGGAATCGATAAATAACTAAAGTTACTTGACGTCCATAGTTTGTAGTATAGATTATGAAACCACGAAAGGGGGTTTCTAGCAGGATTGAGATCTCTCTGTCACTGTCCGATAATAAGATAAATAATCTGTTCTCTTGGCAGTGATCAAAACATATGATGACCGAAATCCAACATGGCTACCTCCCTGAGTTGTCGTTCACTCATGCATAGGGAGGAGAATATAAGCCAGAGTTAATTTGTAATGGGTATATAAAGGATTTCATAAATGTTTCCATACAGCTCTACGGTGATCAGGTTAATTTCACGTAGCCATAACCGCTGCAGGAAAATCTGTCATCTTCGTCGATACCAAACACGACACTAGCATAACGAAGCACCAAAAGTCAAGCTAGGCCTAACCGACGAGAGATCATCAAAATAGGAGCTGGGTTTACCTGGAGTCCGAATCATCTATATACTGACATAAGGAGAGTCTCGAAACACAAACTATCGTAGAGACACCATCTCCTTCAGAAGAAATACCACTTCGTAAGACATTTTTTCCTGACGAAAGGACCAGCTCTAGAAAAACGTACCCCGCCATTTGTAAGCAGTACATCGGAACTCATCACGACTTGTCAAGACAACTCATACTTCCGCTAGACCGGAATACAAGAATCTAGTCCCTCCTACCCATCCAAAATATACAATATAGGACTGATTCTACTTGTACTAATAATATGTAATACATATGAATTCAGGCCATAAACACAATAAGCAAATTAATATATTTTCTGGCCCTAAAAAATAAGTACAAACGCAAGCGCACTATCCTTGCGCCGGATCAATATCCAGAACGATTACTCCTATAATCAAAAGTGTGAATCAAACATGGATTATCTCGCTTTTACCATAGACAGCATTTTCATACACAAATGAATGCATGTCTATATTTTCCCATATCAAATAGCCATATCAATTTTTGTAAAATGTGCGTCAAAATATGCACGCAACAGATTACCACACCCCTCGGGGAAAAAAAAAATGGTACATTTTTTTTAAAAAAAATACATCTAGGAGCAACATACAATAGGCTCACAACGCACCAATAACAATGCGCAGATGATAAGCATAAGTTTTATGACCTTAGAGAAAGTACTTCTCTAAGTATAAATATTTCCAGAGAGGTGTCACCAACGCATACTACAATATTAGCAATGACACAATTTCCACATTAGTTTATACGTAAATTTCATCTAAGATATCTTAACATCATGATCATCAAAGACGAAAACCATTGAAAAATCAGCGGTGAATACATATCAATGAACCGCTAAGTAGTGTTACAATCAATATATGATATATTACATATGTGTACACATTTCAACATAGAAACAACTGTATCAAAGTTGTATAACAGTTATGAATCATGTGGGCATCTAGACAAAATATCTGCCATCACATTTTCTGACCCACGGATAGCTCGCACCGAAAAATGAAATGGCTGTAGAGCAATCGCGTATCGCGTTGATCTCGCGCTCTTCAGATTTTTACTCTGAATAGCCGTAAGAGCCTTCTGGTCAGTTTCCACAATGAAATGCGCGCCCAGAAGAAATCTTTGCAGTTTAAGGATTGACCAAACCATAGCCAATAATTCACGGTCTAGGACCGAGTAATTCTTCTCTGCGGCATTTAATTTCCGAGAAATATACATCACCGGATGCAGAGTTCCAGAGTACTCTTGCATTAGTGCAGCTCCAATCCCGGTGGATGAAGCGTCACTACGAAGAATAAATGTCTTATCCTTAGAAGGCAATACTAGGATAGGTGAAGTAGAAAACATAGTTTTAACCTTATCCAAAGAGGATTGACATTCTTGAGTCCAATGGACTACATTAGGAGACCCTTTCTTTAGCAAGGAAGAAAGAGGTGACATAATGGAGGACAGATTCGGGATGAATCGTCCATAAAATTGTATTAGACCTAAGAGACTTCGTACTTGCTTTTTAGTCTTAGGAATAGAAATGTTAAGTATCTTACTTGTATTATGGTCTTCTGTTTTTAGGAACCCATGACCAACACGGTGTCCTAAGAAAGATATTTCGCTAAAACCAATACATGCTTTCGATGGTTTCGCTGTCAGGTTATGCTCGCGTAAGATAGACAATAGTTCATTTATACCATTATAGTGATCGTTCCAAGTATCACTGAAAAGACAGATGTCATCAAGATACGCAATGACATCTGAGCGATGAGATAGGATTCGACGCATCATGCGTACAAATGTAGCAGGGGCGTTCATAAGACCGAAAGGCATGAAATTCCATTGGAATAGACCCCTAGGCGTCGAAAAAGCAGTAAACGGTTTGGCGTGTTCGGATAGTGGAACTTGCCAATATCCCTTAGACAAATCGAGTTTAGTAAAGAAGTGAGAATTCGATAGTCTCGTAAGTAGCTCTTCTAGTAAAGGCATAGGCTCAGCATCGAATTTAGTCACTTGATTCAATTTGCGATAATCCACGCAAAGACGTATGTTATTGTCTTTTTTCCGTACTATAACCATCGGCGAAGAATATGCTGATGTGGATGGTTCTATAATTTTTAACTCTATCATCTCATCTAACTCTTTCTCTACCTGTGCTTGAAAATGTATCGGAATAGGATACGGTCTGACTCTTATAGGACTATGGTCAGTAAGAATAATGTCATGTTGAATGACATCAGTTTGACCAGGAATGTCAGTAAGGACATCCTGAAATTGTTCTAACATAGTAGAAACTTGTTTCTGCTCTCCTGGAGATAATTCTGGAGAAATTGCAACATCTTTCCATGATTCATTAGAGTGAAGAGGAATCATTGGAAAAGGTAAATTTACATCCGAGAAACTCGTTTCCTCATCCTGTATTACTGACAGAGATGAGTACTGTCCATGTTGGACTGGAAAATCGTCCGTTGCCTGGAAAACAGGTTGTAAATAATCAGGACGTTCATGGAATTCCGTGAGCATGTTGATGTGGAAGGTTTTACGCTTCCCGTCAATATCGACGATATAGTCAACATCGGAAACCTTTGATATTATATCGTACGGACCTTTCCAAGAAATGAGAAGTCTATTTTCCCTACAAGGTAGCAAGACAAATGCTTTGTCACCTGGACAAAGTTGACGCAAACATCTCTTTTTATTGGCAAATTCCCTTGCCTTCTGTTTCGCAAATTCAGAAGAAGCAGTTGCCAATTTGCATGCTTCAATAATCTTGTGTCTAAGTGCGATGACATATTCATAAGAGGATTTTGTGTCATCGACAATATTATCAGCAGTTATAAGATCATGAAGTAAGGACATAGGACCTCGCGGTTTCGCGCCAAAGACAAGTTCAAAGGGAGAAAATCCTGTATGTTCGTTGGCGACCTCTCTATATGCAAAGAGAGCCGCGGGTAAAACCCTATCCCAATCCTGAGGATGATCTTCTGTTATCTTACCTAGTAGGTTTTTCAGAGTTCTATTCAAACGCTCCACCATCCCATTGGACATAGGATGATAAATACTACTCAGCGATCTCTCTATCTTCAGAGTCGACATTACTTGAGACATGGTATCCGATATGAGTTGGGTACCATGGTCGGATAATATTTCTGCTGGAAACCCCAGACGAGAAAATATTAACCAAAGAGCATCTGCGATATCAGCAGTAGTTATGCTCTTTAGAGGAACAGCCTCCGGCCAACGTGTGCACATATCAACACACGTCAAAATAAATTGGTGTCCTCTAGCAGACTTTATCTTAAATGGACCAATGATGTCTATCGCCATTTTTTGAAATGGCCGAATGGGAATGTCTGCAGCCTGAATAGGTGCATCATGGCGTGGACCTCTGGATTTAATCTCTTGACATACTTTACAAGATCGACAATAGATTCGTATGTCCTTATTCACAGCAGGCCAAAAGAAAGATTGAAGAACTCTAGCTTTAGTACGGGAAAAACCCATATGTCCAGCACACTGCGAATCATGAGCGTGCTGTAAGATTTTAACTCTCATATTTTTAGGCACAAGGATTTGAGAATGAATGGACTTAGCGGAGTCTTGTACCATACGTACAAGTACGCCATTCTTCATCGTAATCCAAGATTTACGATTTGTATCCTTATTCGGATCACCTTTTGTTGCCAGAGTAAAGAATTTCTTTAGAGTAGGATCATCTTCCTGCTGTTTGATAAAGGAATCGTGGGAAATCTCCAAGGGATCATCTTGGATCTGCGCATCATCATCTTCAGAATGTGAAGATTGTGGCATATTGAGAGCTTGAGCCCTAGTGATTACTGCATTAGCAGATTGCATATTAACATTTTCCCAATTAGAAATTTGCTGTGGAGTGCATTCTTTCACTCCATGAATGCGACCGATGATAAGATCAGCGATCGGATTCGGCAAGAGACATGCTTGCACCTCTCCTGTAAAGAAAGGCGTAGCAATATTGATAATGGCAGTGGAGTACTTCTCCAATGTGCCACCAAATGTTACACATTTGACTATATTGCCTGTAGCTCGAGAAGGATTTACGAGTGATTGCCTCACTCCAATGGTAGTGCACCCCGAGTCGAAAAGAATTGATACCGGAGTACCATCTATTAGGCCCCTATTAAAGACAAGAGCACCCCTTCCATTATGCGCGATTGACGCATGGAGAGCGGGAAGTGGGTGACCGCAGCTTAAAGTAGACACTGTGGTTGGATCGAATAATGTTTTGCATTGCGAACACTCAGATGCTCTAGCAAAATCAAAAGCGGAATTCGCTACACTATTGGAGTCTTTTTTATCATTATTCTGATTATCGGTGTCGTGGAACTCCTGTTGTGCAGAGTTTGCCTGGTAATAAGATTTACCATGTCTTTTGTGTTGTGATCTACCTCGGTTATAATTGTCTCTATAATTATTATTGCCTCTGTTATAACCCCTATTTGGGTTTGAATCATAATATTCATGATCATAATCATCATGCTCATTATATTGAGTATCCCTGTAATATTGTTTCTTTTGTCTCCATGAAGCACTTGGGTAGTTCCTATAGCTACTCCCTTTCCGAGAATTTCTAACATTATGGGCACCCCTCGCGTGTCGAGGACTATCAGCCCGATTCCAGTTCTTCGAAGAAGAACTCTGATTTGAGCGGTTATCTTGGTTTTGATACTTATCCCAATTAACCTTTTTATCAAATTTATTTTTAGCTCCTTGGAATTTGTGTGAGTAATTCTGATTATATTCTGTTGCCGAAGCAACTGGCATACTCTCTTTAATGTTAGAGTTACTAAGAATCATGTCAGGGTGTGCCGTGGCATACTGGTCACAATATTCTTCCATTTGCTTTATTGTACTAGGTTTACGCTCATGTAAGAACTCTAGGAATGATTTATTTACAGAAGACATGACCTTGTCTCTTAGCAATAAATCTGTAAGACCATCAAATGTTTTCTCTGTTTTGGATAATTCAATCCATCGTGAAAGTGTAATTCGTGCTTTTGAGATGAAATCTGAGAATTCTACACCTACCTCAGGTCTCATTGTTTTAAACAAAAGACGGTAACCTTCCTCAGACAGCTGATATCTCTTTATCAAAGCTGCCCTAACAGCATCATAATTGTCTTTGTCGGCCTCTTCAACGAAATATAACTTACTCAGAGACTCCCCTTTTAGATTTTCAGACAACTGATTCACATACTGTGATTTGTCAACATTATGAGATCGACAAGCCCGTTCAAATCTAGAAAGCCAAAATGTTATGTCATCACTGGTAGGGTTAAACGCTGGTACTTTGACCTTGTACACAAAGGGTTTACCATTACCACCAGATGCCTGATTAACATTACTCATACATGTCAATTTTAATTTCTCTAATTCAAACTCATGTTCTCTTATTGCTTTTCTCTCTTCAGCTTCTCTATCTAATCTTTTCTGTTCTGCAGCCGCTTCTAATTTTTTCTGTTCTGCAGCAGCAGCAACTTCTAGTTTTTTCTGTTCTGCAGCAGCAGCAACTTCTAGTTTTTTCTGTTCTGCAGCAGCTTCTAATTTTTTCTGTTCTGCAGCAACTTCTAATTTTCTCTGCTCTGCAGCAGCAGCAACTTCTAATTTTTTCTGCTCTGCATCAGCTTCTAATTTCTTCTGTTCTGCCTCAAATCTCCTTTCCTCCACTTGCATCTGCAATTTCTTAAGTTCAGCAGCAGTATCAGCTTCTTTTTCTAATCTTTTTTCTTCAGCTAAGGCTTTCCTTTCTTCTGCAGCAGCTTTTTTTTTCTTCTATTTGAAGTTTTTCTCTCCTCAGCCGCAGCTTTTTTTTCCTCAGCAGCAGCTTTTCTTTCTTCAACAGCAGCAGCAATTTTTTTCTCTTCTGCAGCTAATGCTTTGTCATATTGAGCAACAGCCCATTGTTCTAAGTCTTTTCCAGTCTTATCAAGAGATTTTCCTTGTATAATGAAATAATCTAATGTAGACATATTGTCTTCTTAAATCAGAAACCTGAAAAAGTAAATAAATTACCCTCTTTCAAGTTAATGGGAGACAAGTCTATACCTTAGACTTAGTCTTAGTCCAAACTTGTATGGTTTATAATAACCAATGATAACTTGAGTACCTGTGGACAACAATAATTGTATCTCAAATACTGTGGGGACAAGCCTTACAAAGGTCTTGTATACCTCACTGTAATCAAAGATCACTTGAGTACCTGTGGAAAAAAATATTTCCCTTTACCAATCACTTTGGGGAGACAAGCCTTACAAAGGTCTTGTATAACTCAATGTAATCAAAGATCACTTGAGTACCTGTGGAAAAAAATATTTCCTTTTACCAATCACTTTGGGGGACAAGCCTTACAAAGGTCTTGTACATTTTGTTTTATAACAATAACAATCAGAGAGTACTGATCTGTACTATACTATCAGTGTATACCACTATACGTCATATGTCAACTAAAGACATTACAAATGACAAACAAGAAAAAGACAATCTGAAAACATTTGCAGAGATCAAATTAAATTAAATAGAAGAAATGAAAAAAAATGATCACAGAAACCGTGATGATAACTGCAATAATAAAATGACAAGACAAATAACGCCACAGTGTATAAACATAAGGGTGTAAAAAACTGAAATGAAAGAAAAGATGAGACCTACAATTATACAAACAAATCAAACAAACTAAGGGACACAAAATTATTAACAAAAACAACGAAGAAAAGAACACCTCATCACAACTAACAGAAATAGCAGCAAATTGTTGCTAACAAATTTCCAATTAAGAAAATGTGTACCTATCGAATACTAGTACCAGACCAATGTAACTCGGCATACCTTGTACTAGTCACACAGAACATAAACTAATTTAATACATAACAAATAACATGTAAGCATAAATAGCATATAGCATACAATATCATTTATGTCATGAATGGAATGTGTTGCAGGTATAGTGTTGTAAAGCAGGCACAGTTTATTTAAATAATAATAACTTGCCACTTTATTCAGTAATAGATTTAATTCTAAACTATTACACTGTCAATTTTTTCTCTTTTGAGCATATGAAGATCCAACGATGAACTATGCACTTTATTTTCAACAACACTGTGATTCTTCTGTACGTTGAGAAATGTCAACAATATTGCTCCAGATATTTTCTACACTTGATACCACTGTCCTGTGTAATACTGTCTGTACAGCGAAAAAACTGTCAACAAGCGCTGACCTAGATACAGCATCCTATCGGTAATACAGGTCAAGCTGACATCGACTGTATAGCTAGCTGTCCTACTGGTGTTGATGTGTTCAAACAAATGTTCTTTCAGCTGTAAACTGTGATTCTCAACACAAAAATGCGTAAGCTGGACCCAGGAATCTGGCTCGCCACTGTAAAGACGTTATTTCTTACTACACTGTAGTACACCACTGTAAAGTATCAGTCTGTCTGCTCTGTAAGGAAGAGTGGTGTGTTGTTGAGATCAGGCATGCTCCAGTCTACCCAGCTGTAAATGGGTAACTCACCCTAGTCCTGAGTTAGGGAAGGCAAAGGCTCCAGGGGAAGCAGGCCCTGAACTTGGTCACTTCAGCCGACGCAGGATGGTGTATGTATGAAGTAGAAGTGTAGAGTGTGATTACCGCGAATGGTGTACTGTTCGTGTGCTGACCAATATAACCACTCACACTTGTCTACAAGGCACCAATGCAGACTGCTGGAATCTTAGTTTACTCAATTTATTCAGACGTACACACTGGGACATACGAGTACATCATGGTTCGTTGACATATCAATTTGTAGGTATACATAGCAGATCTGAAGTCATGACACATTCAGAAATAATGGCAGTACATCAAAGTTCAATGTCATGATACATTATGGCTGCATTCCCCTATCTGACTAAACGCGTCAGTGAAGGAATCGATAAATAACTAAAGTTACTTGACGTCCATAGTTTGTAGTATAGATTATGAAACCACGAAAGGGAGTTTCTAGCAGGATTGAGATCTCTCTGTCACTGTCCGATAATAAGATAAATAATCTGTTCTCTTGGCAGTGATCAAAACATATGATGACCGAAATCCAACATGGCTACCTCCCTGAGTTGTCGTTCACTCATGCATAGGGAGGAGAATATAAGCCAGAGTTAATTTGTAATGGGTATATAAAGGATTTCATAAATGTTTCCATACAGCTCTACGGTGATCAGGTTAATTTCACGTAGCCATAACCGCTGCAGGAAAATCTGTCATCTTCGTCGATACCAAACACGACACTAGCATAACGAAGCACCAAAAGTCAAGCTAGGCCTAACCGACGAGAGATCATCAAAATAGGAGCTGGGTTTACCTGGAGTCCGAATCATCTATATACTGACATAAGGAGAGTCTCGAACACAAACTATCGTAGAGACACCATCTCCTTCAGAAGAAATACCACTTCGTAAGACATTTTTTCCTGACGAAAGGACCAGCTCTAGAAAAACGTACCCCGCCATTTGTAAGCAGTACATCGGAACTCATCACGACTTGTCAAGACAACTCATACTTCCGCTAGACCGGAATACAAGAATCTAGTCCCTCCTACCCATCCAAAATATACAATATAGGACTGATTCTACTTGTACTAATAATATGTAATACATATGAATTCAGGCCATAAACACAATAAGCAAATTAATATATTTTCTGGCCCTAAAAAATAAGTACAAACGCAAGCGCACTATCCTTGCGCCGGATCAATATCCAGAACGATTACTCCTATAATCAAAAGTGTGAATCAAACATGGATTATCTCGCTTTTACCATAGACAGCATTTTCATACACAAATGAATGCATGTCTATATTTTCCCATATCAAATAGCCATATCAATTTTTGTTTTCATATGCACAAATCACCGTAATGCATGTAACGTCTCTAAAATTTTAAACATCTCAGCACCTAAGACAAAAAAACAAGTGAGGTCGCTCTTAGGACTAATACAGTTCTATTCTAAATTCATCCCTCATTTGTCTACTATAACTGCACCTCTTTCTTCGTTACTGAAGAAAGGCAGTCGCGGTTTAATGTATACAGAAGACAGTAACGTCTCTAAAATTTTAAACATCTCAGCACCTAAGACAAAAAAACAAGTGAGGTCGCTCTTAGGACTAATACAGTTCTATTCTAAATTCATCCCTCATTTGTCTACTATAACTGCACCTCTTTCTTCGTTACTGAAGAAAGGCACACCTAATGTAATAAAGTGGTCGCAGGATCATCAAACGGCTTTAGATTATATAAAACAATTTTTTTCAAATAAGCCTTTTTTAAGGTTGCCTAACAAAGATCTCACCTTTGTTCTTCGCAGTGATGCTTCTTCCTACGCTATCGCGGCAGTTTTGATGCAGGAATACGGAGGTACCTTATTTCCTGTTATGTACGTATCCAGAAAGCTTACGACGAGCGAGATGAAGTATTCCGTTCTGGACAAAGAGCTCCTCGCTCTTGTCTGGTCAATCACAAAACTGGATTGTTATCTCCTCGGATCACACTTTGTGGTGGAATCCGACCAGAAAGCTCTTACAGCACTGAACACAGGGAACGTGAAGTCATCAAAGTCAGCGCGTTACGCTATTGCGCTTCAACCGTTCCATTTTGAGATACGAGCTATTCCTGGAGTACAGAATGTGTTTGCAGACTGTCTTTCAAGATGCCCTAGTGAACACGTCGAAATTAAACCACTTCCAGATGGTGAAACGTCCGCACAGAAACATGAATAACTTTGTACATGGTCACTGATTATACATCTGTGGAGACTATGTGTAGTTCTGCAGTATTCGTATATATATAACTTTCAGAATATACTTACGTATGGATTATAACATTATTTCTTATTTCTGTTCAGCCACGCGCTCTTCAACAAGACAGCGAATTTCGGTTCTTGCCTTCAGGGAAGTACCCAGTTTTTATTTTATTATTTTATTAAGTTTTTTATGTGTCCTATCTAGACTTCACTTTCTTTCCTTTCCTGACGAAGGCCTTGTGGCCGTAACGTAGACTATTTTCTTTGTCTTTTGTCCTCGTAAGACGAATCACCTTTTTTCGATTTTTTTTCAAACCCACCCACTTCTTGTGGAGTAACGTTTTGTTAGAACGGGAACAGTGATATTAAAGTAACATTTTTTTTTAGTATGGAAACATTGGTAAGAGTGACAAATAGACATTCACTATTGTTATGGAACAGATTACACTACATATCGTGTTCGTAAACTTATTTCAGGCATGGTACATTTAGAACATATTCTTGTCGATTTAACTAGTTCTAAAAGAATATTAACAATGAGTGAAATTGAAATCACTTAGAATAAATTAGTAATTAGTTATTTGTTCATAAATTAAGTACTATTAAGTAGAATAATTCAATTTAATCAATTTGATTGATTATAAATCACACATCTACTAACTTTATTAGTGTTTCGCAATACGTGTATTCACGTATCCCACTACATGATATCTCACTTTTAGATAACTATTCAAACTTACTAATGTTAGGAAATAGTAAGTGCGTTGCTTCTTAAAGTGTTTAATTATGCTTTGTTTCATTTTGCATGTTATATTTTAAAATTTTCTGTTTTATTGATTCTTTTATCATTGATCATCATCAGTGTTGCTGTTCATTTTCATTTTTGAAATCATATGTTTCAAATTTCTTTTAAAACAATTTTGTTGAATTTTATTATCATCTTTTTTTTTTTATGGTTTATTTCATTTTTATTTTCAACTTCTTTTTACTTCGAATATTACCACATCGTTCCAAAGTAGGTCGATGGTGGATGTGTGCTTTAATGCATACTATCATTTAGTTATATTGTTTTCATTTAATATTCTTTTCTTAATATGATATAATTTTATGCATGTCATAAATCTTGTTGTAGTTTTGACTCACCTCTCTCGAGTAATTAGTTCGAAAAAAAATAATAGAATTAATTTTTTTAAGGGGAGGTAATAAGGGAGCTGTTACGTACATTTATTACCTACGGGGGTAGTCTTCGGTCCTGCCAAATGTACGCACCAGTTTTATATAGTTATATTATTTGTGCGTTCGATTGATTCACGCACTGACGTGCACAATGCTGTGTGAGTTGCTTTGGACGCACGTGTAACCTAGTTGAGTAGATTGTGACGTCATGATAGGGGCAGCTCGGACGACATTTATGTCCGCAGTGTTATTCTTTGATTCCTGGCAAATTTGAAGAAGCCATCAGTTGTATTCGTATCTATTGGTCTTCATGGCGAAGCCAATAGTGGAAGAATGAAGTAAGTGTCGCCCCATTTCTTATGGCAAGTTTAATTATGTAAATTAAAGTATCAGGCCGCTCCTATTAATGGTCTAGCGGGAATTCATCGGAGATGACATTCCTAGAATTGGACACACGGAGTCGATAGCCTTTGGAATCTTTTCGTAGAGGGAGAATCCATATGTGGAATCAAGTTAATGAATATATATATATATGCTTCACATGTTTAATATGCCGTTTTACCTATGCCAAAGTCGTGGTATGGATACCGAGAGGTTAGCCAAGATGAAACACTAACCTGGTTGTATTGCTATATCTGCCTTTGTTTGGATTGGATATGCTATCTAAGAATTTTATGAAGAAAGTCTGGGATGCTTACAAGTATGATATAAATTATTGCTCCGTGAGAATGAATCCGTTTGCCTTAATAAACGTCCTTGGGAGAAGGTCAACGGACGTTAATACCATGTCTGTTATATGGTAATGGAAGTGATCCTTAGTCACTGGAATATAAGAGAACTTAACTGTTAGAGAATCTACAACAACTATTAACAGTGATATTAACATTTGACGTATGATCTTCGCATCTGTAACTATGATTGTCTTGTTCCACTTCGTTGGTGTCACGTCAATAAAATATATATGTACAGTAATCACCGACTTGTGTGCTGCCAATACTTGCCCAGTTCACCCAATTCAACGATACTTGTTGGAATTTTCGTTTGAAGAACATTGTTGACATTCATTCCGTTTTAACCATTCGCGTTTCAATTTACCTCTTCACTGAACTCAACGATAAAATGGAGTCAACAGTCAGATTGGCTGTGAGCCCGTACTAATGTAGGGTTGGTTCTTCATGCTCTTAAACCAAGATTTCTACTGTCATGGACACATAGAGTTGCTCCGTTCTCATAAGATGGCCCAACCACTTTACTTTCTGTCTCTCTATCTGATGCAGGTTATAGTTCCTAAAATGTTTCTGATGCTATCATTTCTCATTTTGTCTCTCCTGGTAGTAACATTTATGGCCCCCTTCTTAAGCATTTCATCTCGTACAATGTGATTTTTCTCTCACATGAAATGGCCAGGGACCATGTTTGACATTGACAGCAGAGTTGATAAGAAAATACTATTTATCAACTTTATTATTTTTGTTATAATAAAGTTTTACCTTGTTTTGGCGAGGCGCGTCCTGTTCAACCTAGTTAGTTATATTAGGGCGCATGTCCAAACATAAAAGATCCTTAGGTCTGGGGTTGATTATGTTTATTTATCAACTGTTATTTAGTTTCCACACTGATATATTTCTTCTTCTTCTTCCTCCTCATTCGCCCTCAGACTTCTACATTAATGACTCTAATAAAGGTAGTAGTCAGCTCCTGACATCTAAAGTCTTCCATGGAGAGAAGTGGATTGCTGCCATATGCTACTCTGTTCACTGCTGTTTGTTGGGCAGGATTGCAGATGTTCGGCAATCATGGGACTGTTGCCACAGGTGCAGATATCTGTTGTTCCAATCCTGTACTCGTGGTATGGATGGTGCCTCAACCTGATATTTTGATGTCTGAGTAGTGGTAATAGTTGGTAGCGTTAAGAGACAATCCCTGTTCTGGAATCCCCCGGGTAAGAGAGATAGAGGAAGACCAAAGACCACATGGAAAAGAGAACTGGAGACACACAGGAAGGGGATGAAGAAGATATGTAAAGACAGGTATAGTACAAAGCTGTAACGTTATCAAAAAGCTCTCTCTGTATTATGTAGCTTTGCAGTACTGACCCAAGTTCTTTCCTGTCCACTCTATCGAAGGCCTTCTCCTGGTCTATAAATACCATATTTAGTTGCTTGTCATATTTGATTGCTCTTTCACATAACTGTCTTAAAGTGAACAAAGCATCTGTATATCCTATTATTTTCCTAAATCCAAACTGGGCCTTACTCAACTGTGGTTAGACGATGGGTCTTATTCTTTGATCTAACTTTTTTTTGCATTAATTTTTCCTGTGTGATTTAGTGAGATATCTATGAATGTGACACACTCCTTTTTATATCCTTTCTTTTCCAAAAGTGGTACTGTTATGGCTTTTGTGCCAGTCTTCTAGGCCCCTTATATCTGTCCCTGCTCCTGTAAACATTCTTTTCAGCCACTTGACTCCTGCCTCAGCACAGGCTTGAACTGCTTTGGCTGTTACACCATCTATGCCTGGTGATTTATTTTGAGAACCGTTCATTACAACTTCCTTGATTTCATGAAGTAATATTTCAGGTTCTTGCTGTTTTTCATATCTTGGGGTGCATGCAGTTTCTCTGAGTGCCTGCTGGATTGAGATGTTCTTGGAAGTATTCTTTCCATCTGGTATTTCTTCTTTGTTCATTGAATACTGGTGTTTCATTTCTATTATTATTGATTGTGATGCTTTCATCTCTTACCCTCATTGCTTTGATGCTTTTGTAAAAAATGTAAGACTTCCTTTGCAGATTGTTGTCAGCAGTTGTGCTCCATATTAGTCTTCTTTTGCTCTCTAGATTACTCAATTAATATTTATTCCTGCCAGTTGGTGTATACTGCCATCACTGCTGCCTATACCTTTTAGCGGTATGGCGGCTTGTGTACCCTGACAACCCCCAGAACTTTGCCAGTGGGAGTTTTACTCCTGAAATGTTCTACCAAGCTGAACAGGTCTGCGCGGGTAGGGGTCAGACAAAAGCTGGTACCCTGGTCCGCCAGGTTGGGGGTTTTAGCACAGGGCCGACATCTCTCTGTAAAAAAATCACAATCGTTACAGAAACAGCAACAAATGAACAAGCTTTGCTGCGGGATGGACATCCAGAGTCTGAGGCTCTTTTGACTGCCGGTAGTGAAAGCTGAAAGGAAGAAACTGACATGAAAACGGACAACCTGACCACTTAAAGCAAAACCAGAGTTGGATTTTGGAATGTTAGAACAATAAACAAGACAGGGAAACTGAAACAGATTATAATGAAAATGAAAACCTACAGACTTCACATACTAGGAATAAGTGACAGTAGATGGACTGGGACAGGAACAGTAACAACAGCAACAGGGGAAACAGTACTTTATTCACGAAGAGAGGATGGCCAACACAGTGACAGTGTAGCCATTATCCTGAAGAAGGGCATAGTAAGATCCTTAATGGAATGGAAGCCAATCAACAAGAGATTGATAAGAGCAAGACTGAGAGGGAGATTCGCTCATCCCCATAATATAATGCTATGCATCAACAAACGACAGTGACAAAGAGGACAAGGATTCATTTTATCAACAATTACAGAAAGAAATGGAATGTACACCAAGGTATGATCTTATCACTATAATTGAAGACCTCAATGCCAAGGCAAGAACACACAATATATACAATGAAATAGTAATGGGAAGACATGGCAGCACCCTAGCAAATGAAAATGGTGACAAATTAATAGGCTTTTGTGGCCTTAACAATCATGACGTTGGTGGAAAACTTTTCCCACACAAGGAAATCCACAAATGAACATGGGAGTCACTAAATGGCCATGGGACCCAAAGATGCAGCAATAGAGAATGTAGTCAGCGACCCATAGCTTGACTGCTTGCGTCAGCGAACCAGAGCTGACCAAGACCCTACTCCACCTCCACGTGGTGGTCCTGGAAACAGGCTGCATCACTGCAGTCTGGCTGAGAGAGTAGGGATCGAAGAGGGACGGCAAACCCGGTCCCAAAAAATGCCGTGCTGAAGTTGGATGTGTCGGCCGAAAGGCGCAAATATTGCAGTTCCGGTGTAAACAGACAACGCAACCAACGTCCTTTTCAGGACGAACGAGGAAGAAGAAGAAATGGCCTTGACAGAAACCAGATAGACTACATAATAATCAACGGCAGATGGAGGCATTCTCTGCAAAATGTGAAAATAAGAAGAGGCGCAGATGACTGCAATACTAGAGAGGAACTACTCTCCTATCAGTTCACAGCAAAGTATAATTTTTCAAAGAATTTCAAGAGCGCTAAACCATAAACTGAGGAAGAAACAAGTAAGATTCAGAAGAAACAGACAATGTGCAGATCATATATTCAACCTCAGGAACATAACAGAGCAGTGTTCAGAATGGTAGAGGTAGCTGTACATAAATTTTTTATTGACTTTGAAAAGGCAGTTGACAGCATACACAGGGACAGCCAATGGAAAATACTGAGGGCTTATGGAATCCCTAAGTGCATGGTCTCCATTATTAAAAGCCAGTATGCTAGTTTCACATGTGTTGGGCAGAGCAACCTAACTTTTGAGGTGAAAACAGGAGATCGGCAGGGATGCCCCTTATCAACCACTTTGTTTTTAAATGTCACAGACTGGGTGATGCGCCAGACAACAGCAAATGCCCCTAGAGGAATAAGATGGACAGCATTCTCTACACTGGAGGATCTAGAATAAGCAGATGACATTTCACTATTCGCACTCACATCAACACATCTAAGAAAAAACAGATAGACTGAATAAACATAGCCAACAGGTAGGACTAAACATTAATCTCAAGAAGACAAAAGTCATGACCTAAATGTAATGAAATCCTGCACCTATAAAAATAAGGGACCAAGAGCTGGAAAATGCAAACACAATTACATACTCAGGAACAAAGTAAGTGAAGCACTTCACTGCTTCACTTACGTTGTCTCACCTCCAACAACTTCCCTTTCTATTCTATGATACGCACCACTATCCACACACTGATCCGGCAGCTGCATGAGTCCCTTTCCACGTCTAAACACCATAAACTATCCCGTCTCATCCCTACCCCCAAAGCTACCCCTCCATCCTCCACTCCATCATGCACTCAGGTAGTCTGCATCCCCCCAGATCTACCCCTCTCTGAGGGAGAGCGCTCTGTTCTTAGTAAGGGCCTAAAATTTGTTCCTCTTCGTCCGACCCTAGACCAATACAATCTCCTCCAGGATTTTCATCGGTTTCACCGTCGCATGAGGCTGAAGTTCCATTTTAGAGAGGAAGACAGCACTCCGCAGTCTCAGGCTGAATCCGACATCTTCACACGCTTTTCTTACTCTACGTAACCTCCCTTTACACCTAAACCTGGGGCCTCTCATGCCCTGGACCTGTATATCAAGAACACCATCCTTGACATTCAGCAGCTCCGCCCTCGTAGATTGCATTATTCCAATCTCACTTCGGCAGAGTCCCGTGCTCTCTCCCTTCTTCGCCGTAGAGACGACATTGTTATCAAACCGGCTGACAAGGAAGGAGCCATTGTCGTCTGGCAGAAGGACTTATACCTAAGTGAAGGTAAAAACCAGTTGACCAATGGCTCTTTTTACAGGCCCAGGACCAGCGATGCGACTGTCTCTAACGATCGCATTGTACACAACACTATTAAACAGCTCATCACTAGTAATGCTCTTCCTCCCGAAGCATCTCATCTTAGGATTCATGAACGCCCACGGCGACCGTTGCCTCAACTGGCTGTGTGTGGTGTACCCGGAAACGGGGCCTCCCAGTACTGAGACACAGTTAAGTCCCCGATGTCATTTATCGGTGCAGAGTTGAGAGAGATGGCTGAGCATCACAATCCCCCCTGTGTTGCAGCATGATGAGAACCCAGAATTGCACACTGAGCTTGGGGGAATCACTTGGGCACCAGACTTAATACTGGCTCTTGACTGGATGGCCGCATGCAGGAGATTTCTACAATGGGGGGTTGGCAGGTGGTGGGTATCTGGAAGTGGCTCTGTGCAGGACGTGAGGATTCCTTGGGTGAGCCCAGAACCAGAGCACAGCATTGTGCAAGCTCTGCATAGTTGGAGAGCCCCCTGGATGACGGGGAATGCACAGTGTGCTACCCCACCTGTCCCCAACTGCTAACTTAGAACCAGAAGTGGGGTCCTCTGTATGCGTGCCAGGCCAGGATAAAATGCCTGGGAAAGAGACTGGAGCTCAGAACTCCCTAACTCAAAGTTGCAGGATGGCAGGAAAGACAGGGCTATTTTGAAGATAATGCAACCATATTTTCACCATACGAGCTCGGACGCCGCCTCGGTAAACAAGGTCCGCGCAGAGCAGTGACACCCCCAGGCTGCTTGCGAATAGTCTACTACTGGGAACATAAACAGATTAGGGATGAGCCCACTCTCCCGTTGAACAGGTGCTAAAGTCATAGATACTGGGCCAGAAGGCGCACTGGAAACCACAGTATCACGCAACTCGCTTTTTTTTTTTCTATGGAGAGTACACCGTCAAATAAATCTCGTACTGGTGCTCGCCCTGTGGAGCTCCACCAGGCAGGTGCAGTGCCGGGCTCTGAGCCTCGACAGAGCCCACCCTCAGCTACTGGAGGACCCTCTAGACCGTCTTGTGGAGTCAGCAGACGGCGGAGGAGAACTACTGACCAAAACAAAACAGAAAAAGAGAAACCCAGAGTGCCACTTGTCATGATGCACTGGAATGCAGAGGGAGTGAACAGCAAGCAGGCTGGATACAGCAAAAAGACAGAGCTGGAAAAACATCTTGTATGAGAAGCAAGTCAGTGTTTGCTGTATCCAAGAGACTCACTTGAAAAGCAGATCAAACCTTTAAAATAAGGGGATATCAATGCTTCAGATCCGACAGAAAAGATAGACGAAAAGGAGGAGTACTTACTCTTGTAAGGAATAACATTCCTGCACACGAAAGGAAAACCTTCATGGATGGAGCAGAATATCAGCTGTTGCAGATAAAGGTAGACAAGATGGAAATAGAACTCCTGAACTATTACTGTCCGAACAACAAACCCCTGAGTCTCAGCTCTATACAGGTACCAGCCACCAACTTTATAGCAGTTGGAGACTTTAATAGCCACTCCCAGAGCTGGGGCTATAACCATCTGGATCACAGAGGTGAAGAGGTTGAAACTTGGCAAGATGATCACTCCCTAATCCTAGTCAATAATGCCACAGATACTCCTACCTTCTACTCCAGAGGATGGCACACAACTTCAACACCAGATCTTGCCTTCTCCACACCAGATATAGCTGGATCTATTAGTAGAGAAGTAGGAGACCAACTAGGGGGAAGCGACCATCGCCCAATCTTTCTTACTGTCCAGAGTGCAACTCTCAGTACAGGCCCAGCCATTACAAGATGGAACTACAAAAAAGCCAACTGGGGTTTATTCAGGCATCAGGTGAACACGCTGCTGTCTACCCTCAAGGTACAGAACAGAGACATTAATGAAGTGGTAAAAGACTTCAACAGATGCATACTACAAGCTGCAAAAGAAACCATTCCCAAAGGATGCCGGCGTAACTACATACCATACTGGTCCAGCACACTCCAAGAACGTCAGGAAGCCATGGACAGGGCTAGAAAGGACGCAGAGTCTCAGCCTTCACTTGAAACTCACAACAAATGGAAAAAGGCTGTAGCAGAGTTTCAGAGAACAAAGCTAGAAGAAAAACGGAAAAGCTGGAGAACTAAAACGGCATCGCTGAACCTTGAGAAAGACGGCAGGAAACTTTGGAGATTAGTCAAGTCTCTAAATGAAGAGCGTTCCTCACCTAGGCAGACTATCACATTGGATGAAGGTGGCAAACTTTTCAGAGGAAAACAAGCTGCAGACTTGTTTGCTAGAAGATACAGTTCAGAAAGCAACTTACCCATTAACATAGATCATCAGAGAGAGATAAGAAAAGAAATACTGGCAACCATGGGACAGACAGATACTCCTGCCCCAATGAGGGAACCCATCACACTAGGAGAACTACAGAAGGCTATTTCCAAGCTTAAGTTTCAAAAGTCACCCGGCCCAGACAAAATCAGCAACGAAATGCTAGTAAATCTGAGCTCAGCAGCAAAGACAAAACTGCTTGAGATATTCAACCACAGCTGGTTGAAAGGAACGGTACCCCAAGTATGGAGAGAAGCCATCACAATACCCATACTAAAGAAAGGGAAATGTAAGACCGAGGCTGCAAGTTACCGGCCAATCAGTCTCACAAGCTGTGTTGGGAAGACTATGGAGCGAATAGTCAACCACAGATTGAAATGGTATTTAGAGTCTGAGCAGATCCTGGTGCCGGAACAAGCTGGATTTAGAGAATGCTACAGTATAGAAGACCAAGTTACTTACTTGTCTCAAGCAATAGAAGATGCCTTCCAGGAGAAGAAAAAGGTCCTAACGATCTGGGTCGACTTCAAGCAGGCCTTTGACAAGGTGTGGAAAGATGGCCTCATTGCAAAACTTAGGAGAAGTGGAATCCAAGGCAACATGATGAAATGGATCCAGTCATACTTGCATAACAGGAGAACTAGAGTCACTCTTGACGGTCTGCAGAGCAGAAAAGTGTTGCTCCATCAGGGGGTACCTCAAGGAGGAGTAATTTCCCCAACACTCTTCCTTGTTTACATCAATGACCTGGTGAAAGATCTCCCTGCAGGAGTTAAAGCTGCCTTATATGCAGATGACCTAGTACTCTGGTGCGCTGATGAAAATGTCACCACAGCAAATTATAGAATGCAGCGGGCAGCAGACATGCTAGTGTCATGGGCAGAGAAATGGCTTATCACAATAAACACAGACAAAACCTCCACAACACTGTTCTCCCTCGCCCCCAAGGACAAATCAGCTAACATACACCTAGGGACAACCGTGATCAAGGAAGAAAGCTACCCCACCTATCTTGGGGTGACATTTGACCAAAGGCTTACATGGAATAAGCATATTGAAAACGCAGAAGGAAAGGCCCGAAGACGACTAGGCATACTCAGAAAATTAGCAGGTACCAACTGGGGAGCAAATGAACGAAATCTAAAGAAGATTTATAATGGAGTAATAAGACCACACTTAGAGTTTAGCTCAGCAGCATGGTCATCAGCTGCTAACTCACATCTGCAGTCTTTGGACAGGGTGCAAAATCAAGCTCTCAGGCTCATTACAGGAGCCATGAAAAACTACACCAATAACAGAGATGCAGAAGGTTGCTGGATTACAGACATTGTCCCATAGAAGAGACACAAAAAACCATGATCCAGATGGAAAAGTACAACAGTATGCCAATGCACCCAATGAAGGCAAGACTAGATGATCTGGCATTGGGACGTCTAAAGCGTAGCAGCTTTGTGCATCGGGGGAAAAGACTTATAAGACAGCATCAAGAGGACCTATCCATGAAGACAACACCACTGAAGCCCACCCTATACCCTGTACCATGGGAGCAGGCCAGCAGTGCCCTCCAAATTAATACATCAGTCAGTGGTCTCACAAGTGGATGTGAGTATAATGATCTGCAAAAACGAACTGCTACATTGAGTATGATCCAAGAAAGCTATCCCGATCAATCATGGATACATGCCTATACAGATGGATCAGCAACTAATGCTGTTAGGAATGGAGGTGCCGGTATCTTTATCTCATATCCTGACAACCACTATGAGACTAGGCACATTCCCACTGGTAAATTCTGTTCCAACTATACAGCTGAGGTTCAAGCTCTAGAGCAAGCTGCAAATATGATTTATAACACCAACTCTGACTGCCACCAGGTAGTCATCCTCACAGATGCACTGTCTGTCCTGCAAGCTCTCAAGGGTGGTAAACTCCCGCATCTGAGAAATGAACTAAACAAGGTAGCTGCCAAAAAGAGAACCAGACTTCAGTGGGTACCATCTCATTGTGGTGTACCCGGAAATGAAAAGGCAGATAAACTTGCAAAAAAGGGAGGAGAATGTGAACAAGAAGATAATGAAGTCACATACTTTGAGAAAAAGAGAGCTATCCAGACTATCAGAAGAGAACAGAACCAACCCAAAGACGACTATCACACTCTCGACCGGCAGGGACATAACTATTTTTCGACTCAGGACAGAGCATAACAAACTGAATAAACACATGCACAAGCTACTATTGTCTGCTTCACCATTGTGCACATGTGGATTAAACGAACAAACTGCTGAGCATGTTCTACAGGACTGTCCTCTGTATGACCAGTTAAGAAAGATATACTGGCCGAATGACTCAACACTAAACTCAAAGCTATATGGAGTTAAAGAGGAACTTCAAACAACAGTCGAATTCATCATGAGAACTCGTCTGACGGTGTAATCATCAAAGATGCGATCGCAAGAAGAAGAAGGATTCATGACAGCTCTTTGGGCAAGCCTGTATTCTACATGCTCCCCAAAATTCATAAGATCGACAACCCTGGCAGACCTATTGTCTCTGCCTGTTCCTGTCCTACTGAACACATTTCTGACTTCCTCGATAGCATTTTCCAGCCTATCGTTGAGAATCTTCCCTCTTTTGTCAAAGACACCAATCATGCTCTTACAACTTTCTCCTCTATCCGACTCCCAGCAGACCGCTCCTACCGTCTTTTCTTGTTAGACGTCTGTTCTCTGTATACCTCTATTCCCCACTCTGATGGTCTCCGAGCTCTTCGGTTTTTTCTTGACCAGCGCACTTGGCCTTCTATATCCACTGACACTCTTCTCCGTCTTGCTGAAAACTGGTCCTTCAACTGAATTCCTTTGAATTCAATGGTCAGTTTTTTTTACCAAATTAGTGGTGTTGCCTTGGGAACAAAGATGGGTCCTAGCTATGCCCGCCTGTTTATGGGCCACTTGTAGAATCAGATATGGCAACAATAGTCCGGTCCTTTCCCCGGGTTTAACCGCAGATATATCGATGATGGCATAGGTCTCACAGATATGTCTGAGACTGATTTATACCGCTTCATCGACTTTGTCAACCACTTTCACCCCACCATCAAGTTCACCTCCCTCGCCTCCACAGTATCTGTCAACTTCCTTGACATTACTATCACGCCCTCCGGCCTTAATACCTCAGTATACTACAAGCCGACAGATGCCCACAGCTACCTCCTGTATACCTCTTCTCATCCTCGGGCTTGCCGTGACTCCCTTCCTTTTTCACAACTTCTCCGCCTCCGCCGTTTGTGCCAAGATGACGATGACTTCCACTTCTGAGCAAATGAGATGTTGGATTTCTTCCGTAGCAGACTTTATCCGGAACATGTTCTCACCTCTGCTCTCCAACGTGTGCTCCCCATCTCTTGTCAGGAGGCCCTCAAACCTCACTATAAATCCACTTCGGATAGAGTCAAATTAATCTTGACCCATCACCCTCACAGTACTGCTGTCAAACAGATCCTTTTCCGCCACCTCCCTATCCTCCAAGCAGAGCCTGTGACCCAAGAAGTATTCGGTGAAGCACCTTTGGTGGCATATTGACGCGACAAGAACTTGAAGGATCTTCTTGTTCACAGCCGTCTCCCAAAGGAGAATGCCACTCACTTTGGCACACTACCCTATGTCATCTCATTTCAGAAGGTGTCCTTTCCTAAGGCTACGTACACCATCACTAGTAGCTTCACGTGTGAATCGCACAATGTCATTTATACGATCATATGTAAACGTTGCTGCAAAACCTATATTGGCCAAACGACTTGGGGACAGATTCAGCCAGCACTTAAATGACATCTCTCAGCAAAAGCCCACACCAGTTGCCATACACTTCAATGGTCCTGACCACCATGGTCCAATCGACATCCAGGTCACAGCGATCCGATCCTGCTCCTCTGACATTGCCAGCCGAGAACAGCTTGAGAACCGTCTTATCCACCGCATGGGGTGTCTAAAACCAGCCGGTCTCAACACTTTACACACCTTTGTCTGAGGTCACCTACCCTTTCCTCTCTTGCTCTATTTTGACTCTTTCCACTCTTATCCTATTCTTCTATTTTTATGCCATCCTCCATAATATGTATGAATATACACTGTTTCTAATTTGTCTTGATTTTTTTTATTTCATATTTATTTATCTCCCACTCATTCTGTCCTCTTCTATTTCCAGTCCCCACTTTTATTACGTTTGGGTAGTTTATTGTTCAGTTTCATTTTTTAGTTTTTAGTTTCTTAGTATGTATTGTGTACATCCGGTGGCGGAAGTCACTTCCTTTTCAGCCACGCGTCCATCAGCGGACAGCAAATAGTGATAGGATTTCGATGCCTTGCCTTCAGGGAAGTACCTAGGTTTTATTTTTTATATTTATTTAAGTTCTTATGTGTCCTATCTAGCCTTCACTTTCTTTCCTTTCCTGACGAAGGCCTTGTGGCCGTAACGTAGACTATTTTCTTTGTCTTTTGTCCTCGTAAGACGAATCACCTTTTTTCGGGTTTTTTTCAAACCCATCCTTCATACTTAGGAAGCATAGTAACACCAGATGACGGAACAAGCAAAGACATCAGTAGCCGAATGTATAAAGCCAGAATTCCCTTCGCCAACTTAAACAGCATCTGGAGATTCTCCCAGTACAGTACAAACATACAGTACAAACACTAAATTAAAAATATATGACAGCTGCATAATTTCTGTACTTCTGTACAGTGCAGAATGCTGGAGAGTAACAGAAAAGGAAATGTCCAAATTGTCCTCTGTCCACACATCTACCTAAGGAAAATTCTTTGAATTTTCTGGCCGAACACCATCACCAACCAAGAACTGCTAACTCTGAGCCACCAAGAAGACATGCGCACCATCATAGCGGGTAGACACTGGAATTGGGTTGGCCACATCCTCAGAAGAGACCCTGACACCATCACCAGAACTGCCATGCTATGGACTCCAGAAGGAAAACAAAAGCAATGATGGCCAAAAGCCACCTGATGGAGAACTGTGGAGGCAGCGATGCTAAGCCTGAACCAGAGCTGGGACCACACATGAAGGATGGCTGTCGACCGAGCAAAGTGGAGACAGTTTGTTGCTGTGCTACAAGATGCCACTAGGCGTGTTGGCCATTGATTGCTTTGTTACTCAGCGGTCAAGGACAAAAGAAGTCGGTATACAATTAAATTTTCCTGTGTCTTGAATTTTAGACAGATTTTATAAAGTTTCAATTTAGTCTGTTCTGCTTCCTTGACCCACAATGCTGTTCTTTTCCTTTTACCTAGTCTTATTTTCTTTGTCCGCATTTGGAGTTCAGTATCTCCAGTACTGCTATTTTGAAGATGTTTCATTCATTGATAACTTTTCCCAATTTCTTTAGACAGAGCCTCAAAAACTTTTTTTAATTTCTTGGCATGTCTTTTCTATTAGTTTCCTCATCTAACTTTTTTTTTCCAGATTCGCAATGAATGCCGATCATTGCCTTCTGTGTCTTACCTTTTGTGGGGGTCATTATAACTGGTCAGTATCTATGCTGATATTGGGGATGACTCTAGCATCTGTTATGTTTTTCCTCTGCCTTTAATCAATATGCAACCTGCTGAGTTGCATGATAAATGTTATTCTGCATGTACCATGTTTTAGAATGATTTCTATGATGTTGGAAAAGAGTGTTGGTTTTTATTAGTCCGTGTGCAGTGCGTAAGTTGATTAGGTCTTATCCACTGCTGTTGTGTTCTGCTGAGGTGTCGCTTAACGCTTTGATGCAGAATTCTTGTGATGCTCTTTTATTAAGCTACTCTTCATTGAAATCACCCATCACAATCTAATCATCATTCTCGTTTACCTACTGAGAAAATTTGACAGGCAATCAAAGAATTCTCTTCTATCTTCTTCACTGTAACTGTCTTTGCAGGGGCATGGATCTGAATCAGTGCTGCTGTTTGCCCACACTTTGCTAGCGGCATATAAATTAAACAAGAAAATTATATGAACTCAGTTTTACAAATTAATGGCACACAGGAAACACAGGACATTTCGGGGTTCACCCTTCGTCAGCCACAGTTACAAACAGGTGAACAAGGACAAGAAATATCGACCGGTGAAAGAAGATACTACAGACACTGCAAACAAACATGTACGGTTACATGAAAGGTCACGGACCCATGTTCCATACGGTCCAAAAAAAAGGAAATGATGATAATGAATTCTCCAGAAGATGATGACTACAAAAAGGAATAAATTAGTAGGTTTTAAAGTTTTCTGAGGCCACTCACAACTGCCCACGCCATATTCAGGATGCCTGTAGGGTCAATTTGAGCATACCAACTTAAGCTAGTGTAGAGCAGCTGTTTTCAGCTTTTTAAGAAATGAGAGAATATGTGATATCGCATGAGAAATAGGCATAATATAACCCATGCTGCGCACCATTAGAGACGCTGCAAACATTTTTTAAATCTGTTTAGGAGGAACAATCAAGAGTGCTGCAAAGTCTATTAGAACAAGGCCCCTAACCCTATTTTCCCCATAAGCCCTGTTATTTTTATTGTGCAAAATTCCACAACGCTGTAATTTTTAAGAACACATGCACTGTGTTATAGGAGAATCGACTGTACATGGAATGATAAGAGGTCAATGAAATTTAAATTAAAAATAGAAGCAAAAACAATAAGCACAAATCTGAGTGGCCTTTTTTTTTTTTAAACTGAAGATTAGTTGATACCTGACACTGTTGACATTGCCATGAAGTAATCAGCATCACTTGGAATAGTGTCAGGGCCATCACTCTGTTCTGCGTTTTCAAGCTCTCTTAAAGTGACATTAACATCCTGCATATTCATATCCATATCCCTGTCACCTGTTTCCAAAGCAGCAGCTTCCATTTCTGAACTTTCATAGGACACCCCAAGATCTGTTTTCCCTTCAGGTGATAAAATATAAAAAGTACAAGAGAATTCAAATTGATCCAGAAAAGCCTAGAAATCAAACCGAGAATTAAATGAATAAATACATGGAATATTTTATGGAAGTACTTACTTTTACTTTATTGTTTCTTCCACTATTGCCGTGAAGTGTAGAGTGGAGCTGCAGTTTGTGCGTTCTTGGGCCAAGTGTGTCATCTTGGCTACTGTGAGCATGTGTTGTTGTAGGATATTTGTGATGTTGTCTGTCCATCTGCCTCTTGGTCGTCCCCGTGCCCTGAACCCAGATAATCTAGTGTTCTAGGTAATTTATCGGGCTGCATTCTCATAACCAAACCACTACATTTTCTGTCTCTATATGTACTTGATGCTATATGCTTGATATACTTCCTACAATTCTTCTGATGTCTTCATTTCTTATTCTGTCTCTCCATGTAACATTAATGGCTTTTCGTAAACACCTATAACTGTACGTTATAGTGTAGAAAACAAGAAATATAGACCACATCACTGCAGTCTGGCTGAGAGAGCGGGGGGGATCAAAAGGGAAGGCAAACCCTGTCCCAAAAATGCCATGCAGAAATCGGATGTGGCGGGCCAAAAGCACAAATATTGCAGCTTCGCTGTAAACGGCGACACAAACGTAACCATCTTTTTCAGGACGAACGCAGAAGAAGAAGTAAACACCTCATCTCACATGATGTGATTTTCCTTTCCTGTGCTTTGCTCAGGATCAAGTTTGACACTGATAGCAAAGAGTTTGTAAGAATATGCTTTTTGTCAGTAGTATTTTAGTTTTCCATACTAATATTCTGATGTTTTAGTGGTGACAGTCACTTTTTGACATTTTGTTTCAATTTCTCTGTCAAATCTTCCATTTTCAGTAAAATGCTTCCCTGGTATTTGAACTCTGCAACCTGTTTAAGTCTGATGATGTTAACACATATGTTAAGTGGGCTTGGTTATCTGCTAATCTTCACAGTTTCTGTCTTTTATGTGCGATCTTTATGTTGTATCTTCCACAGGTTGAGTTACATGTATCTATGTTTTTGTAATTTGTTTTCATCTTCCTAAATTAGACTTTGGTTATCTTCAAAAAATAACTCATTCAGTAGGTTGTATTCTTCACTTTCTGTGTTTCCTTTATCTTCTGGGTTTGCTTCTGATGTTATTTTGTCCATATAAATGTTGAACAATAGTGGTGACAGTACACACATTTGTCAAACTTTTGAGGTTAGTCTTATAAACATTTCTTTTTGGTCTGTTTTGTTACCTTGACTTCATCATTCCACCATACCGTAATTTTCTTTTTGCCTCGTCTTATTTTCTTTGTGCCACATTTCACGTTCAGCATCTTCATCGTTGCTGCTTTGAACATGTTCCAATCCATGTTTATATTTCCTATTCCTTTAGGCAGTCTCAAAGATCTGTCATTTCTTATATATATATATATATCTGCTGGTATTTTCCTCATCTAATTTTTTTCAGATTCGTAATGAATGCTTGTCTTTACCTTCTCTGCCTTTTTACTAGTGGTACTGTGTTGGTCATTATAACTGGCCAGTAGGGAGCCACGCTGGTGTAATGGTTACCACACTGCGCTGGCGATCAGGTGATCCAAGTTCGCCCGGGCGAGGAAATTTGAATGAGTGTCGTCGACCAGGATTTGGACTGGATTAATTCGAGCCCTGGCGAAGACATCTGCAGGAGTGTCGTCGACCAGGAACTGGCAGCTCCTGAGCCGACCCAGCTCTAATGGGTGCCCTCCGAAGACGGCGAGTATCTGCCTGAATGGCGAGTGGACACCTGTCAATGTACAGGGAAAAAAGGGACACTCACATAAAAATCAGTCTCAGGTTAGATATACTAACCGGAGATTCTCGCCTCGAGTAATAGCGGTCATACGTTAAAAAAAAAATTTAAAAAAATAACTGGCCAGTGGTCTGTATCTATACTGATATTGGGGATGACTCTGGTATCTGTTATGCTTTTCGTCCGCCTTTGTCAAGTTAAAATATAACCAATCTAGGACACCTGGTCAGTGTTTTACCATCTGTACCATGTTTTAATATGACTTTGACGATGTTGGAAGAGGTTGTTGGTTGTTATTATTAGCTTGTGTTCAATGCACAGGTTGATTAGTTCTTCTCCATTCGGTTGCATTCTGTTCAGGTGTCGATGAATGCTTCAAAGCAGAATTCTCGTGACACTATTTTTCGGCCTACTCTTCCGTGGAAATCAACCATCATGACCAGATCATCTTTCTCATTTACCCCACTGATAACATTTGACAGGCACTCAAATTTCCTTCCCTCTTCCTCACTGCAGCTGATTTCATAACCATTAACATTTTCCTGTCCTAATTCCATTGACATCTGTCCACTTACGCTCCTCTTTAGTCTTCTTAGCAATAGAATAATCAATTGTGGCTTGCTAGGCCAGTCACGGCAATGCCATATTCCCATTTGCCAACGACTTTTCAGGGTGACCCATACCTGGCCTTCATGACTACCGCAGGGGGTTCTGTGGGATAACCCACACCACTCTTGATCTGGGCCCAGCAATCCACTGTTTTTCATCCTGTTTCCACCTCCTAGGTCGTGGACGTGGGGCTGGAATTTAGGAGGTTTTATGGCATAGGTGGCAGACGCTGGAGCTGGGTTGGCCATGTCCTCAGAAGAGACCCCGATGCCATCACAAGAACAGCTATGCTTTGGACCCCTGAAGGAAAACGAAAGAGAGGCCGACCAAAAAAAACAACCTGGCGGAGGACTGTGGAGGCTGAGATGCAAAGAATGAACCAGAGTTGGGGCACTGTACGAAGGATGGCCGCCGACCGAGCAAAGTGGAATCAATTTGTTGTTGCCCTACAAGACGCCACTAGGAGTGATGGCCACTCACTGCTTTGACGGTCGTCGGCTAAGGATAAAAGAAGAAGAATGGAAGTATAAAAATAAAATGGCCAACGTATCAGTTAGTTATTGCATCAGAGCAAAAACAAACATAAAATTTTAAGAAAGGGAAAAAAACTGAGAACAACAAATATGACTTGTCTGAGACATGTAATCATTTGCTGAAACGATCTGTCCTGGACAGTCAATGAGAAATCAAACGCCACCATTTTAGATATGATAGATTTATTCACTTTTAAAGTCTGCCAAATAATAATTAATACAGCACACCAAACATGAGAAAGCATCCTGGTTGTAAGAATGCAAGTAGTGAACGAAAAACGAAAGAAGTAAGTATTCTGAAAAATATTAAAACATTTTGAAAGAAATGAGAGAACATGTGATATTGCAATTCAACAGGCCTAAAGGAATCCACATTGCATAGCACCATCAGAGACAATGCTGCAAAATAAAAGAAACTATTTAGCAAGTACAACTGTGAGTGCTGCAAAGACTATTAGAACAAGGCCCCCTAACCTTATTTTCGTATGTTCTTTTGCCATCTTATTATGTTTTGAATTTCATCCTATAAAGTTTCCTCGGCTGCTCTCCATGAGTTACTTTACTTTTGACTAAGTCTAAATCTGGCATGGTATTCTCAACAGACATTTGTTAATGAATGTCTCATGTGTGGTGCAAGCTGACATGGTCAAACGATAGCACTCAAATGTTAGCCTGAATGCATTTTACCACTGTCTTGTTTTTTTTTTGTTTTTAATACTATCCATAATGAAATCAGACTTTCCAGATATTACTCTCGAAGGGCAGAAAATTGAAAGACAAGACGAGCTGAAATACCTTAAAGTAACGTTCTATCGCTGGCTATTGTATAAGCACCATACTGATCACATCATACAGAAGTGCAAAAGAGGTCTGGCAGCCCTAAAAAAACAGTAGCCACAGTGCACCTGGAGCAGAGATTACTATTTCTCCTGCATCATCAGCTATTCATACCGGTAATCGGTTACGGGCTTGAAATACTCACGCTGTCAGAAACACAATGTGAATGACAAGAATGCATTTAAATGAAGGGATGCGTATAGTCTTGGGGTGTATGTGAGATACCCCCATTGTAACAATGAGGTACATGCTGTAAGTGCTGTCGATTAGGTCCAGAAATGTGATAGCTCAGGCAAAAGCCTATATGTTGATAACTACAGACTGACGTCCACCCCCCTGCACAGGAAGATAACTGACATCAAGGGAGCAAGAATAAAGAGAGGGATGTCATGGATGGCATAGACAATTAATGATCGCCTTTTAGAGAATGAACTGCAATAAATGAATCAACAAGATTAAGATTGTTGGAATTTGGCACCAAACATAAGGCTAGCCAGTATGGACGTATAAGAAGATGCATTCGTCATGTATACAAACCAGTGCGATACAGGAACAGTTAGCATTCATACCCTTTGATATATAGGCTACTGAGGGAGACTGAGCACCTATGGGTTTGCCTGGAGTGCAATGATGCTGATTCTGTTCAACAATAATAATACCATTGAAGTCATTAAGCTATTCAGTATTTATGAACTAATTAGAATAAATACTGGGTAAAAAGGTTCAAA
Organism: Oreohelix idahoensis; assembly: GCA_024509875.1. Lineage (NCBI taxonomy): Eukaryota > Metazoa > Mollusca > Gastropoda > Stylommatophora > Oreohelicidae > Oreohelix > Oreohelix idahoensis. The sequence goes on from JAMPIV010014265.1 coordinate 157,360, forward strand.
GTTCAGTTCCCACCTGAAAAACTGCAAATTTAGTTAATGTCAGAAATTCTAAAAGATTAATTAATGTCAGAAAGGTTTAATGATAATTTAATATCAGGAAGCCTGCATGTTTTAATTTCAACAGTTAACTTTAGTTAACATCAGAAAAAAAGCTTGGTAAATGTCAAAAGTAATTTCTTAACATCAGAAACACTGATGAAAGATTCATTCACAGAAGTTGAACAAGTTTTTATGGGTGAAGGAATACAAAGGTTACAAAACAAAACTTACTTCCTCGACAAGCCTGGATGAAAAAAAGTTTAGGTTTTCCTCGTAGAGAACTGATGCTGCAAATCTGGCTTTTTATGTCCTTGACCTTTTATACAGTTGTAAGGTGTAAGCGTACCTTGCTTGTCAACAAAGTACCACCCCATCTGTGCCATAAAAACTATGCCCTTGTGTCCATGGGATAAGATGATCATAATGAAAACAGTCAAAGTTGGAGTGGTCTTGTTTACACTCTTCTTTCAAGATCTTGTTCATTGCCTAAAACAATATAAGAGTGTAAGACACTGTTCCCACTTTTGTCAAGAGCATGGATGCTAAAATAATCAAGGGAGAAGTAAGAGTGGATAAGTTAGCTGAGAAACTGGAGACAGTAAGTCATCATTAGCCTTGGCAGGGAGTGCAGAGCTTGGGGGCAATGCAGGGCTGGAAAATTAATCAACTGATAAGTTGCCAACAGGGGGAACCCTTCTGATAATCAAATTGCCTCCTGTTGTAAAGCTCTGTATAGTTTCCCTATCATGATGAAATGATGCTGGAAATGATGCCATTGTATACACAGAAGGGTATGTACTCCAGAGTGAGAAATCAGGATGGAGCTTCTCTACTAGAGTAAAGGGCAAGGCCATCTTGGACAGTGCACAACATACATAACAATAACCTCCAGCCCGAGAATGGAGTTAGAGGCAGCTACTGCAGCTGTATATCTATTTCATCCTGTCTACTATGCGTAAGTCTAAGTCGAGACCTTTTACCAACCTGAAGTATATGTTGTCATAGGGCTAGGGGTCAGGTTAGCCATTTTTTCTCTTGCCAATATAAAGTGGCGGTCAGCAAATTATCTAGGAACCTAAGGCTCTTGGACTATCCAGAATGATCTGGCTTTGGCTCCTGGCTTTTACTCTTCTTTGACTCTTCTTTTTGACTCTTGTTTTGGCTCTCTTTTGCTAAGGGTTTTGGGCGTTCAATATATACACAACCTGGTTCCAAAGACTGTTTGGGGGAAGGTTGCTTTGATTTCAGTCAATACGGATATTCCACTAGTTTTGTCGATGTCATATTTACGTCACAAGTTTCTACACAAGTTTCTATGATAGCGAATGGTATAAGCTTTTATTCGAGGGTATTATTATATCTGTTTAGAGGTTTTCAGGTCTCGTATCATTTCCTGTAACTGTCTAGAAGTCTTTATTTAAAAATGTCGATAAGAGGCTATGTGAAAATTACGTCATCAATAACTTGCGTACTGAAATTATTTAAAGGATAATTACTAAGCTACTAATGTGATCATCATTCCGGTTACACAGCCATAAGGTGGCTGTTTCAAATTCCATTAACCAGGGAAGTTAATGTGATGGAATCTCAGTCCATGCTTCGGAAGATCATAAGCAGATGGCTACAATATGCATGTAAATCATATACAAAGGCATCAAACCTTCAGGAACTGGTTTGGATCTGCTGTCCTGGTCATGCAGGGGTATGTGGCAATGAGAGAGCTGACAGACAGGCCTTGAGAGCATCCATAGCAAGGAAATTAGATATGAATTTGAGAGAGATACTAAACTAAGGACAATTAAAGATTGCCTGATAGAGAATAATACTGCAACTGATGAATCTACAAGGCTAAGACTGCTAGAAGCGGGCATTAAACATATGTGTAGTGAAATTGACAGATACACAACGGTAAAATACCTCCAAAGATAACATGTAAGGATAAAAACATAATGCGTAGGCTGCTGATAGTACATGATCGCCCAGACCGCGGGTCATCACCCTCCATAAAAATTGACTTGCTAGACAGGAGGGGAACGGCGGATAAAAAAGGAAAAAATATGACTGGAAAGATTGCGTGAGACTAGAAAGGCTAAGGAGACGCAATTGGGGGGGAAACGGAGAAAAGTCACGTTTCCCAAGTTGACATAAAGTAAGGAACTCGACAGAAGGGACCTTGGATATGTTACGCCACAGTCATTTATTGGTCGCTTTTGCGATACCAAGCCTTTGATTTGAATTCAGCGGCAGAACGCAGATGTTTGGAATATTACAAAAATTAAAAAGTAACTTTTTCGTAATATTAATGTTAGGAATATAAAAATTAGCTGGCCGGATGGCCCATTCTGAGCAGTGAACTAATATGTTCTTAATTTTACAGACGGATAGATAATATTGAAGATAATGACAAAAGACAGTGTTGTTCACATCAGCGACAGACTGTATGGAATAAAAAAGTGTCGCTATTTGCACAAAAAAACACGACCTTGAGACGCAGGTGTTCAAATCTACGTAGTAGGGAAGCGAAGGGACATTGGTGGGAGCTGTGTCTAAATATAACTTTTAACGACAAAAATTTTGGAGGGGAGAGAAAGGTTGGTTCAAAAATCAAGTACGTTTTTGAAAAAAAAACAAGTAGAGACGGACAGACTAACAGATAAACATCCATACTTGACTGAAGCATGACTGAAATGACTTTAGGGTAGGAAATTTGAATTTGAAATAAACCTAGGCAGTGATTGGCCACAGACAATCATTTTATCGGCGCTCAGACGCGCAAGTGGGGCCATTCCTCAATAGTTGTTCGATGATAGACACAGTATTTTAAAGTGTGGTGATTTCCAAATGAAAGAAAGTGAAATAAGTTCAGGGACGCCATACTATAGCCAGCAGCTCAGCTGAGTTTTGCTAGCATTTCTGTGTTCTTTATTCATAATCTGGTAAGATTGAAATTATTTCTTTGTATATTTTGAATATTGTTTAATGTTCGAGTGATTTGATACTGCCATATCGAAATCTAGCCTTACAAACAAGTAGGGATTTGCTCTAGACCCCCCGCCCAAGTCAGGGTCTAGGGACCAACAATATACATAAACTCCAGCAAGGGTTAGGGAAAGACAGATCAAGTGTTTGAGAATAATGAAACATATTACCTATCCACTTTTAGGGAAGGAAAAACTAATAAATATTTTTCAGAATCTATAGTCTGGGAGGACCTATCTGATGTAAAACCACCATGGTAAATGTGCTGTTTGGTCAGAGAGATCTGACCTGTCTGTATGATGTGGTTGTTGTGTCCGTGTTGTGTCCAGGACGTGGGTAGAGAATAGAAAATTTTGACACATAGCCAATACTTTGATTGCAGAGCTGTGAGTTTCAGTTGTCAAACAAGGCGGTGTCCATTCAGTTGGTGATTTTACTCGAGTGTATCTGTGCAGTTAGTTGTGACAGAGACCACTATTATTGCCCGCGCAGCAC
>JAMPIV010014266.1:0-5000 GCA_024509875.1 Oreohelix idahoensis
ATGTTGTGCCGCGAAACTACGTCATATAATAGCAATCGTACATCAGTGTCCCTCGTTAAATGAGATACGTATATATCTTATTTCCGTTTACCTATACGTTTATTTATTTTTTATCCTTTTTCGAGATAATATCCATCTTACCATGGCAGTTCATAGTCTACATGGCGAGTGACATTTCGCTGGGGGGGGAACATGCCTATAATTTTTTTATTGTCTCTTGTATGGACGAGATGCTAAAATGAAGTTAACGAGCCTATTTTCTGTAATTAATCCCCCATGGACAGGTGATAATTTTTTTCTTCCTATTTTCTAAGCCTTTCGTGCTAGCATGGCTGCTGCTTCATCCGTCGGACATTGCTAGCAAATTGGTAAACTAAGATACGTCCGTAAAACCCAGCGGTAGAAATCCAAACGGATTCCTAGGGACACAACAAATCTAAGGCCCCACCCTTTCTCTCCCGCGGGCCCTCACGGCGACGCCCACAGCTATTCATTCTTAATCTATCGCGGCCAAGACAAAACCTGTCGCAATTCCCTTCAAGCTCATACTCCTTTCACCGTCTTATTGGCGAGGGGGGCGGAACTCATGAGGCCGCACGGCTAACGAGGCACACGGCGAGTGTTCGAAGGACCTGGGTTGTGGGTTCTTTCACTGCTCTAGTCACAACTGTGTTCGTTGCGGCCCGTTAGGGGTTGGGATGGGGGGGGGGTGCAAAACTAAGTTTTAAGAGTATGATGAGAGGTACGTTTGATTCTATGCCCCCTATCCCGCCAGGCCGTCATTTTTTGAGAGCGCCTTTATTTACTGTAAAAAACCTTGTATGTGGTGCTTTGTAAATGAGTCAAATACTAAAGGGAGGGAATATGATGAATACATTGTATAAAAATAACAAAATATACAGGAAGGGTAGACGACGTGGCCAAAACAAGATTTTCTTTTTCTTTCGTTTTTTTTCTTCTTATATGTATAATTCAAACGCAATACGACTATTCACGTTTAGACTACGGATGGCAAGGGGAACGTCTGAGGGTAGGGAGTCCGTGGACGTGTGGGATATCAGGTATGGTGTGAGGGATAGTCAGACTGCTCGTATGTACCTAACGTTGACTGCATGAACGCCTAGTCGAACAACGCCGACGTACATTACCCGGCGAACGGGACTTACGAATCCACCTCGCAGAATAACCTGCCCATACGCGATCGATTCCGTCTCCGGGGACAATTACGCAGTTGTACTAAACCCTCTCTACCTCTTCACCGACCACCGATTGCAAAGAAAATCACTCCACCCCACAACGACAAACAATTAAACACACCGCACAACTCTTAAACACCCCTACCGACCTACACTCACTCAAACCTCCTCACACGGCACCTATACCCCGAGCCCTTCGCACAGCCCCTACACGCCCCTAAGCCTCCCGCTCAACAACCCTACACCCATCTCACACGCTGGCCCTATGACACTCGACCCACCGCCCTTCACGCTCGCCAAAGGGAGCGGCAACAAACCTACGCTCCCGGTTGTGGTCCTATCGCGAGGCATGTTCCATAAGCAAACCTTTCATACAAATGCTGTCCCCGAGCTCGACCTACTAAGGCCCCGCGCGGCCAAACCCTGACGGGGGGAACTTCCACATCACTTACAACCACTCCCCCCTACCCCCTCCCCATCGTATAAGTGTTTATAAATCCTACACCCGGCCACTCATTTCTGAAACTTCCATCCACAAGTGAGGCTAATGAAAAAATTGACAACCAAATTTTTTTCAGACTAACCTTAAACACCAAAACCAAAAACACACAACATACAAACCCAAACCCACCACATCCCCAAACTTCCCAACAAACACAAACAAACCAAATAACAACTTCCACCCAACCCAAAACAAACCCAACCACCCCCCCCCAACCAACCCCCCCCCCCAATACAAAACAACATCAACCCAAACAATAACTGACACATCTGAACCAAACAACTTTGAAAACACCCAACATAACAACAACCCAAACCCCCCAAAACACCCCCCACCCCTCACCACCCCCTCAGTACCCCCCCCCCGAACCAAAATTAACAAAAGAAAACACATACCACCTGAAACCCTCCACAGCCCCCCCCACCCCCCCTAAAAAAATACAATCACCTGCCCAACCCAACCCCCTATCCGCCCAACGACACAAACCCAAAAAACCAAACCCAAATAAACCACAAAAAACCACCAACCCCAAACCCCAAACACCCCCAAAAAAATTACACCACCAACCCCACAACACCCCCCTCACCAACCCACTCCCCCACTTACAACCCTACACTCCAGACTCCCAACCCCCTACACCCCCAATCCCGCAACCCCACACAAAAATACTACAAAAAACACCCAACAACAAAACCCCCCCCACCCACACCCCCACCAACCCACAACCCACCACCCCCCCCAAACCCCCAAACAAACCCCCCCCCCCCCACCCCCACACCCACACCCCCACCCACCCCCACACCCCCACACCCCCCCAACACCCCCCCACCCCCCCACCCAACCCCCCCCCACCCAAACCCCCCCCCCCCCCACCACCCCCACCCCCCCCACCCCCCCCCCCCACCCCCCCCCCCCCCCCCCCCCCCCCCCACCCCCCCCCCCCCCCCCCCCCCCCCCCCCCCCCACCCCCACCCCCCCCCACCCCCCCCCCCACCCCCCCACACCACCCCTCCCCCCCCCCCCCCCCCCCCCCCCCCCGCCCCCCCCCACGCCCCCCCCCCCCACCCCCCCCCCCACCACACCCCACCAAACACCCCCAAACCCACCCACCCCCCCCCCCCCCCAACCCCCCCACACCCCCCCCCCCCACCCAAAAAAAACCCCAAACCCCCCCCAAAAAAAACCCCCCCACCCAAACCACCCACCAACCCCAACCCCCAACCCCCCAACCCCCCAACCCCCCACCCCCCCCCCCCCCACCCCAACCCCCACCCCAAACCCCACAACAAACCCCCCCCCCGACCCCAACCCCAAAAACAAACACAACCCCACCCCCCACACCCCCCCCAACAATACCCCAAAATACCCCCCAACCACCACCCACAACCCATAAACATACCCCACCCCCACCAACCCCCCCCCCCACCACCACCAACCAACAACCCAAACAACCCCCCCCACCAACCCACACCCACCAAAAAACCCAACACACCCCAAAACAAACCCCAAAAAAAAAACACCCCCCCCCCCACACAAATCCCCCACCACCCCCCCCAACCAACCATCCCCCACCACCACCCCCCCCACCCCCCCACCCCCCACAAGTTACAAATTTTCCCCCAAAAAACAAAAACCCACCAACCCCCCACCCCCCCCCCCCCCCCAAAAACCAACACCCCACCCCCAAACATATAACCCACCCACACCCCCCCAACAAACCCCAACCCCACTTCCCCCCCCCCAAAACACCCCCCCCACAACACCCACCAAACCCAACCCCAAACAACCCCAAACCCACAAAAACCCCCCCCCCCCTACACCCCAAAACCCCAAACCCCCCCCACAAAACCCCCCCCCACAAACCACACCCCTAAAAACCCCACCCCCACCAAACAACCCCCCCCCCAACAACCCCCAATTCCCCACCCCAAAACACCCCCCACCCCCAACCACCCCCCCAAAACCAAATCCCCCAAAACCAACCCCCAAGTCCCCCACAACCTCCCCAATTTTTAAAACCCCAACAACCCCCCCCCATCCCACCCAACAAAAACAACCCCCAAATCCCACCCACCCCAATACCCAAAACCCCCAAACCCCCCCCAAACCTTACCCCCTGGACCATCCACCAAACCTAACACACAAACCAATACACAACCACCCCCCCCCCCCACTACCCCAATCGACCCTATAAATCAAACCCACCAAAACCCCCAACTGAGGTCCCCAACCCCCCCGTAATAAAATATCAAAAAACATAAAATAAACAAAAAAAAAAATGAGCCAACCCATTTCCAATCCACATTGATCAACAACCCCCTGTCCAAAAATAAATAAATTCAAAAAGTTACTATAATATATAAAAAAAAAAGTCCCCAAAAGCTATAATCAAAGTACCCACCACCCAATCTCCCCAAATACCCTATCCAAAGTCACATTTCCCCCCTACTAATATAAATGTTCAATTCAATTCCTATCTTCCTATAACCAATAAAAAATCCCCACAGTAATTAATACTGAGTATAAAAAGTCCACTACTACAACTAAAATAATAAAGAGAAACCCCCACCCCAAAAACGAAAAAAGATAAATTAAATTTTACAAATATTAAATACTTTTTAATCAAAAAAAATTAAAAAAACCCCCCACCAATTATGAACCCTAACCAACGACCAACCACCCCATCACATTTACCGTCAAACCAACTAAAATAAAGTAAAAACACAAACCAAACTAAAAAATCCCCACCGGAAAAGAACTTCTTCACAAAAATTAAAAAACCGTTTTTAAAGCATTACAATGTATGAAAATCCAATAAAATATTAATTTACCACTTCCCCAAAATTTTTTTTAGCTAATTCACCGGCTTCTATTTATTATTTTTAACTTCTAATAAAACCAATGTACCCCATATCACGCACAAAAGACCATTCTTATAAAAAAATTACTAAACAAACCAATGTGTCTAAATTATTCAGGCCCACTACACAAACTCGACCCCTTAACTGCAAAACCACCCACTGTAAAATTTTCTTTCCCCTCATAAACATTTCCAAAAACAAATCAATAATCAAAAAAACCATTTTCACTGAACTCAACACCCAGCATTGTCAGCTTGGAACGGTCCATTCATAAATCCAATTAAAATTGGACCCCGCCCGACTCCCCAAACAATCCCCTACATTCCTAAACAAAGCACGATTAATATGGTGAGGGTGTACAAACAATCACCATCTCCTATACTAACCTAAAACTATCATTGTCCTCCGTCATCCCCCCAAAAATGGGGGGTTATTCACCCA
>JAMPIV010014266.1:10000-65000 GCA_024509875.1 Oreohelix idahoensis
ATCATAAGAGGGTCTTATAGACAGACGCAGGACCAGCTTGGCCGTTACTCCTTGACGTTCTAGGAACGTGCGGCGACTTTAAACTCGACCAGCTACGAGCGAGAGCTGTGTAAACAGAACCCATCAGCGGGAGCAGAAACTACTATTGGCAGCTAAGTGAAAAATATACTCTGCGAAAGTGAACTTCCTTCAAAAGAATTATATCATCTATCAGTGCTGAATCCTTTCTTTTAAACTATTCAAATTTATTTTCAAACTGTTAAAACCTAAAGTGATTATTAAATTTAGTTATTTGTAATGTTACGAATTTAACTTCGATTTAATCATTTTAAAGTTACTGCATGTTTGTCTCAGTCAATTTACAATACACACTCTAAACAGAGCTATACCAGAATAGTAAGAACTCCACTGAGTAAATCAGGGGTGGGGGCTTGAGCGAGCTGAAATTAATAAGTGCTTAATTCCTTTATAAAAGTTGGGCAGATTCTAGAATTAACGTGCTCAGCCAAAGCAGCATTGTTTTCGCTTATCTGAATATCTTGTGAAGACTCCCGTTGTAATAGAAGTGTCATTACCCTTCTATCTCCATCTCTGCCAAGAGTAATCTTGTGCGAAGGTAAATACCTTGGAAGCCCATAGTAGATACTCTTGAGTTTTGGCCACTGTTGGACCAGTACTGCAAAGCAGGGGAGGCAATACCGTCACAGTGATACAGAAAGATGAAAAACAAATTTTAATTTTTTTTAAATTATTTCTTTTTAAATGTAAATATTACTCTTCTTTTTAATTTATATATTTCTTTTTTAATTCATATATTACTTTTTAAAATTAGTTTTACAGCAGTCCCCTTATTTATTTACTTATTTTTTTTTGATAGCAGAGACGGACGTTTGAGAGGATGCATCTGTCGTGGATACAACCAGCGAGCTACAGGAACAGTTATCATTCACACTCTTCGACATATACTGAGGGAGACTGAGCACCTATGGGTTTGTCCGGAGTACAATGATGTCGATTCTGTTCAACAATAACAGCACGGCAACTCCCAATGTTGATATAGCCTTTCATTGAGAAAATGTATTTGTCGCCAATAATAAGTTTGAACGTACATGACTAGATTCCGCTATTACGAGGGAAGGTCAAAAAGTAATGCCTCCTATTTTTTATGTATGTAAATACTGCATCGGTGTGCAATTTGTATATTTAGCAGAATTCCTCAAACACTCTTCTGCACTGTATAGCATTACCAACTTGTTTCAGTAACAGGTGGCACCACTGTAACAGTTTAAAAATGGCTGCCAAAGACGTTCGGTTAAAACAACGTTGTGTCATAGAATTCCTCAATGCTGAAGGCGAGACCCCAATTCGCATCCACGAACGTTTGAAGAATGTTTATAGAGATTCAACCGTGGATGTTAGCACTGTCCGACGTTGGGTACATCGTTGTGACGAAGCTGAAGTAGGTCAATCCTCAATGGCTGACGCAAAGCGGACTGGCCGTCCGTCTACCGCAGTGACTCCACACAACATTCATCGAGTTGATGCCATCATTCGTGGTGACCGTCGGGTAACACTGGATGAACTTTCTTCCATGTAGTCCATTAGTAAAGGTAGTGTCCAGAACATCATTAAAGACCTGGGTTATTCAAAAGTTTGTGCACGGTGGGTACCCAGAATGTTGACAGACAGACATAAAGAAACAAGGAAATCCATAGCCATCAACCTCCTGCACCGTTACGAAACTGAAGGAGAAGAGTTTTTATCGAATATTGTGACAGGTGATGAGACTTGGGTTCATTTTTTGGAACCAGAATCCAAGAGGCAGTCAATGGAATGTGTCGTAGATTTTTGATAGGGGAAATAAGACTTGGGTTGGTTCCTTCTGAATAGATTAGAACCAGTGATAGCAACAGTGAGAGATAATAGTAGAAATAGATTTCCACGAGTGAGATGGTAGAAATAATAGAGGCTGTCCCTGAAATCGAGAATCTTCTCTCTTTCAGCCTATCTTCTACAACAGATCAAGAGGAGTCAGACAGTCTATTATAATATATATATTAATATATATATCCACTCACATACACACACACATAAGTGACGACAATTAGACGCACAGACGTGGGAAAACTTACTTACTTACTTAGTCGTTCCCCTTCTACCGTGAGGTGTAGAGGTTTGGAAGAGAGAGCGCACACTACAGTAAGTAATTCTAATGTTGTCCTCCCAGCGGACTCTGGGTCGTCCTGGAGGTCTGGATCCCTGGCTCTTTGTTTCCCATGCTTGTCGTGGTAGCCGATCTTCTCCCATTCTGCAGACATGGCCAAACCATCTTACGTGGGAAAACTATAACAATGAAATATAGATATGTTGAAACGAGCTGACCGACACGCTTGAATAAAGTTTATGTAAATTTATTAACATAAGGAAAATTTACCACAACATAGATGTTAATATCAAGCATAGAAAATGCATATAAGGTATTGAATTACTACAAGTACAATAGACCCATAGTTGTAATCCTTTCCCTCTATGTAGAGCCCACGATCCCGTTAGAAGAAAAGTGATAGCCCCAAAGAGTCACAGATATATACGCTATGTTCTATGATTTCTCCTCTATAGTTTAAGAACGGAATTGATACCATAATCTATCTTAAGAGGAAAATGTCATTTGCAACAATCTTTGCATAAATGAAATTACAAAAAATTGGGTGCCTGAATATAAAAATGAAAAAAAAGAATCACTCGTTCTGCTTTCACTCTGTTCTTTCAGCAGGGGCCCGTGTCTCACTTTTCTTACCTAAAATCTTGCTGGGGTTCGCCGTCTGGCGTAAACTTTAGGACACCCACACACTTTAATCTGTCTTTCTCTTGATGAAGCGGATCGCAGCTCTGCAGATTTTGGTTTCATCTAATGTTCCGGGGAGCGTCCTCTTCATGCGAATATTTTTTCAGACTAAGGTTTGTGTCACTTGAATCAGTCCAGGTAAGAATTAGTTTTAAACGGGCTCAGTGTCAGAATCACGAGGTTTCCCTTACTTAGGAAAAAATGGCAAGGTTTCGATACTTCTCTCACTATAAAAATTCTTGGTCACACCACAATTAGTCAAAAATGTCGGAATGTTAATGATTTGTAATTTTTCTCGCCACAGGGCTGCATGTGCATGAGAGTTTGTGAAGAAATATAATCTGGCTCAAAGGCCCAGTATAGGCATTTAGTCTTTACAACCGTTAGTGAGATTTGTACTCTGTCTATTTCTGGAGGCACACACACTGCCAGACAAGTGTTAACTTGTAAACCCACGTGGTTAAAGATAAAAATGTTTCTTCTCTCAGTTGTACTAAAACCGCTGGTAGACGTTGGGCTGACCCAAAACTGTATAAGGAAGAGAAAAGTACAAAATACTTAACCACAATATTTGCTTCGGTTATAACTTACATTATAACTGCAAGCGTAGAGCTTTGTCTTAACGTTAAAACTCCCGTGAAATAATTCTGATCGTTTAAAAAAATCAATCATTCAACTCTTTCAGTCCCAAGCAAATAGTGGGTTTGGCCCAAACAAAAATGGCTATACCAGTATGCTTTTATTGTTTTTGTTTGGAAATAATTTTTTTAAATGTTCATATTCATAAATAACAAAAGTCCATAATGGATGGCTATACTTTAAGAAAATAGCGTTTTTGAGTTGTCAAAATTAGAAAACAGCCCTAGAAATGATCAAGAGGTACGAAAGCCAGTATACTGTTGATTGGGCCAAATGGGTCTAGCGGGAAGTACAGTATACTGGCTCTTGGGGGTTAAAGAGTTAATTTAATAATTTAATACCTACGTATTTCGTCAATACTCAATGATGACTCAGTGCAGTTATAAGTTAGTTACAATATACTCGGGCTGGTTACTAGCAATTTAATTAAATTTTATTTACAGCTGCATGAGTTTAAGCTAGAAATAATAATTTATTCTGCTTTCCACTGTAACACGTCAACTAGAGAATATAACAGACTTATAATTTAATCCCTCTGCACAGAAATCTAACTAGTGAAAATAAAATAGGCGATTTACCACTTAAATTACTCACAAAATACTAGATATATTATATTTACTTCAACACAGAACTACTAAGAACTATATCCAATTCGACCAACTAAATGATGCTTCTATTAACAGAGATCTTAGGAATCGAAAGCTAGATGGCAATCGACCAACTAAATGATGCTTCTATCAACAGAGATCTTAGGAATCGAACGCTAGATGTTCCTAGTCTTGACTGCGGAGTACTGAATGAATTAAGTCTAACTACTGGGGTTTATATCTTATGAAAAGAAATGATTTCCTAATTCTCGAAAACCCGAAATAGTTCCCGTCTTAACACCTACATAAAACTCAGACGACGGCACTGAAACTGCCAAACGCGTTTCACACTTGCAGCTACCTATGGTCATTTCCCAGCTATGCATGTTGGCACCTCTCACATCTAACACCAAGAAACTTAACCGTAGAAGCTTCGTGTCTGATGAAAATGCTAGACGATATGTCTGCCCTCATGTCTGTCGAGAACGAATTTCACACTATTCGGTCTACTTAAGAACTTAGCTAAACAGCAATAAAAATGCGTTGCTAAATAAGAAAAGAGACAGGTGAAGGTATGAATGGGAGAATTATATTTTCCCAATCAAACGAATGCGAAAAAAAAAGAAAAAGGATAATAGAGCGATAATAAAGTAGAAGACACGGGTAGAATAAAGAAAAGATATAGAAATTTATTAATCATAAATCTCTCTGCGACAGAATGGCATCACACAACATTGCCGACAAGAAAGAAGTTCAAAAGTTCACCATCTGTAGGGAAAGTTATGGCCTCCGTGTTTTGGGATGAGAAGGGTGTGATTCTTCTCGACTTCTTGGAACAGGGAAACACGGTGAATGCAGACCGTTACATTGAAACTTTGAAGAAGCTTAGAGGTCGTCTTCGGCGACTTTACCCATTAAAAGATCAGAGAACTGCACTACTGTTGCACGATAATGCCACGCCACACACCGCTAAACGCACCATTGATGCGATTGCAGAATTTGGCTGGACATTATTACCACATCCCCCTTACAGTCCCGATCTTGCACCTTCTGACTTCCATCTGTTTGGACCACTGAAAGAAGATCTTCGCGGACATCACTTTGAGGACACCGAGACCCTTAAACGCGCCGTACGCCAGTAGTTTAGGAAAAAGGACACACATTTTTACCGTGCGGGGATACATGCCCTTGTGAGAAGATGGACAAAAACTGTAACAAATAACGGAGACTATATTGAGAAATAAATTTTTGAAGTTCAGACTTGGGGCTACATTTCAATGTGAATTTTATCTGTTTTCTTGCCTATTGAATGAAATTAAAAATTACGAGGCATTACTTTTTGACCGTCCCTCGTAAATGTTACAAGGATGTAAAGGGGTTTGTTGTATTATGCTGATGGTAGTTGTGGTTGAACATATCTTATCTTCGTATCCAGGCTGCAAGGTGCTTTAGTAAAAAATAGTGACATACACAGTGAGTCATACTCACAGATCGTTGATATGTGTATATCATCATCAGCTACCATCTTCGCATCGAAAGTCGTCTGCAATGGATCTCAAACGTCTTTTTTTTACATCTCTGTTTTGGCGAGGCCGCGTCTCGTTCAACTTAGACACAAGGGCCGTCGGTTATATTAGGGCGCATGTCCAAATATTAAAGACCTGGTAGTTTGGTGATATCAACCCAACAACCTTCGGTCTCATATCTTGATAAATTACTTTGATAAACTATTTCTTTTCCGTCTCTTCGTGTTATCTTCCCTCGCATAGATCTCTCTCCGTCTTGCACATCTGTCTTCAACACTTTCCTCTACCATGGTCTACAGGAACATGTATCTTTATAACTGACCCGGATATTTTGTTATTTGATCTCCTCGTTATTTCTTTGTTCATTCCTAACTTTTCTATGACCTCTCTGTGTGTTTTCTTCTCTCTGCATGTCTTATTCTGTCTATAACAACAATATTCGATAAGCACGTTTATCATGAGCGTCCGAGTGGCAGAGTAGTCTCTCGTGGCAAAGGTGCCGGGTTCAAATCACGGTACCGACATGCTACAGTCTACCCAGCTGTAAATGGGTAGGAAAAGAAGGAAAAGGCAGCGAGACGGGGAACTGGTCACCCCACCTCTCGATGCTGGACCTAGTATAGTGAAGTCTCTAACACTTCACTCCCCTACGGCTGTATATGATATGGGACTATCTTTACCTGTACCTTAGTACATCTATTTACACATTAATAACAAATAATCCTTCAGAAGACTGGAATTGAGATGAAGTAACTCTGCACTCCTTAACGGATCAAGAACAAAGCTTCCATGTTAAATAATATATCCATAAGGAAATATTAAAAGCACACGTTTCAGTGTGCGTCCAGTGTAGTGAAGCATGTTACTTGATTCACGTCTGACTCAGACTGACATCTGAGTGACTTGCAGGCTCCCATATATAAGCTGCGTAAACACAGTTCACTTAAAGTTCACTATTTGTTATTGGTCATATCCCCATGTCTCATCATCAGCTGCCATCTCCACAACAAAGATCGGCTGTAATGAGTGTCCAGCATCTTATTTTTCTGCACTTTCATCTTAGCCAAAAGGCCGAGAAGCGATTAATCTTCTGTCTCCTGTCTTGATAGTGCACTCTGACAGACTCTTTCCTGTCCACCTTTCGCTGTTATGTTCCCGCATACAGCGCTGTCTTCCTCTTGCACGTTTGTCTTCAACTCTGCCTTTGATGATGGTCTTCAGCACGGTGTTATGTCTTTTTATATGACCACATTATTTGAGCTGTCTAATTTTTATCTCATTCATTAATTATCTTTTCATTTCTATATGGGGCAGAGATATTATGATTAATAGATTTCAGATTTCTATTCTTTATTCTACACTTGTCTTTTACCTTTCTTTCGCTCTTTTACCTTTCTTTCGCATACGCTAGATTGTTAGCAATTCTAACCTTTGTCATTTCTTTTCAATTTTAGCACGGAATTTATTTCTGTTCGATGTTTCTTTGATGGAGTTGCGAGCATACTTAATTAACTAACGCGAGCCGGTATCATTTAATTTTGAAAGCCAGAGATCGAATATAGTTGTAAAGTGACGCAACTATGGGAGGTGGCGTTAAGTTAATGTATGGTTCGATGGACAGCGATCAAAGGGGTAATTAAATTTGAGTAGATAGGGGGAAACCTAAGTGAAAAATCTTTATTACCTTTCCCTGAATCCGTTCGTGATAAGTAATTAACACGACGAATCGGGAGATCTAAAGACATTGCTCGCTTGAAATACGAGCAGAGAGACGAAGGTAACTCACACTGATTAGCGCATTGCCGATGTCTGGTTTTAGTGTGAGATAGATCTTTGATTTTGCAGACTGAACGTAGAAATTCTCCGTAGGTGAGAGGTCTGGTTTTGGAGGGTTAATTTATTATCTTCTTTCATCTTTTAATATTTAAACCCCAGCAGAAATCTAACTTTATTCATTCAGACTCCGCAGTTTCTCTAGACATAGCTAGCTTCGTTTCTTGATTACTTTATTAAGTATAATCTCAGTTTGCGTTGGAGTATAGTCTTAAGTAGTCCTGTGTGAGGTAATTATATTGACTAGTATTGTCGAGTGTTTATTGCTAGTTCGAATTATATCTTCACTAGATTTTTGTGCATAAGTGCTTTGCCAGTTAGGCCAGTCATTCTAGTTCTCTAAGTTTTACTGTGTTACAGTGGATAGCAGAATAAATAATAATTTCTAGCTAAACTATAACATAAAATTTATTCACTGCTAGTAACCAGTCAGAGAATAATTTAACCATCTAAGTAATGCACTGATATATCATGAGTGTTGACGAAATATGTATTTATTTCTAATTCATGATGATTGATTTCTTTAATGACTAGAATTTATTTCACGGGAGTTTTAAACGATAAGACAAGCTCTAAGTTTGCGGTTTATAATTTAAGTTAAATGATCGAAGTGAACATATTCTATTTTACGCGTAGGATTGTGTATACTATTAGGGTTGAGTATTTATGTTTTTCTCTTCCTTTTATACAGTATATGGGTGTTACCGTCATCTTTGTCGGTTCCAGAAGATGTAAATCTATTTTATATTTTTGATAATCGAAGGTACAGAACTGTATGTTAACTCCCTGACACAGGTTGATTAGGGGTTACCTTCCCTGTGTTTATTCTTTCTTAAGACGGGATAGTTAACTGTTCTCAAATCTGTTCTGTCTACGCATGCGCTAGCTTTTAGCGCGAACCGAACAGACTTCCGTCTGAGAGTTATGAGCTGGTTTCTGCCGGACGAAGATGTCCGTTGTGTCTTCTCTGCATTATCTGGGGAAAAGATAGTCTTGTCATATTAGTGATTCCCCAGAGTTATTCTGTTCGTCTGGAGTGACGACAGGTGTTATTTGTGTAGTGTTTGGAATTCTGTCCAAGGTAAAATTACTTTATTATTACGCAAAGTTTGCAGAACATTTAGTATGAACCTGTGAGTAGCGCTCACAGTTCTTGTGATCCAGAGTCCATTATGTGTGCTTGACGTAGCCAGGTAGGTCTATTCGTTGAAGTACTTTATAGAAGCACAATAACCATATATTGTTATGAAACCCGCAGGATGGTGGTACGTTTCAGCATGAAAAATAATACATGCCTATGGAAAAATGTACAGATGTTTATCAACCATTATAAGGCCCGCCATTACGGCCTATAACTTGGAGCAGAAGAAGAAGTACCTGAAAGGTGAAGCCAGATGAAGTCTTGAGTTTATGAACAAGTTCACAGACTTCCATATTAAGCAACTATATTTGTTTAAGGACTACCTGACGCGTTCAGTCAGGGAGGCCCTGAGTTACAGTAGGAAAAGAATGGGTTGTCAAGCCAGCGTTTTTAGCATCATACCTACGAGCTATACAGAGCTGATGATGTTCGATGTTATTAATTATTACCACCTATGAACAGTTGTTAAAGGACAGACCATTGTCGATAACGTCCTTATAGATGAGTGGTTCAAGCTTTATTTACCAGATGTTTTGCCAGTCATATCCAATATACATGATGT
Source organism: Oreohelix idahoensis (assembly GCA_024509875.1). Taxonomy (NCBI): domain Eukaryota; kingdom Metazoa; phylum Mollusca; class Gastropoda; order Stylommatophora; family Oreohelicidae; genus Oreohelix; species Oreohelix idahoensis. The sequence continues at coordinate 19,134 of JAMPIV010014266.1, forward strand.
TCCTGATTCTCGTCCATTTGACTGTACCTGTTGATGTCACTGTGGCACGTAATTAAATGGTTGAAAGTTCCAGCAGTTTTCTACAATTACTGACTACTGCATGTGAGTGAGTGGGTGCCTTATTTACATATCAAAGATCCTATACGCATTCGTGTCTCTACACACCCACCTCACTTGTCAACCACACAACCTTCGAGTACCTTACATAGATGAAATGTCTGATGTTCGAATGTCAACATGACACCCTTTCAGCGCCTCAACGCCTGGTGAGCTATTCATGCATAACAAAGCTGCTTGGCCCAGGTCGGACGGACTACAACAGTACACAGCAAGGAGATTGTTACGTTCCTACATATCATACGTAAATCCCACCTTAACATTTGTAGTGGTCACATAAAAAAAGGGACATAACATTCGTGGGGGCCGTAAATATACGATAACATTTGTGGTAGGCCAGATCAGAGGGTCTAAAGCTGTTCATTGGCCTGATGAGAACATTATTTGATGATGAACTACACATTGGAAACTGGACAAGCTCATTTATACTGTTCAACACATAACAGCAACACACCTTCAACAGTTTGAAACTCGTCGATGACCTTCATTGTGAACGATCACGACTCGTGTTTACATTCAAGTTCAGCTGTTGTGACAATTCTCATCACTGTAATTGTCAACGGTGGAGCTTCCTCGCATTGCTGTATATTGTCAAACATCATTGCTGATTAAGGCCAGGATTATATCTAAGATAAGTGGCGGTTTATTGTTTCGGAAACTTTGTACCGTTATATTATGAATAACTGAGCCTTCTTTCAACACACTTTATTAATGCATTCTTTGTTTACATGTTCTTTGTTTACATGTTATGTCAGTGTGTGTTTCGCGGGCTGGTTGGGCAGGTGACTCCGTTAGAAAATACCACGAAAACAGAGGTTCTATCGAGAGCGTTTTCTATAGGGACTACGTATATTTCCCACAGCGGGAATTGCGAGCGACGCGTGTTGCTACTTTTCATTTTTTTTTCTTAGCTGTGACGAGATGTGTTAGTGTTGTTTTCGTTATTTTTTCCATTCTTTGATTTTCGATTTGTTTTGTTTGTATCTGTACGCCTCTCCTTCCTTTCATTTATTTGTATACACCATTTTTGTTTATAATAGTGTTGTGATTTATTATGATTTTCGCAGTTATCATTGTAATTTTTTACAACATTAGATTTAGTTAAGCTTTATTTATCATTTGACTTCTGCGAACGTTTTCGGTTGTTATACATTCTTGTCTTTGTATTGTTTTCGTCTACTTGTTCATCATACACAGTCTATATATATACTTGGTCATGGACTATCATTGTTGATATGATACACTTTTCAGATAGAGGTTATTTATGATCATATTATTATAAAGAAACAAGGTGATCATACAAGTTTTTGATTAAAAGACTTGTCTCCCACGGAGATTGGGATAGAATAAAGTGAAGTGAGTATAGACGTCTAGGACTACAGACTTGTCTCCCATTGAGGTTGGGATAAGGTAATTTATTCAATTTTTCAGGTGTAATCTCATATTATTAGACAGAATGTCTACATTAGATGTCTTCATTGAGCAAGGTAAATCCCTTGGTAAAACTGGTGATAAATTGGAAGAGTTTGCACTTGCTCAATATGCCAAGGCACAGAAGGCTGAAGAGAAAAGGATACAAATGCAGTTGTATAGAGAAGCTGAAGATAGAAGAATACAGCAACAAAGAGATGCTGAAGAAAGCAAACTTCAAGCTGCTGCTGCTGCTGAAGAGAAAAACTTCAAGCTGCTGCTGAAGCAGAGAATAAAAGATTAGACAGAGAAGTTGCTGCTGCTGCTGAAGAGAGGAAATTTCAAGCTGCTGCTGAAGAGAGAAAACTTCAGACTGCTGGTGAAGAGAGAACATTTCAAGCTGCTGCTGAAGAGAACAAACTTCAAGCTGCTGCTGCTGCTGAAGAGAAAAAACTGCAAGCTGCTGCTGAGGAAAGGAAAGCACAAATGGAACATGAGGAAAAACTATTAGCTTTGGAGTTGGAAAAATTAAAGGTGATGAATATGAGTGCTCCTCAATCAACTTCGGGTAGGATAAAGGAGAATACTTATAAGGTCAAGTTAATTAATATGAAACAAATATAAAGGTATGTTATCAGGCACTCGCAGGAAATAAAGAAGTAGAACACCAGACAACAGAAAAACCACAGACATGAGTGGCTTACCCAGGATTTGAACACTGGACCTTCCGTGCGACAACCCCGCCTAGCCATGCAAGCGAATCACACTATCCGCTCTGCCATCTACGCATCATCAAAAAATGATGTTTCAATGGCAGGTCAATAGTGCGAACCACAATACACGACACCAGAAGTCCTCCATGGGCAGTTCAGCCTATTAATGACGCAATCACTTCTGTTGTATTTCTATCAAGCAGTATAGGCCGAATCCAACAAGACCCTTAGGACCTTAATACTGTGTCCAGTAAATGATAGTAGACTAGAACAGTGAGAACAGGATAGTGGGTAGGTTTGGTATTGTACAAACATTTATTACAAATAAGGGAGGGAAACCTGAGGCCTGTAAACAGTAAATTAATATGAAACAAATATAAAGGTATGTTATCAGGCACACTCGCAGGAAATAAAGAAGTAGAACACCAGACAACAGAAAAACAACAGACATGAGTGGCTTACCCAGGATTTGAACACTGGACCTTCCGTGCGACAACCCCGCCTAGCCATGCAAGCGAATCACACTATCCGCTCTGCCATCTACGCATCATCAAAAAATGATGTTTCAATGGCAGGTCAATAGTGCGAACCACAATACACGACACCAGAAGTCCTCCATGGGCAGTTCAGCCTATTAATGACGCAATCACTTCTGTTGTATTTCTATCAAGCAGTATAGGCCGAATCCAACAAGACCCTTAGGACCTTAATACTTTGTCCAGTAAATGATAGTAGACTAGAACAGTGAGAACAGGATAGTGGGTAGGTTTGGTATTGTACAAACATTTATTACAAATAAGGGAGGGAAACCTGAGGCCTGTAAACAGTAAATTAATATGAAACAAATATAAAGGTATGTTATCAGGCACTCGCAGGAAATAAAGAAGTAGAACACCAGACAACAGAAAAACAACAGACATGAGTGGCTTACCCAGGATTTGAACACTGGACCTTCCGTGCGACAACCCCGCCTAGCCATGCAAGCTAATCACACTATCCGCTCTGCCATCTACGCATCATCAAAAAATGATGTTTCAATGGCAGGTCAATAGTGCGAACCACAATACACGACACCAGAAGTCCTCCATGGGCAGTTCAGCCTATTAATGACGCAATCACTTCTGTTGTATTTCTATCAAGCAGTATAGGCCGAATCCAACAAGACCCTTAGGACCTTAATACTGTGTCCAGTAAATGATAGTAGACTAGAACAGTGAGAACAGGATAGTGGGTAGGTTTGGTATTGTACAAACATTTATTACAAATAAGGGAGGGAAACCTGAGGCCTGTAAACAGTAAATTAATATGAAACAAATATAAAGGTATGTTATCAGGCACTCGCAGGAAATAAAGAAGTAGAACACCAAGTTACCTCCTTTCAATCCTCAAAAGGACGACATAACCTTCTACCTGGATAGGTTCCAATTAACATGCGTAGCGCATAAGACAGATAGGAACAATATGTCGGACAACTGATGGGATTACTTTCAGGTGAACCATTGAGTACTGTAATGGCAGTAGAGAAAACTGATAGAACTAATTATGATGTTGTCAGGGCAACATTACTTAAGAGATATCAATTAAAAGAAGAAGATTATCGTCTTCGTTTTAAGACAATGCTACCAGAAACTGGAGTAGAGTTCTCTGACTTTATTACTAAGATACTTCTTACATTCTGTCACGTAGGGTTTATATTCATTTAATTTCCTACATCTTCTTCCTATTCTTTCACCCGAATTCTCTCTTTTATTATCTCTGTATTTCCTTTTTCCTGTATATTTTTCATCCATTCGTTTTTTTGCGAATATTATTTTCATATAATTCGCAAACTTTACCTGTTTTCCTTTCTCTAAAACTGAGAATCGCGCTAGGACGATATTACGTAGATGTCAGGGCTGCAGGGCGTCAGAAGGCGTGATAAGTCGGTTCGCTGAACATAGGACGTAGCAAATCGTCTACATTCTCACCGAGCGCGCGAGCTTCTTCTCGGCATAAGTCCCGGTGAGGTGTGATACTTTACATCTGCACCGGTCAGTATCCAGACATTTGTCTGGAAAATCCCAAACTGACACGGCGCTCTCTGTGGGCCACGGTCAGCTGTAGTGTGAAAACTGCCCTGCATTGGAGTCAGGCTGTCTGGGATTTGAAACTGACACGCGTACATCGTGGTCAGTAGGTGACAGTTACGACACGCGTTAAGCGGACGTAAATGTTGGGAGTAGGGGAGATAATTTCGCTTGGCGAAATAAGTTTGGGCCCTTTGTCTGATTTTAAGATATTTGGCCCGAGTTTGAAACTTTAATTTCATTCTCGCTCATAGACTCACAGTAGATAGGTTGCTCGTAAACAGAATAGCTGTTAGCGAAGATCTCAGTTTGTTTCGGCAATTTGTCGAACTTCTAGACTTCCAGAAATATTTTCAGCAATCTTATTCTTAAGTTGTGCGACTACTTGTAATTCTGTGGTTGAGGTAATTAATATGATAGATATATAGATTTTGTGAGTGTTAAAGTGTTAAATCGCTTAATTCATTTTAATCTATTTCTTTAGCGCAGAAGAGAAATAAAGTGGTAGGCTATTATATTTTCTAGGGAAGCATTCAGTGGAAAGCAGAATAAAATTAAAATTTCTAGCTTATAACGGCAATTGTAGCTATTTATGAATTTAATTTAACCGCTAATACTCAGTCGAGTGTATTTTTCTAAACTAACGTATAAACTCTAGAATCGAGCCTCGTGAATGGTGACGGAATACGCACGTGTTCTTAATTCATGAGGATTGCTGATTTTTAAATATAACTTACGTCACGGGAAGTTTAAATGATAAGCAAAGCTCTCTGCTTGCAAGTTTAAATGTAAGTTATAACCAGTACAGATTCTGTTTATTATATTATATGTGTTATTTTTCCTCCACACAGTGAAAGTTTTGGGGTGACCCTAACTTTACCAGCACCTAGTAGTAGTTTCCATACTTGTGAAGAAATAGACAGTCCTTATTTTGAACCACGTGGGTTTCTTAAGTACCACTGGCCTAAACAGTGCATATGCAACCCGAGTTAGCCAGAAATACTATATCCCAAATAACGGGTTTTCAAAGACTGTAATGATAAATACTGGACCTTGGAGCCAGATCTTAATTTCTTCTAGAAACTCTACGTAATTTTTCTGCCTGGTGGCGCGAAATACTTCTAGTATTAACGAACATTTCCCGACTATATATATATATATTTTTGTGGACAAATCTGTGGTGTGACTAAAGTGAATCCTATACTGAGGGAAGGCACCGACCCGACATTCATCATTTCTAGAAACCTACGCTATTGACACTGTGCTCTGCTAACTCCCGCGCCTGGAATAATTGTTAGGTGACTTAATCAGACATTTGAACAAATTTGCACACCCAAGTAGTCGTTCCCGGAGACTCCGAGTTAAATACGTCTTTTGGAACTGGGGACTTCTTGGCAGAAGACTGCATTTTTTTTGAGTCTGTGTGAAGATCTAAAATCAGTGTGTTCCAAGAGGCAGCGAGCAAAGTCGTGAGTACATGAATGAGAGGCCATGGCGGAATGAATGAGTGTACGCTGGTTTGAGTGATATTTTCACTATTATATCTTTGACACCCTGTTGCTGTCCTATTTTTTTTTTTCAATCTGCATAATTTGTTGCTAAGGCTAGAGTTCTTGTGTTTTTGTCTTAGGTTAAATCAGATTTTTTTTTCAAACTCTGTGCATATAATTACGAGATAAAACGAAGGAAACTCTTAGACTCAAACCCTATGTATCTGTGACTCGGGCGCCATCATCTGTTCTCTTAACGGGGCCGGGCTAAACCTAGAGTTAACACTATAACGGGGCTATCATCCTTGCAACATTTCCTTGAATTTTTATGACTATGTGTATATGTATTTTCCTTGATGTACTTTCTTTGATGTTGTGAGCCGATTTTTCCTGATATTAAAATCGCTCTTGAACTTAATAATAGTGTTTGGTCAGCTCGTTCTAGATATATATATATCATTGTTATAGTTTTCCCACGTCTGTGTGTTTACCTGTCGTCACGTGTATGTGCGTGCCTGTGAGTGATAGAAATATACGTAATATGTATATTGGTGTAGTCTGTCTGACGCTGTAACAACTGTTGTAGAAGATAGGTGAGAGAGAGAAGAATTCTTTTCGCTTTCAGAGACAGCCACTATATCAAAATCTATCATCTCACGTGTGTGGAAATTCTATTACCTTTCACTAACTCTCACTGAGTCTATCACCTATTCAAACCTATTCAGAAGGGACCAAACCTAGTCTTAATTCTCCTATCGAAAATCTACGACAAATGAGGGCTCGTTTCCGGTCTTTGAACTTAGAATAGGAAGACGAGTACGACAAATGTGGACTCGTCTATCTGGATTTTGAACTTAAGATTCTGTATTCTGATATAGAGTAAGAGTGTGATGTCTTGTGACTGTGTATCTTTTAAAAAAAAAATATTACCCCCTAGACTAGCGATCTGTTTACGGGCGTGCTGACCACACAAACTAATAAGTTTTTTTTTTTCCACAGCATCTTTGAATAATATACATTTTGGTTACAGGTTGATTTTGTCGGGATATATGTTAACTGCTGATTGTAATACTAAATGCTGGTAAAGTGGTGAGTGTATAACATTCACTGGGTACTGAGGCAGAACGGCGTTTGAACTAAGCTAAGGAGTGCGTTTCGGACTTTTGTCCAGATTAATTCCCTCCCTTACCCGATCTGACTTCAGGGGTGAACTTGATAGTGGACTTTATAATTAAGGGATTATTTTTCTCTTTAATTTTTGCAATAATTATTTTGCTTTTCCACTGTAGCAACTTATTTTTCAGAAGTAATCTTAACTACCATTTAGTTGGCGTAGTCGTGTTTTGCATTAAGTGCTTTATTGCCGATAATAGCAGCGATAGTTAGATTTTACTTTGGAGGAGGTATCCCAGGGTTAAATATATCATCTTTTGATTTTTGGTAATTTTTTTTTCTCGTAAGTGGTAGGAACCAGTGTATCCTTTTTCCTATTTTCTTTCTCCACTAGTCTCAGTCACTGACCTAATATGGCCGAGAGAGCAAAGCTTAGACAGCTTCTCAGGGACGAAGCGAGACAAGAAGGTTTGGACGGGGACGAAGCGAAAGCTTTTGTCAGGGACGAACTTGAGAGATATGATGCGGAGAGGAAAGAAGAAGCAGACCGTCTATTACAGCAGAAGAAGATTGAGGAGGAAATGGAAATTCGCAGGATGCAGCATGAGGAAAAAGAGAAGGAGAGACAGCATGAGGAAAGAGAGAAGGAGAGACAACATGAGTTGGCTCTTAAAGCTCTAGAACTTCAAAGTCGTGGCGCTGCCTCTACCTCCACCAATGGAGAGTCTTCTCCTCATTCTTCCTTAACTGATCCTTCTAACAGTCAATCTCTTCACCTCACTGCTATGTCTTTTCCGCTAGAATCTTTCCCTTGTCCAAATGAGAAGATTGACACATGGTTAGAAAAATTTGAGAAAATTGCAACTCTGTACGGGTTAGAGAGGTCGCGTTGGAATATGAAACTTTCCCAGGCCCTAAAAGGTTCTGCTTATGATGTTTATTCTAAGCTGGAAAGTAGCCAACAAGACGACTACGATGTGTTGAAGAAAGCGTTACTGGAGCGCTTTGAAATGAACGCTCGCAAGTTTTTGCAACTGTTTCGCAACAGCCGGAAAAAGAATTCTGAAACTTTTCACCAGTTCTCATCTCGTCTTAAGGGATATCTAACAAAGTGCCTTGAGCTTTCGCAGCTCCCCTCTACCTATGAAGGTCTTGAGGAACTTGTTCTAACGGAACAAATAAAGAACACTTTGTCTGCTGATACCCGGAGATTTCTCGCTGAGCAGGGGGCAGAAAAACTTGAAGACATTTTGGAAAAGTCTGAGCGTTATCACAATGCGCTGGCTGAACTATCGGCCACAAAGCGGAAACCGACAGAGGAGCATTTTCGAAAACATAACCTAGAGCAATCTTCTCAGGCTTCTAACCAAAACAACCACAGAGAAACTGGACCTCAAAACCCCCCTCCGGAAAAATCCAAGTTCTACAAGAACAAGTACCCCAACCACCCCAAACAGTCTGATCAACCCGACCGCCCTACATGGCAGCGTGGCCAGAAAGGACAAGGTGGCAAAGGGAGAACCCCTGAGCACGGGACATATGATCAGACCGAGCACACCGAGCCGAAACGCATCGGATGCTTATTGACAGTCTCGCAAGGCGGAATTATTGACAGTGATTCCCAACCTGTTGGGGATAGACCCTCAACGCGAGGTACTGTTACTTTGAACGGTTCTCAAACTTCTTGCTTATTTGACACGGGGCTTTCTTATGATTGCATTGTTGCCAGAAAGCTGGTTAAACCCGGTCAAGAGACAGGAGAGACCGTCAAACTTTGTGGAGTTCGTAAGAATGATGCACCTACAGCGCTTCCCATCGCATTGGTGGAGATACACTCTGACTTTGTCAGAGGGGTGATCAAAGCGGCTGTTATGGATGATCCCATCTACCCAGTCATACTTGGCGGGAGATACGTGTGTATTGGGAAACCGGAAGAGCCGATTGTGGCAGCAGTAACTACAAGAGGGCAAACCAAGAAGGAACGGGAGCCTGCGCCTAATTTGTTACCTATGGAACTTAAAGAAGCGCAATACAAGGATCCTACTTTGGCACCCTGCTTTAGGAAACTGCCCATGGCGAAGGAACCCAAACAGCACGGGGACATTTTTTCTGAGGATGGCGTACTTTATCGGAGAACGGGCAAGCCTGACCAAGGTTACAACCAGCTCCTAGTACCGAAACAGTACAGAAGCCAAATCCTAGAAATGGGGCACTCTCTTCCCTTTAGCGGACATATGGGACAGAACGCCACAAACCAACGTATAACCACTCATTATTGGTGGCCAGGAGTGAATACTGATATTATCAGGTACGTCAAATCCTGTGCCCAGTGCCAACGTGTACCACCCAAGCAACGGACACCCCCAGTCCACATGGGTGAAATGCCAATAATGGGAACACCATTCGAACGGGTTGTGATCGACATTTTAGGGCCTTTCGAAAGGACTAAAAGAAGGAACAGGTTTATCCTGACCTTAGTCGATACATGCACTTTATGGGCAGAAGCTATCCCGCTAACATGCGCAGATGCCAAGCATGTCGCAGAAGCCCTCGTGCAGATTTTCACTCGGTTGGGATTCCCTCAGCAAGTGTTGACGGATAATGGATCTCCATACCGAAACCTGTTGATGGATGAGATCGTTAAGATCTTGAGGACCCAGCACATCCACACTAAGCCATATACTCCGGCCGGAAATGGGCTCGTGGAACGTGCTAATGGAAACCTCACCATGATGCTAAGTAAGCTGGCACAAGTGAAACCTGAAGATTGGGATCTCTGTATTCCTGCAGCATTATTTGGCAACAGAGAATCTCCTCATACTTCCACAGGATTTCCGCCAGCTACACTCTTATTCGGCAGACCCATTAAGGGCCCGCTTGAAGCCTTACTTCAGTCTCTGACAGACGAGAAGGCTGATGAGACAGTTGTCTCAGCCAGTAAATATGTGTCGGTTTTAAAGGAACGGTTGAAACTAGGGTGGGACCTAGCAACGACTAACTTTAAGCGAGCACGCACCAAGCACGCTAACCGATACAGGAAAGTCGCGGAAGAGAGAGAACTGGAAGCAGGAGAGAAAGTTTTGGTGTTGCTCCCTACCGAGAACAACCAACTGAAGATCGGATGGCAAGGGCCGTTTACCGTCCTGAAAAAGATTTCTAAGGCTAACTACCAGATCTCTATTGAAGGAAAGGAGAAGGTTTTCCATTTAAATCTCTTAAAGAGATACTTGGAAAAACCAGTGCCAACCTCCGACCATCTCCTGACGATCGCCAAAACTGACGAAGATTACGATAGTGGCAGGGATATTCCACCGCTATCACAGGAAATCTTTCAAAAATGTCAGAAGCGGCGACGCTCTTTCAAGCGCGCATATGAGACATTCCAGGGGAAGGAAACTTTGAGGAGTGGACTTGAGTAGGAATTGGACAGAGATGGAGGGGAAGAGGAGAGGGAAGAAGACAGACACCCCGAAGCTACGGTTATAGGAAATTAAACTCCATAACGTAGACATGGAGTGCTTCCATATCTTAAAGGGGGGAGGCTCTGTCACGTAGGGTTTATATTCATTTAATTTCCTACATCTTCTTCCTATTCTTTCACCCGAATTCTCTCTTTTATTATCTCTGTATTTCCTTTTTCCTGTATATTTTTCATCCATTCGTTTTTTGCGAATATTATTTTCATATAATTCGCAAACTTTACCTGTTTTCCTTTCTCTAAAACTGAGAATCGCGCTAGGACGATATTACGTAGATGTCAGGGCTGCAGGGCGTCAGAAGGCGTGATAAGTCGGTTCGCTGAACATAGGACATAGCAAATCGTCTACATTCTCACCGAGCGCGCGAGCTTCTTCTCGGCATAAGTCCCGGTGAGGTGTGATACTTTACATCTGCACCGGTCAGTATCCAGACATTTGTCTGGAAAATCCCAAACTGACACGGCGCTCTCTGTGGGCCACGGTCAGCTGTAGTGTGAAAACTGCCCTGCATTGGAGTCAGGCTGTCTGGGATTTGAAACTGACACGCGTACATCGTGGTCAGTAGGTGACAGTTACGACACGCGTTAAGCGGACGTAAATGTTGGGAGTAGGGGAGATAATTTCGCTTGGCGAAATAAGTTTGGGCCCTTTGTCTGATTTTAAGATATTTGGCCCGAGTTTGAAACTTTAATTTCATTCTCGCTCATAGACTCACAGTAGATAGGTTGCTCGTAAACAGAATAGCTGTTAGCGAAGATCTCAGTTTGTTTCGGCAATTTGTCGAACTTCTAGACTTCCAGAAATATTTTCAGCAATCTTATTCTTAAGTTGTGCGACTACCTGTAATTCTGTGGTTGAGGTAATTAATATGATAGATATATAGATTTTGTGAGTGTTAAAGTGTTAAATCGCTTAATTCATTTTAATCTATTTCTTTAGCGCAGAAGAGAAATAAAGTGGTAGGCTATTATATTTCCTAGGGAAGCATTCAGTGGAAAGCAGAATAAAATTAAAATTTCTAGCTTATAACGGCAATTGTAGCTATTTATGAATTTAATTTAACCGCTAATACTCAGTCGAGTGTATTTTTATAAACTAACGTATAAACTCTAGAATCGAGCCTCGTGAATGGTGACGGAATACGCACGTGTTCTTAATTCATGAGGATTGCTGATTTTTAAATATAACTTACGTCACGGGAAGTTTAAATGATAAGCAAAGCTCTCTGCTTGCAAGTTTAAATGTAAGTTATAACCAGTACAGATTCTGTTTATTATATTATATGTGTTATTTTTCCTCCACACAGTGAAAGTTTTGGGGTGACCCTAACTTTACCAGCAGCTAGTAGTAGTTTCCATACTTGTGAAGAAATAGACAGTCCTTATTTTGAACCACGTGGGTTTCTTAAGTACCACTGGCCTAAACAGTGCATATGCAACCCGAGTTAGCCAGAAATACTATATCCCAATAACGGGTTTTCAAAGACTGTAATGATAAATACTGGACCTTGGAGCCAGATCTTAATTTCATCTAGAAACTCTACGTAATTTTTCTGCCTGGTGGCGCGAAATACTTCTAGTATTAACGAACATTTCCCGACTATATATATATTTTTGTGGACAAATCTGTGGTGTGACTAAAGTGAATCCTATACTGAGGGAAGGCACCGACCCGACATTCATCATTTCTAGAAACCTACGCTATTGACACTGTGCTCTGCTAACTCCCGCGCCTGGAATAATTGTTAGGTGACTTAATCAGACATTTGAACAAATTTGCACACCCAAGTAGTCGTTCCCGGAGACTCCGAGTTAAATACGTCTTTTGGAACTGGGGACTTCTTGGCAGAAGACTGCATTTTTTTTGAGTCTGTGTGAAGATCTAAAATCAGTGTGTTCCAAGAGGCAGCGAGCAAAGTCGTGAGTACATGAATGAGAGGCCATGGCGGAATGAATGAGTGTACGCTGGTTTGAGTGATATTTTCACTATTATATCTTTGACACCCTGTTGCTGTCCTATTTGTTTTTTTCAATCTGCATAATTTGTTGCTAAGGCTAGAGTTCTTGTGTTTTTGTCTTAGGTTAAATCAGATTTTTTTCAAACTCTGTGCATATAATTACGAGATAAAACGAAGAAAACTCTTAGACTCAAACCCTATGTATCTGTGACTCGGGCGCCATCATCTGTTCTCTTAACGGGGCCGGGCTAAACCTAGAGTTAACACTATAACGGGGCTATCATCCTTGCAACATTTCCTTGAATTTTTATGACTATGTGTATATGTATTTTCCTTGATGTACTTTCTTTGATGTTGTGAGCCGATTTTTCCTGATATTAAAATCGCTCTTGAACTTAATAATAGTGTTTGGTCAGCTCGTTCTAGATATATATGTATCATTGTTATAGTTTTCCCACGTCGGTGTGTTTACCTGTCGTCACGTGTATGTGCGTGCCTGTGAGTGATAGAAATATACGTAATCTGTATATTGGTGTAGTCTGTCTGACGCTGTAACAACTGTTGTAGAAGATAGGTGAGAGAGAGAAGAATTCTTTTCGCTTTCAGAGACAGCCACTATATCAAAATCTATCATCTCACGTGTGTGGAAATTCTATTACCTTTCACTAACTCTCACTGAGGCTATCACCTATTCAAACCTATTCAGAAGGGACCAAACCTAGTCTTAATTCTCCTATCGAAAATCTACGACACATTCACACGTTGGATTGAGCTGTCTAAAACAGAAAAAAACATATGAAGCCCTTATGGACTTATTGCTTCGAGATAAAGTTATGTCATCTGTCAATGAGTCTTTCCTTGCTTTTATTCATGAGCGTAAACCTAAAGACATAAAAGACATGGAAGAATACTGTTGCCAGTATGTAACTGCACATCCCCATGCTACTGTTAGCAATGCTAGGGTGAAAGAAGAATTGCCGGTTGCTTCTGCAGCACCATATGGCCCTAATTTTATGAATAAATTCCAAGGTGCTCAACACAACTTCAATAAGAAGAGCAATCGTAATTATGATCAGAATCAGGGTAACCCATCACATAATGGGTCTTCTTCAAAGAACTGGAGGCGATCTGATAGTCCTCGTTATTTCGGGTCCTATAATTATGGAAACTTGCGGAGAGGTAGTCACTATAGACACTTTCAAGGCTATCCTTCGCGGGGGCATCGTAACCAAACAGATAAACACTATGATCAGTGGGGTAACGACAATAGTGATTATGGAAACTGGGATTCGAACCAGAGCGGTGGTCAAGGTAGATCAAACTATGATAATTTCAGAGGAAATAATAATCACGGTAGATCAAACTATGATAATTTCAGAGGGAATAATCGTGGTAGATCTCAGTACAAGAAAAAGAGATCACATCACCAGGGAAACTCTGTACAACAAGAGTCTCATGGTGCCAATAATCAAGTGAACGATAAAAAAAATTCTAATGCTGTCACTTGTGCTGCTTTTGACTTTGGGAGGGCATCTAAATGCACCCAATGCTCAACATTATTTGAACCGACCACGGTAACTACTTTGAGTTGTGGTCACCCTCTGCCCGCTCTCCCTGCTGCAATTGCGCATGACGGGAGAGGATCGCTTATCTTGCATAGAGGTCTCGTGGATGGTAATCCAGTCTCATTACTATTTGATTCTGGGTGCACTACTATTGGGGTTAAGCAATCGCTTATAGATCCTCGCTGTGCCACAGGAGAAATAGTTAAATGTGTAACATTTGGTGGCACAGTTGAAAAGTACTCGACCGCTATTATTCACATTGCTACTCCTTTCTTTACGGGAGATGTCCACGCGTGTCTTCTACCTAATCCTATTGCGGATCTTATAATCGGTCGTATTCACGCGGTTAAGGAATGCACCCCGCAACAAATTGCTGCTTGGGAAGAACAGAATATGCAAACAGCCAATGCTGTGGTAACAAGAGCACAAGCTCTTATTCCTCAAACTTCATCTACTGAAGTTAATGAAGTAGTTAGCCAAGATGATCACTTGGAGATTTCGCATGACTCGTTTGTGAAACTACAAGAAAAAGATCCTTCTTTAAAGAAATTCTTTCTTCTCGCTAAAAACGGTGATCCGAATCAGAATACAAATCGCAAATCATATATCACTATGAAGAATGGTATACTAGTGCGTATGGTACAACACTCTGATGCGACTATGCATTCTCAAATTCTCATGCCCAAAAGTATGAGAGCTTTAATTCTTCAACATGCACACGATTCTCAGTGTGCTGGACACATGGATTTTTCCCGAACTAAGTCGAGAGTTCTGGGATCTTTCTTCTAGCCATTTGTCAATAAAGATACAGTTGACATTCAAAAATCCGGCAACCTCCGGACCTGAGGAGTGCCGGATTGTTGAAAATGCCGGATTTTTTGGGGTTATATATGCTGTATATATTTAACAGAAAATGACTACCTGTACAGTCCTTTAAAGAAAGAAAATTAAATGTTTACGTTTTACACCACTTCTTTTATTTGCTGAATCCGTAATGGGCTAAACAGCAGCAAATAAATGATAAAATGAGAAGGAATGAGCAGGAATGCCTGTTAACACGTGCAAGCAAGACCCAAACAGCTGCATCAAAACATAAACTGCTCCAGAAAACAGTGGCGCGCCAACGAGGTAAATTAAAAAATGTGCTCCGAAATCCATTCCGGAAAACTGAAGGAACCGGATTATCGATGGCCGGATTTTTGAATGTCAACTGTATACGAATTTATTGCCGGTCTTGCAAAATATGTCAAGAGGTAAAGTCTAGAGGTCCACGGCATGCTGCGCCTATTCAGGCTGCAGACATTCCCATGCTGCCGTTTCAGAAAATGGCCATAGATATCATTGGCCATTTTAAGACTAAATCGGCCAGGGGACATCAATTTATCCTTAGGTGCGTTGATATGTGCACGCGTTGGCCAGAGGCTATTCCTCTTAAGAGCATTTCCACTGCTGATATCGCAGACGCTCTTTGGCTTATATTTTCTTGTTTATGTTTTCCTGGGGAAATATTGTCAGATCGTGGCACACAATAGATATCAGAGACAATGTCGCAGGTAATGTCTACTCTGCACATTAAGAGATCTCTGAGTAGTATTTATCACCCAATGTCTAATGGGTTAGTTGAGCGTCTTAATAGGACACTCAAGAACTTACTTGGGAAGATAACTGAGGATCATCCTCAGGATTAGGACAGGGTCCTACCCGCGCCTCTCTTTGCCTATAGGGAGGTCCCCAACGAACATACAGGATTTTCTCCTTTTGAACTTGTCTTTGGCGCGCGGCCGCGCGGTCCTATGTCTTTGCTGCATGATCTTATAACTGCTGATAATATCGACAATGACACACACTCTTCATATGAGTATGTCATTGCTCTCAGAAAGAAAATTATTGAAGCATGCAAGCTAGCAACTTCATCATCCGAATTTGCTAAGGAAAAGGCAAGGCTATTTGCTAATAAGAAGAGACGCCTACGTCAACTTTGTCCTGGAGACAAAGCGTTTGTTTTACTTCCTTCTAGGGAGAACAGACTGCTTATTACATGGAAAGGTCCATATACTATAGTCTCGAAGATTTCCGATGTCGACTATGTTGTCGATATTGATGGAAGGCATAAAACATTCCATATAAATATGCTTACGGAATATCATGAGCGACCAGACTTTTTGCAGCCTATTTTTCAGGCGACGGACGATTCTCCAGTCCAACAAGGTCATATCTCATCCCTGTCGGTTATACAGGATGAGGAAACTACTTTTTCAGATGTTAACCTACCTCTTCCTATGATTCCACTTACTTCTACGGAATCATGGAGAAACGTTACTCTTTCTTCTAATTTGTCTTTTGAAGAACAGCGACAAATATCTTCTACGCTACAAGTATTTCAGGATGTCCTTACCGACATTCCTGGACACACACATGTCATTGAGCATGACATTATACTTACTGATCATAATCCGATCAGAGTAAGACCATATCCTATTCCTATTCATTTTCAAGCTGTCATTGCATACTTAGATGACATCTGTCTTTTCAGTAATTCTTGGGAAGATCACTATTTGGGACTAAATGAATTACTGTCAACTCTACGCGAGCATAATTTGACTGCAAAACCCTCTAAAACCTTTGTTGGGTTTAGCGAAATTTCTTTCTTGGGTCATCGAGTTGGTCATGGTCTATTGAAGACAGAGGACCAAAACATTTTTAAGATATTAAATATCTCTGTGCCCAAAACAAAGAAACAAGTACGTAGTCTTTTGGGATTAATACAATTCTACGGAAGATTCATTAAGAATCTATCCTCTTGATAAACGTATGATTCACACACATTTATGATTGTATGATTGGACACTGGACATCGATAAGTGTAGGATTACGGTCTTATAGATGAATGCTCCCTTGTGTAGTGATAAAGGAGATGGTCAACTCAAACCAACACAGTTAGGTGCATACATGACATCTTGTCCACCAAGTATTGGGGCCCTGACAAGGGACAGTGTTTGTATTGAGTGAGAATGCAGGTTACGCGAATGTATGGAATGTTCGTATGTTGACAAGTATAAGGCACTCATTCACTCATGTGTGAAAGTCAAAGATGTCTGGAACTGCTGTTGATAATTTCTTACACTTTTAATGGACGTAAACTCCGACAGCATAGTTACAGTCATAGGAACACGTTGACACAATAAATCATCAGGTACTTGAAGAATAGGTGGCAACATCAAATATGCGTACGTATAGCATGAGAGTCTAATCGAAACAGTATGCAAGTATATATATATTCTGAATGTCTGTCGTTTCATGCCTCCACTGACTAATCGCGTCAGTTTGAGGTAACAATAATAATGTTCATCACAATGCTCCCTTGCAGAAACTCTGCTGACCAAGTCTTCAGGCTAAGTCTTTTTAGGCTATAACTTCACAGGGTTTTATAGTTATGCTGTCAATCATAAATAACGAAGAGTGGACTCCAAAACCAATGTAGGTCGTGATATCGCCATCAGATAATAAGATATTTCCGTTCTCTGACCGATGATTCACACGGACCCCAAAGTGGGATTCAAGATGGCGCAAGTCTCAGTGAGCGGCGCTCATACAGAAGATATCCTCACTATAACTGAAGGCTCCGTTCATATATTTAACTAGTACCTTGGGTTTTCATACCTCATAGCAAAGGGTTACACATGTCCACTCCTGGTGCTGCTAATCAAGGAATCGTCCATGTACGATCCATTAAATACATATATAACGATGATATGGCATCTGCCTATCGTTAGCCCTAGGCAAAGTCTAGAAAATGTTCTCACTTTACCTTAGGTTTAGAAAAACACTAATAACAGCACACGCCATTTCCTTGGCGTAACGAATGTATTCTGGGGAGGAACCTAGACATTATAGACATACAGACGATGTCACCTTCCCCAGAATTTCACAGCAAAGAACAAATCTTCGGACTTCTGTCCGTCCAGCTTTCAGCAACCCAACATGACGGAAATCCCCCTTGACGACCATTCAATCGTCTCGGCATGCGCCAAAGTTTAACCCCTCAACTATTCAAGTGGGACAACCCCATATTTACATTTACTCGAATCCAAAGATGAGTATCCGCCCCTTGACTAAAGTTCTAACGAAACATATCTAAACCCAAAATCTTATACCAAATATTTTCAAACATACCAGGTATATAGACAAATAAATATCTTCCTATATATATACATCTCTATCTTCATTGTCCCCAGTAATCTGTTGGTAACACCTCTATCATGGCACCACTCTCAATCCTATTAAAGAAAGGGTCTCCTAACATGGTGCGCTGGTCTCAAGAATGTCAAGCTTCATTGGATCAGATTAAGAATTTGTTCTCATCCCCACCTATCTTAAGACTACCTATCGCTGATAAGACTTTTGTTCTTCGTAGTGACGCCTCATCCACAGGGATCGGAGCGGCACTAATGCAAGAGTATTCAGGAACTCTGCATCCTGTAATGTATGTTTCTAGGAAACTGAATGCGGCAGAAAGGAATTACGCGGTTTTAGACCGTGAGTTGTTGGCTATGGTTTGGTCAATCCTTAAGTTACAAAGATTCCTTCTTGGTGCGCATTTCATTGTGGAAACAGACCAAAAAGCTCTTACAACTATTCAGTGTATAACTTTACAAATTTTGATTATGTCCATCCATTAAATGATAGTCATTATATAACATGATACCTTTATGGATATGTTTGTATGACTTTGCAAGATATGTTATCATTCGCATTACTATAACATTGCAATTTTTTAATATGTATGTGAATTTTGTTAGCATCGCCAGATGTTTATTTGATGGTACCTCCCGGATATATTTTCTCTTATTTTGTGAGGTGAACTTTTGTTCTCACTAGACGCACTATTGTGCGTTGATTGGATCTGACATTATATTGTTATATTTATTGATCCTTTCATCGGCGCATCATTCATGCGTTATGAGCTTGTTGCATCTCGCTCATTGATGTATATCACAAAAAAAAGTATCTTTTTTTTATCCGGAGGGGGTGCTAGTCTGTTACCGTCATCTTTGTCGGTTCCAGAAGATGTAAATCTATTTTATATTTTTGATAATCGAAGGTACAGAACTGTATGTTAACTCCCTGACACAGGTTGATTAGGGGTTACCTTCCCTGTGTTTATTCTTTCTTAAGACGGGATAGTTAACTGTTCTCAAATCTGTTTTGTCTACGCATGCGCTAGCTTTTAGCGCGAACCGAACAGACTTCCGTCTGAGAGTTATGAGCTGGTTTCTGCCGGACGAAGATGTCCGTTGTGTCTTCTCTGCATTATCTGGGGAAAAGATAGTCTTGTCATATTAGTGATTCCCCAGAGTTATTCTGTTCGTCTGGAGTGACGACAGGTGTTATTTGTGTAGTGTTTGGAATTCTGTCCAAGGTAAAATTACTTTATTATTACGCAAAGTTTGCAGAACATTTAGTATGAACCTGTGAGTAGCGCTCACAGTTCTTGTGATCCAGAGTCCATTATGTGTGCTTGACGTAGCCAGGTAGGTCTATTCGTTGAAGTACTTTATAGAAGCACAATAACCATATATTGTTATGAAACCCGCAGGATGGCGGTACGTTTCAGCATGAAAGATAATACATGCCTATGGAAAAATGTACAGTTGTTTATCAACCATTATAAGGCCCGTCATTACGGCCTATAACTTGGAGCAGAAGAAGAAGTACCTGAAAGGTGAAACCAGATGAAGTCTTGAGTTTATGAACAAGTTCACAGACTTCCATATTAAGCAACTATATTTGTTTAAGGACTACCTGACTCGTTCAGTCAGGGGGGCCCTGAGTTACAGTAGGAAAAGAATGGGTTGTCAAGCCAGCGTTATTAGCATCATACCTACGAGCTATACAGAACTGATGATGTTCGATGTTATTAATTATTACCACCTATGAACAGTTGTTAAAGGACAGACCATTGTCGATAACGTCCTTATAGATGAGTGGTTCAAGCTTTATTTACCAGATGTTTTGCCAGTCATATCCAATATACATGATGTTCCTGATTCTCATCCATTTGACTGTAGCTGTTGATGTCACTGTGTCACGTAATTAAATGGTTGAAAGTTCCAGCAGTTTTCTACAATTACTGACTACTGCATGTGAGTGAGTGGGTGCCTTATTTACATATCAAAGATCCTATACGCATTCGTGTCTCTACACAGCCACCTCACTTGTCAACCACACAACCTTCGAGTACCTTACATAGATGAAATGTCTGATGTTCAAATGTCAACATGACACCCTTTCAGCGCCTCAACGCCTGGTGAGCTATTCATGCATAACAAAGCTGCTTGGCCCAGGTCGGACGGACTACAACAGCACACAGCAAGGAGATTGTTACGTTCCTACATATCATACGTAAATCCCACCTTAACATTTGTAGTGGTCACATAAAAAAGGGACATAACATTCGTGGTGGCCGTAAATATACGGTAACAATGGGTCAAGCCCAAAATCTAGCAGCGGTTTTTCAGTATATAGGAGAATAACCTAGAAGACACATTTTGAAATTAAATACGTGAGTTTACAAGTTAAAACCTGTCTGGCATTGTGTTTGCATCCAGAAGGATGTAACGTACGTCTAGTTTGACAAGTGAATTTTCCCTGATTTGATGGATGATTAAAGAGACTTTAGCTTTTCATAACATTAGAACCCCTGAACATCAGTATTGTTGTAACTTTTCATCAACAAAGAGTAGCGGCTATGATCAAAGCAGTCAAAGACGATCCCCAGAACAGAGAAGCAGAAATTTAGCATCTCCGTGCGAACACTGAACCGTTCGCAAGATGGATACGAGCGGTCAGAAGAAAGCTTCTTGCAGACTTCGCACTTCTGTGGCAACCGGCAGACTTGCCCGAAATACTATGGAACGGGAGAGACGGAGCGCTCAGCGTAGCGGATACGATCTGAGGAATCAGGAAACTCACCGCGAACGAGGCTAGTCTCGCAGAAATTTCACATCCTCGTGCGAGCAGCCTGAGACGAACGAAGATCGGAAGCCAGTCGGGCCATCGCGGTTAGCATGGCGGCTAAATAACTTCGACTTACCCTGGGATCTGAAGAGGCGCGAAATTTTCACACGACCCATTTAACTTACATTCCCGTTAGATATATACAGAATCTGGAAAGGGCAACTTTATCATTCGGTTTGACAGAATTTTAAGATTCACTAGCATATAGTTAAATTCCTGCTAGATTTCATCTAAATTGTTGGTTATTGGAATTTCCCTGACACTGTCTGTCAAGCATAATCATTGGATTTTACCACCTCCCGAAGAACTTACCTCAGTGTTTTGTAGTTTGTGACATTACGGCAAAAGAAATTTATCTCCACCAGCTGTGCCAATCTTAGAAACCGCACCATACCTCAGACCTAGCCAAGTGCCTGTGCCATTAATTAGGAACTTTTATCTAACAAACCAACAGTAGCCTTTACGCTTCACCGTCTGGCGATTTTAGAGACTATTAGATACCAGCCCACCTCGTTAAATCTGGGGCCTGACACAGAAGAAATAAAAAGACAATTTCCATTGTTCTACGGTATTAGCTGCAGTTGTAAAATTCCTAAAGTGCCAGAATTCACAACTTGGTAAGTCTGTGTGTGTGACTGTGTGTGCTGGCCAGCCCAAGCGTGTTTTTTGAATGACAGGAGATTTATTAATCTTTTTGTTTTACCCTTATACTTAGTTCGACCTAGTATTAAGGTGTTCTGTATTCAATTGTACGGGATTTCTCCTAGCGGGATTATTTAACTGTGTTCATTCCCCCCTTCCGTAAAGTTTTGTTGAAAAAGGGAAACATTTGAGAACCCTAGCTTTTCCTCTACCCCCTTATCACTGTAACCCCTTGCCTCAGAGTAATAAATTTACCATTGGGTTAAATTGCCTATCTCTGATCATCATCACCCCCCCCCCCCTTTTCTCGTCATTGGGACCGGGTCTTTTCTGTTAGTAAATACAAGCGGGAAAGGTGTATTGGATACTTCTCCTCAAAAACCCCTCCCCCCTTCTCATTTGTGTATTTTGTAACCTTTGATTTCTTCATGTAAATTGATAATTATTTGTGACTTGATTTTTTATGATAATAAAAGTATTAAAATTTTGTTAGCATTTTGTGTCGGCTGGCCCAAATCCAACATTCCTCATATTTGTTATCGTAGTCTGTATTCATGTACGTTGAGCGTCAGAATCACCGAATCGATGTGTGCGCCTGAGTGACTGGAACTGACAAACAATTGTTTGTTCAGAAGGGTGGTAGGAGTAGTTTTGAGAGACACATATTGTCGTACATGAGACTGTCCTTACTCTTCCCAGCACTTGTGAATCTACTACCTCACTTTCCTAAATCCTTATTCTCACAGAGCCTTCACTATCATTCTACACTCTAAAGGGACCAATGTCCATCAGAACACTCTCAGATAAAATTACGACAAAGGAGACATAGTACCCATCTCACGAACTTTAAGACTAAATGCAGTAACTATGCCTATCGAGCCAGATTATATTTCTTCCCAAAAATCTCAGGTACATTCAGCCCCTGTGGCGAGAAAAATTACAAACAGTAACATTTCCGACGTTTGACCAATTGTGGTGTGATCAATAATTTTATATTGAGAGAAGTTACCAACCTGTCATTTTCTAAGTACTGGAAACCTCGAGATTCTGACATTGTGAGCCCATTTAAAATTTCTTACCTGAACTGATTCAAGTGACATAAACAGTAATCCTAAAATATAGTTGTAAAGTAAACGATCCCCGGAACATTGGATGAAACCTGTATCTGCAGAGCTGTGGTTATCTTTATCAAAACGAACACGGATTCAAGTTGTGTGTGTCCTAAAGTTTGCGCCTGAAGGTGCAGGACATCACGTTTGTAGGTAAGAAAGCAAGTCAGTGGCCACTGGTGAATGAACAGAGAGAAAGCAGGACTGAGTGATTCCCTTATGGTATAATTTATGCACCCACTTTGTGTGTTCTTTATGCAATTTTGTTGCTAATGACGTTTTCTTCTTAGAATAGATTAACATATCAACTCTGTTCTTAACTGTAGAGGTAAATCCTAGACCATAGCGTATAAATCTGTGACTATTTGGGGCTATAACTTTTCTTCTAACGGGATCGTGGGCTCAACAGAGGGGGGCAGGATTACACCTATGGGTCTATTCTTTTTTTTTATAGTAATTCTTTAACCTATGTGTATTTATATGTGATTGATATTCAAATTTATGATTTGTGGTGAAATTCTTATGATAAATAAAATTTACATAAACTTATTCAAGTGTGTCGGTCAGCTTGTCCCAAAATATCTATTTTCCATTGTTATAGTTTTCACGTCTGTACGTCAAACTGTCATCACTTATGTGTGTGTGTCGGTGAGTGGTTGATATATAGTACATCTATATAACCGAGTAATCTGTCTGACAAATACTTTCTGTTGTAGAGATAGGCTGAGCGAGAGGATCTCCTCGAGTGTCAGAGACAGACTTATCTAGTTTCCACCATCTCACTCGTGTAAAGCTATTTCTATTATTATCTCCCACTGAGCTATCACCTGTTCTATTTCTATTCAGAAGGGACCAATCTATGTCTTAATTCCCCTATCACTAATATACGACACTATAGTTTTCTAGGACCTCTTTATTTGTTTTATTGTCTTTCCACGAGATACGCCAAATTTTTCTATATATCCACATCTTGAGTGCATCAATTCTTTCTTCCGAGTACTATGTCTATTGTGTAAAAATAGTTCAAGGTGACCAAAAACAAAACAAAAAATCATGAATGTATGGAGCGTATGTAAAGAAGAGGCAAAGTTGAAAACTCTCTGTGGGAAATAAGTCAATAAGGAGTAATAAGCATCAATTTAATACCAGACATGTGAGATACATCAGCGGTTGTTACTGATGATGGTTTTCCGAGATATAATTTAAACGCTCCTGAAGCTGCAGTGAAAACTTCTTGTATATCTATTCCGTGAGTTGGATCGCCAAGTCCAAAAACAATCCTGAAAGTTCTTCAGTCCCTTCAAGGTCGAACGCTCTAACTTGAACCCGAAGAACAGATGAGCTGTGTCAGATCTTCAAGGGCCGAGGGATAACACACTCTTTCAACTTATCAACCTGCTTGTGTTCGTTTTTCCTTCTTTGGGAGGGAGATTATAATTAAGAATTGTGCAAACTGTCGACCTGTAGCTCAGTCATAACAGTGTGGTGTATTCCTAATTGTTGATGTCTTGAAGGCACATTCTTGCTCCAGGTAGAACTGAAATAATTTGGCTCTTTTGTTTGTTTTTTCCTTCAAGCATTCTCTGATCTTTTCCATGTCTTTTGTTTGCTGCAGGTAACGCAGTAATTGCTTTGTCACACAAGCCAAAAAACAAACAAACACAAATGGAATATTCTATTATATTTTTCCTGTGTAAGAGTTTTTATTGAAAACAAAATGCCCCACACTTGTATGGTCCATTCACCACATTTATAAATTGATTCCAGGGTTACCCTCATTTACCCTTGTCTTGATTGTGAGATATCATAATGTTTGCCCTTGTCGTGATTGCGAGATATCATAATTTTTGCCCTTGTCATGACTGCGAGATGTCATAGTTTTTGCCCTTGTTTAAAAAAAAACTAAAAAATAATCCGTATGGTTTTTTGAGAACAATGAAGAAGAGCATAACGGCAGCTTTGTCAGGCTTTGTCATACACGGTTGGTTAATGTGATGGCAGGGAGGATAGTGTGATTCGCTTGCATAGCTAGGCGGGGTTGTCGCATGGAAGGTCCTGGGTTTGAGTCCTGGGTAAGCCACTCAAGTCTGTTTTTTTTTGGTCTAGTTTTCTACTTCTTTATTTCTTACGAGTGCCTGAAAACATACCTTTATGTTTGTCTAATATTTATTTAATGTGACGTTGTGCATTGGCTGGCAATCTTATCATGTAAAACTTAATGCTACAGCGATTGCCCCCGGCTTCTTCAGTAACGTCCGAGAATTCTGGTAATAATAATTAACTAGTGTCTGCCCATCTGGGTTACCAAACGAATCGTCTTATCAGCGGTTCAATCTAAACACGCCGGCGCTCATCTTATCTAGTTGCTTCTCGCAGGTTGGGATAAACATTATCTGCAAGGAGTGTCACAAATGTTTGAACATACAAACTACTTGCTCCTTAGCCGATTATGAGAAAAAAATTGGTACTTTTAAAAATACACAAATAAAAATCAGTACAAAACATGTCTCACATCCTGTCGGAATGAAACAGAGATCGCGAAGAGGTCGTCCATTTCGTCACATTACCAGGAAACACTGGCATCAGATTTCCTATTTTAAAAAAAAACTCCATGAAATCACCATGCAACACTGGCATCAGTTTTCACATTTAAAAAAGCTTTGAAAAGCACCATAAAAAACTGGCATCAGTTTGAACATTAAAGAAACCTGAAATCACCATGAAACACTTGAGCATTAAGAACACCCTTAAATCACCATGCAATACTGTCATCAGCTTGAACATTAAAACATCGTACCAATGAAATCTCAGTTCTTCGTAGTCTCTTTTGTTTGATTTTTAAAACGTACAATTTTTATTTTATTTTATCTATTTACTTTTTTTACTCTTTACTTTGTTCCAGTATTTGATTTCACTGCTTATATTCAAAGTTAGGGGCTTGAAATTAACTGCACTGAGAGAGACAGAGAGAGGGGGAGTGAGAGAAGGAGAGGAAGGAGGGAACAAACAACATAAAGCCGACTTTTATTTAACTGCAGTCTCATACTTCACACCTGTCGGTACACCTGTCCCTTTTTCACCTGAATTACACGCTGTACTTTGTTCCACCTGTTGTGATTGAAAGATCCATGTCGGGTACATATGGGCACGACGTGTTCTTAAACGTCGTATAGTTTAGACGTGATTAAAATATGACAGCGTCCTCAGCGCGTGTCGTTCCCGGGGGTCGCGGGGTAGATAAAGACAGGAAAAGGTTGGTACAGAAAGAAAAGAACCATTACTTTCTCAGGAATATGATAACAAGCTACTAATATAAGGTTGTGCGTGGGACTGGCAGTATCATAGAGTAAAAAATTGCTACAAAAACCACAAAAAATTGCTACAAAAACCACAATCACAAGAGAATATGCAGTATTTTGCCGCATGGTACCTGCAATGTGTCAACAGCGTGCTGGCAAAGCCTCCATAAGAAACGAATTTGACAAAAAAGCAAGAACGTATTGATGCGTGATGCCATATGATGATGGATGGTATCCGCATGTCTGGTTTTGTGTAGTGTGCAGATGTGTTCAGTCAAAACAATGTTCATACAAAAATAACAGGGCAATCCACATAGGACGTCAGTAAACTCACGACGTATAAAGTCAATGATTCTTGAAACAGCCGTTGACGTTTTTCTTCATTATTTATTGTGGACGCCACAGTGACAAAATGGTTACGCGAATATGTAGACACATCAAACAGTCATTATCACAGCAACATTCAATACAGCAATAGACGGTAGACAGCATTACAATGATGAGTCAGATGCATGTTATATTTGATAGTGCTGTAAATGTAGTCAGGTGAAAAACTCCATCCTTTTCTATAACAGCCAGGAGATAACCAGATATATGAGATCAGTTCACTCTCCTTAGTCTGACTTCAGCAAGACAGACACGTCTGCCGAAGTATAAATAATGTCCTCAAAAATATCCTCTAGATAATAAAGGTTTTTCAAACCTAGTTCATTTAACAAAGTAGCAAGTAATGGTCCTTGGAACCTGCATCAACCGATGCAGCACAATACAGCGACATGTGAGCTAGGAAAACATCTCGTGACGACGACTTTCGAAGACAGGCTATGAACCAGAAATCGTTCACGACCAAAAATCGATAGAGTTAATGAAAATGTTAATTTACCTTGCCTTCATGAAATACACAGAAATATTATGCCTCCCGGCATGTGCAAATACACTAGAGGTATTATCTCGAATAAACGAAATATCCATAAGAGGACTCTCACATTCCTGACAGAACAAAAAATAGCGGAGATCCCCTCTTCAACGAGGCATCTCTTTCGCCATTCAAATCGCTCACTCCACTAGTGGTGGGCGGAAACCGATCGACCAAAAAGCAAGACCAGTCATGCGCAGTCCGGCGCGAAAAATGACCACAGCTCAAAAACTCAACTGCATTCAATACCAACGCGAGAAGACAAATGCTTACCGAGAAAAGTAACTATAAATTTCAAGCAGTTGTTGCCCTTGCGTTATAAAATAGATATTGTAATAAAATGATGTTGCGAGAATTTATCACGCAACATATCACCACCTCCTCCCGATAAAAAAAAAATGTGGAACATATTTTTTTTTTAAATATCAAAGAGCATGCGATAAGCGGCTCAAAACGCACGAATTATGCGCTGATAATTAATTAAATTGCCTAACATGAGGCTAAATATAGAGTGTCTGGTGAGGATATACCTCAACAGAAAAATAAATATGTCTCAAAAAATATTCACATCGGGGAGGTGTCACCAACACACATCACGTTAGCATGTAAACACAATATACGTATGCAAGTTACCATAATCATCATTAAACAGCATACTCTAATATTGTCTTTAAAAATGGATGTACAAATCTGATAGGAAAATTTAAATAGTACATTCTTTGACATGTAATGACATAAGTACATAGTAAAGTTAAACTACATGACGATCCAGGACATATGCTCTGGTATTCCGAGGGTAAGTACACAATCTAGAACTCGTCATGCTTGATACTAGTAAGGTAAGTCCTCAGCTCAACAATGACATTCTGAGAAAGTACAAGCAATATAATGCTAATTAATAACTAATATGCTTCATAAGGTACAATACATTATTAATAATTGTGGCTGTTTAGTAAACTAACGGCCCTTATATTAACTACTCAGTCCTCCTCTATCATCTTAAAAACGAACAGAAGAAGATGACAACAAAGCACGATAGTGTGTACATATAAAGTGAGTACAGATGTGCTAATCTATTGTAGTAATATAGGTGTGTTATGACTCTGTAATATATAGGAATATAGGACAGAAGTATTAGTTAGAGTCATGTGGGCATCTAGACAAAATGTCAGCCATCACATTATCCGCACCACGGATAGCTCGTACCGTGAAGTGAAAAGGTTGAAGAGCTATAGCATATCGAGTGGATCTCGAACTCTTCAAATTCTTAGTCTGAATAGCTGTAAGAGCTTTCTGATCAGTCTCTAGAATGAAATGTGCGCCCAGGAGGAATCTTTGTAGCTTTAGAATTGACCAAACCATCGCTAACAACTCACGGTCTAAAACCGAGTAGTTCCTCTCTGCCGCATTTAGTTTTCTAGAAATGTACATAACAGGATGCAGAGTATTTGCATATTCTTGCATCAGTGCTGCTCCAATCCCAGTGGATGAAGCATCACTCCGAAGAACAAAAGTCCTATCAAGAGTAGGTAATCTTAAGATGGGAGGAGAAGAAAGTATATTCTTGATTTGGTCTAATGAAGATTGGCATTCTTCAGACCAACGGACCAGATTAGGCGAACCTTTCTTCAACAATGTTGAGAGAGGTGCCATGATCGAAGATAAATTTGGAATGAATCTCCCATAAAATTGAATTAAACCTAAGAGACTCCTAACTTGTTTCTTCGTTTTAGGAACAGAGATGTTCAGTATTTTTGAAGTATTGTGGTCTTCTGTCTTCAAGAGACCATGACCAACACGATGACCCAGGAAAGAGATTTCACCAAAACCAACAAAAGCTTTAGAAGGTTTCGCTGTCAAATTATTCTCACGTAGAGTGGACAGTAAGTCATATAACCCTAAATAGTGATCTTCCCAGGTATCACTGAAGAGACAGATGTCATCTAAGTATGCGATGACATCCGAACGATGTGACAGAATTCGACGCATCATGCGAACGAAAGTGGCAGGGGCGTTCATGAGACCAAAAGGCATAACATTCCATTGAAATAGACCCCTAGGTGTAGAAAAAGCAGTAAGAGGTTTGGCATGCTCTGCTAAAGGCACTTGCCAATAACCTTTAGACAAGTCAAGTTTAGTGAAGAATCTAGAATTAGAAAGTCTAATCAGTAGATCTTCTAACAAAGG
This sequence comes from Oreohelix idahoensis, assembly GCA_024509875.1. Lineage (NCBI taxonomy): Eukaryota > Metazoa > Mollusca > Gastropoda > Stylommatophora > Oreohelicidae > Oreohelix > Oreohelix idahoensis. Next base: position 48,214 of record JAMPIV010014266.1, read on the forward strand.
CATCGGTTCAGCATCGAACTTTGTGACCTGATTCAATTTGCGATAATCAACACAAATTCGTATGTTCTTATCCTTCTTCCGGACAATAACCATGGAAGAAGAATATGGTGAAGTCGATGGTTCAATTATATTTAATTGAATCATTTCATCCAATTCCTTTTCCACTTGCGACTGAAAGTGTATAGGAATAGGATACGGCCTAACCCTAATTGGATTATTGTCGGTAAGAATTATGTCATGTTCTATGACATCTGTGTGTCCAGGAATGTCAGTGAGAACATCCTGAAATGTTTGTAACATCGACGAGACTTGTCGATGTTCGTCACCAGAAAGATTAGGAGAAACAGAAACGTTTTTCCAAGATTCCGTGGAATGTAATGGAACCACCGGAAGGGGAAGATTGACATCAGAGAAGGTAGCTTCCTCATCCTGTATGACAGACAGGGATGAATAATGACCGTGAGGTGCAGGAGCATCATCCGTTGCCTGGAAAATAGGCAGCAAATAGTCCGGACGTTCGTGAAATTCCGAAAGCATGTTTATGTGGAAAGTTTTATGCTTTCCATCAATATCTACCACATAGTCAACATCGGAAATCCGAGAGACTATTGCATACGGACCTTTCCATGCAATAAGAAGTCTATTTTCCCTACTGGGGAGTAGGACGAATGCTTTGTCACCTGGACAAAGTTGTCGTAGACATCTATTCTTGTTAGCAAACTGTCTTGCCTTCTCTTTAGCAATTTCTGATGAAGCAGTTGCTAGCTTACATGCCTCAATGATCTTTTGTCTAAGAGCAATGACATACTCATATGAGGATTGAGTTTCATCGCTAATATCATCGGCAGTGATGAGATCGTGTAATAAAGACATAGGGCCGCGTGGACGCGCGCCAAAGACAAGTTCGAAGGGAGAAAATCCTGTGTGTTCATTAGGGACTTCTCTATAGGCAAAGAGAGCCGCGGGTAAAACCCTGTCCCAATCTTGAGGATGATCTTCAGTTATCTTATCAAGCAAAGTCTTGAGCGTTCTATTCAGACGCTCAACTAACCCATTAGACATAGGATGGTAGATACTACTGAGAGATCGTTCAATATGTAAGGTAGACATTACCTGTGACATAGTGTCAGATATGAGTTGAGTGCCATGGTCTGATAATATTTCTCTGGGGAACCCCAAGCGAGAAAATATCAACCAAAGAGCATCTGCGATATCTGTAGTAGATATGCTCTTAAGAGGAATAGCCTCTGGCCAACGTGTGCACATATCGACACATGTAAGGATAAACTGATGTCCTCTGGCCGACTTGACCTTAAAAGGGCCAATAATATCTATGGCCATTTTCTGAAACGGCCGAATAGGAATGTCAGCAGCCTGGATAGGCGCAGCATGTCGTGGTCCTCTAGATTTGACCTCCTGACATACCTTGCATGATCGGCAGTAAATACGAATGTCCTTATTGACAAAAGGCCAAAAGAAAGCCGCAAGGACTCTCGACTTGTACGGGAAAAACCCATATGTCCAGCACATTGCAAGTCATGAGCATGTTGTAATATTTGCACTCTCATGCTCTTGGGAACAAGAATTTGCGAATGTGCCGACGTAGTCGAATCTTGTACCATACGTACAAGTACGCCGTTTCTCATTGCAATCCAAGATTTTCTATTTGTATCCTGATTCGGATCACCTTTCTTCGCAAGAACGAAGAATTTTTTTAAAGAAGGATCTTCTTCTTGCAATTTTATGAAAGAGTCACGAGTGATCACTAAGTGACTATCTTGGCTATCAACTTCATTATCACTATTCAGTGAAGTTTCGGGTGTTTGTAGAGCTTGTGCTCTTGTAACTACTGCATTTGTAGCTTGCATGTTATTATCTTCCCAAGCAGCAATCTGCTGTGGGGTACACTCCCTAACTCCGTGAATACGACCAATAATAAGGTCCGCAATAGGATTAGGTAAGAGACAAGCATGCACATCTCCAGTAAAGAAAGGAGTGGCAATGCGAATTACAGCAGTAGGATATTTTTCTAGAGTGCCGCCAAATGTGACACATTTAATAACCCTTCCTGTAGCACAAGATGGATCTACAAGCGATTGTCTAACACCAATAGTGGTGCATCCGGAATCGAAAAGTAGTGAGACCGGAGTATCATTAACAAGACCCTTATGTAGAATTAAAGAACCCCTCCCGTCATGCGCAACAGCAGCAGGAAGAGCGGGAAGTGGGTGACCACAACTCAAAGTAGTTATGGTACCCGGTTCGAATAAAGTACTGCATTGGGGGCATTTGTTTGCTCTCTCAAAGTCAAAAGCAGAACCAGTGACAGCGTCAAAGTTTTTATTATCAACAACATGATTACAGGCTCCCTCAGTTTCCTGTTGTACAGCATTAGCCTGCTGATATCTCTTTTTTTGTGTTGAGATCTACCCCGACTATTATTACCTCTGAAGTTATCAGAGTTATTATTATCTCTGCAGTTATTATTGTCTCTATTGTAATTGTTATCCTGGTTCGAATTCCAGTTTCCACGATTACTATCATGTTCACATTGATGCGAACATCTATTTGTTTGGTTCTGAGGTCTTCGGCAGGAATAACCTCTATTACCATATCCTCTTTTGAAATGCCTATAATTATTAGGGTGATAGTAACGACCACTATCAGGTTGTCTCCAATTCTTCGAAGAAGAATCACCATGAAATTGGTTTCCATGATTTTGACAGAAATTACCGCTGCTCTTTCTATCAAAATTTTGTTGGAATCTACGAGCAAAGTTTTGACCATACGGAGCTGCCGAAGCAACTGGTAAACCTTCTTTCACCTTAGAGTTACCCATGGTTATGTGTGGGTGTGCAGTTACGTATTGGCAACAGAAATCTTCCATTTCTTTTATTGTTTTAGGTTTACGTTCATGAAGGAAAGCAAGGAAAGACTCATTGACAGACGACATGACTTTGTCTCTAAGTATTAAGTCCATAAGTCCTTCATAAGTTTTTTCCGTCTTAGATAGTTCAACCCATCGTGAGAAAGTAATGCGTATTCTTGCAATAAACTCGGAGAATTCAACTCCATTTTCAGGTAACATGTTTTTTAAATTGTAGACGATAGCCGTCTTCGTTAAGCTGATATTTCTTTAACAGAGCGGCCCTGACAACCTCATAATTGTTCTTGTCAGGTTCATCCACCATATTTAATATACTTAGAGCTTTACCTGTCAGTATCCCTGATAACTGATAAACATATTTTGCTTTGTCTATGTTATGAGCTGTACATGCTTGTTCAAATCTGTCCAGATAGAACATTATGTCATCACTGGAAGGACTAAAAGTTGGTAACTTAATCTTAAAAGTATCATTATTAGCCTTACCAGAAGATGAACCCTTGTTTGAATCATTACCATTACTCATGTTCATCAATTTCAATTTTTTCCAACTCTAAAGCTAAGACCTTTTCTTCATGTTCCATTTTTGCTTTCTCTTTCCTCTCATCAGATTCTCTCTGTAATCTTCTCTCCTCAGCCTGAGCCTCTATTTGAAGTCTTTCAGCTTCTTTTTCAAGTCTTTTATTTTCAGCCTCTTTTTCAAGTCTTTTATTTTCAGCCTCTTTTTCAAGTCTTTTATTTTCAGCCTCTTTTTCAAGTGTTTTATTTTCAGCCTCTTTTTCAAGTCTTTTATTCTCAGCCTCTAACTGGAGTTTTCTTTCCTCAGCTTCTGATTCCCTTTTTTGTTTTTCCATTTCCATTTGGAATCTTTTTTCATCCACCTGCATCTGCAGTTTCTTTTGTTCAGCTTCCATATGCAGTTTCTTTTGTTCAGCTTCCATTGCTTTATCATATCGAGCAGTTGCAAATTCTTCTAACTTATCACCAGTCTTCCCAAGCAATTTACCCTGCTCAATAAAGTGCTCAAATGTAGACATGTTGTCTAACATATGCGTCCAAAACCTGAAATAATTAACTAATTTATTTCAAACCTAAGTGTAACAAGTCTTAATTAAGCACTTGTATATTCACATCACCTTATATTATCCCAGTCTCTGTGGGAAACAAGTCTCCAATCAAAGAACTTGTATATGAAATATCACCAATCAATTCTTGATCATAAGTGCACTTCTCATTCAATAGTGCACAACACTATTCATCATTCATTTATCATCAGTGTAGTAGTAACAGTGCATTAGCATAGCCCATTAACTAATTACTATAACTGTAAACAATGACTATGTAAACACATGCAGAATGTAAACATTGAAAATGTAAACAATGCAAACAATGTAAACAAAAACAATGTAAACAATAACAAAGATCAGCAACAATACAAAAACGTTCGCAGAAATCAACTAAAAATAAAGCAGAAATTAATGAAATATCACAAAAAATGTGACGATATCTACGATAGAATTAAACAAAATACATGACACCACAGTGTATAAACAAAAATGTTGTATGAAACTAAATTATAGACAAGAGTAGGCTAACAAATACAAACAAATCAAAACAAAACTAAAGAATGCGAAATAATAACGAAAACAATATTAAAACATGTCATCACAGCTAACATAAATAGCAACAGAAGTCGCTTAGCAAATTCCAGTATCGGAAATTTGCAAACCCTACAGAAAACGCTCACAATAGACGACCTCTATGACGTGGCATAATCTAACGGAGACACCACCCAACCGAGAACCCGCTGAAATATAAACATATAAATATACAAATAACATATAAACATATAACATATAGAATGAGATGATACACAGAAGACTCAGCAGAAGTATAAGGGCACAGTTTACATACAAACAGGCCACTTAACTTATAGGCTTCCAATCGTCGAACAGCAGAAAAAACGGATGTCAATCAACGTCCTAAAGAGCGAAGCTCCAACGATGATGGCACATCTGAACTGCTTCCACTGCTAACACGATGGTACTTGAGCTTCTGACATACTGTGTGTTGAGTTGTTTCGGCACTTGACCTTCTAATCCAAAAGTAAGTTGATGGAAATCGGTACTTGGCCTTCTTCAGAAAACAACCCGTTTCAACCGGCACTTGACCTTCACAAAAAACGACAGCACTGGAACCTTGACAGCAGCAACTTGCTTGACTTGCGTAAAAAGATAACAGCAGTCCGAGTTATCCGGCAACATGTAACAACGCCGGGTACTGTCAAATTCTTGTTTCCGTCAAAAAATTGAAATTTTGACTTTTACCGGGCAACGCCGAGTACTTTGATAATTTTGAAGATGTTGACTGTCTTGAAGAATGTTAATTTCTTGAAGGATGCTGATGAATTCTTGTTGAAAATGAAGTGGGTAAGGGACCCCGTGTTTGCTGGTACCAGAATCAAACCAGCTTATGGCCACCAAATGATGCGTGATGCCATATGATGATGGATGGTATCCGCATGTCTGGTTTTGTGTAGTGTGCAGATGTGTTCAGTCAAAACAATGTTCATACAAAAATAACAGGGCAATCCACATAGGACGTCAGTAAACTCACGACGTATAAAGTCAATGATTCTTGAAACAGCCGTTGACGTTTTTCTTCATTATTTATTGTGGACGCCACAGTGACAAAATGGTTACGCGAATATGTAGACACATCAAACAGTCATTATCACAGCAACATTCAATACAGCAATAGACGGTAGACAGCATTACAATGATGAGTCAGATGCATGTTATATTTCATAGTGCTGTAAATGTAGTCAGGTGAAAAACTCCATCCTTTTCTATAACAGCCAGGAGATAACCAGATGTATGAGATCAGTTCACTCTCCTTAGTCTGACTTCAGCAAGACAGACACGTCTGCCGAAGTATAAATAATGTCCTCAAAAATATCCTCTAGATAATAAAGGTTTTTCAAACCTAGTTCATTTAACAAAGTAGCAAGTAATGGTCCTTGGAACCTGCATCAACCGATGCAGCACAATACAGCGACATGTGAGCTAGGAAAACATCTCGTGACGACGACTTTTTCGAAGACAGGCTATGAACCCGAAATCGTTCACGACCAAAAATCGATAGAGTTAATGAAAATGTTAATTTACCTTGCCTTCTGGAAATACACAGAAATATTATGCCTCCCGGCATGTGCAAATACACTAGAGGTATTATCTCGAATAAACGAAATATCCATAAGAGGACTCTCACATTCCTGACAGAACAAAAAATAGCGGAGATCCCCTCTTCAACGAGGCATCTCTTTCGCCATTCAAATCGCTCACTCCACTAGTGGTGGGCGGAAACCGATCGACCAAAAAGCAAGACCAGTCATGCGCAGTCCGGCGCGAAAAATGACCACAGCTCAAAAACTCAACTGCATTCAATACCAACGCGAGAAGACAAATGCTTACCGAGAAAAGTAACTATAAATTTCAAGCAGTTGTTGCCCTTGCGTTATAAAATAGATATTGTAATAAAATGATGTTGCGAGAATTTATCACGCAACACGTATTAAGATTATTTCTTCAATTTGTTACAATTTCTTAGATTTTTCATTTTTTTTTAAAAAAGGTGAAAATACAGCCATGTTCTCAAGCGACGAATTTGTTTGTTTGTTTGTTTGTTTGTTAAGGTGTTTGCTACTTTTCTTTGTAGGACGCCCTTTCAACCTTTTCCATGTGTGACGTACGTCTAGTTTGACTAGTGAATTTTCCCTGATATGATGGATGATTTAAAGGGACCTTTAGCTTTTCATAACATTAGAACCCCTGAACATTTGTTGTAACTTTTCGTTTGCCAGAACGCATTCCACCGGGACTCATGTAGGATACAGCGACGAGATCAAAGAGACAGACCGAGGGATTTTAGGGGAGACTATCGGCGTTATCAAAGACAGTAGTTTTCCCTGATACGAGACGCAGTTGCTTGCCGCTAATTTCGCGTCTCGGTGTCAATCGAGGAACCGAGCGAACGGGGGAAAGCGAAACGGGCAGCAGCGAGCGGATACGAAGACCAGGGGGCGGCTTCTTCTCTTGATTTGGCGGTCAGATCCCCAAAAGTTCGTGAGATCAAATAAGTTGTCAAGTTTATCATGTCCCACTCAACTTACATTCCATTTTAGCTAAATAGACCATGAAGAACTAGACACGTTATCACTCGCTGGCCAGACCTTTACAGAAGCACTAGCTTTATTGAAATCTTGTTATAGATTTTCCCCTGGATTTTATATATATATTTGCAGTGATTTCTAATTCTGTGCAAAGCGGTAAAATATATATTGTGTAAAGTGATCAGTGGTCTAGTCATTCTATTTCAAGGGATTTTGTGTTAATTTAAATCTATTTAATTAAACCATCTCAAGAGTTCCAGTTTTAAATATAATGATCTATCTATTATATTATTTCAAAAGATAATAGATGCTTAAATTAACTTTTAAAGTCGCGAAGGAATTTATAATTAATAAATTCAGTTAAGTCCTAGTTTTATAGATGTGTGTTTTTAACCACTAGAACTCGCGCAGTGTTTATTAAATACATAATTAAATATGCGAGCATATATATAAATAGGCTTAACGGGAAATTCATCGCGCTTTAGAAGGTTATTTGTTTTCGGTATATTACATGTCTTTTTTTTTCTTTCATACAGAGTGATCGTAACCTGTGCGATCCCAGCATTAAGAAAGCAATAAAGAAATCAATCTAAGCAAAGCAAAGCATAAACAGTGTGTAGAGTTCCCCTGACGCAGAACTTGTTGAGACTGTGTAAATTTTTAATCTTTGAGGCGATTCTATGTTTGGAATTCCGCTATCTAACTTATAGCAAAGAAAGCACACCCAAAGACAAATTTAACGCACCATCAAACAACTTAAGTCGTAACGGGAAGAAGAACACTGGCCCGAGCTTTGTTAGTTTACTGACACAGAGAGATAATTCATAATTTCCTGAACAGTGATGTGACTAGTTTTCTCACTGGACTTAAACCATACCTCACGGATAAAGTGTACCAGCACGCGTAAGAATTTTATTATCAGCGGCATAGTCAAATAGACCACACCATCCTCACCCCGGTATCAGAGACCGTGCCCTCCCATAGAAACTGTTATTAAGAAAAGAGACACAACTACAGATTCATTTTCCAGCGATTACGGGATCCTTTTATGTGCTGACCGCCTACCCGATAATCTGGGGCTAGAACTTGAACAAACACTCATACATTTAGTTGAGGTGTAACTGCTGTTGTGTTATTCTATGGAGTGCAAGATTTTTTTTCACAATCGGTAAGTGAGAGCAAGATGAGTGAAGGCCTTTGCTAGCGCGTGTATGAATGACAGGAAATTAATTCTTTTGTGTGACCATTTTGTTAACTTGCTTACCTGGTAACATATATCTTTTCTGTATACCCTACATTGTTCCTTTAAGTGGGATAGTTGATAATTTGTTAACTCTGTTTAAAACCACCTCCTTTCCATTTGCTTAGTAAAGGGAAGAACAGCTGGGAAGAACAGGTTTTTTTTTTTATCACTTATACCTAACTTGGTAACACCTCTTTCAGAGTAATTAACTTTACTGTTAGGTTAACGTACCCGTGTTCCTGATATTATCTATCTCTGGACTGGGTTTGTCTTTGTCTAATGAGCGGGAAGGGCTTAGTCGATACCAATCTTCTTCACCCCCTCCCAAACTTGTTATTTGCATTTGTGTACTTATGATAATTTATGTAATATCTGATATTTTTAGTGATTGATGTTTAAAGTGAATAAAATCACATAAACTCATTTAGTTCTGTGTGTTGGATATACCCAAAGCCCAACTTTTCCCTATTCGTTTAATATAGTTTGTATCAACGTCGTGTGTGTGTTTGAAAACACCGAATCGGTGTGCGCGCAGATGCGAGTCTGGAAAACTGGCAAATAATTGTTTGACCAGGAGAGTGAAAGAGAAGATTGAGAGACACGATTTGTCGTAAATAAGTCTGTCTTTACTCTCCTCCAGCACGCTGTGAAGTAACTATTAAATCTCTACATTTTCTATCACTGAGCTTTCCATCATCATTTTCCACTCTAAACCGGACCACTATTTCTACGACTCTTTTCTCTCAAAATAAATTTACGACAATATTTGGCCGGCTCGTCTGGGATAATTTTGAGATACATTTGATGCACACATATTTGTGGGCTGGTTCTGGGATCTTGAGCTACATTTGAGGCAATCGCATAGCCGGGTTAAAGATATTTTGAGTCTGATTTAGTTTGGGTCTAACTAGGTAGAGTGTGAATGATTTGTCTTTGTGAATTAGGGAAATAAATAAATAATTACACCCCTAGACAAACGTTCTTTAAGTATTTGGGTTGTCCACACAGCATATTTACAGGTTGTTTTCTCTCCACAGCAGTAGAAAGTACAGATAAAACAAATATATTTCCTATTTTAGTTATCCTCTGGCGGAGATAATTATATTTCTTTCTTTATAAAAGTTGCTGGGATTGCGTGATTGTTTTACAGTCACTAAGGTTTTTGAAGTCAAAAAGAGTTGAGCTTAGCTAAAGACGGATTGTTCTGATTTTTAAAATTAAGTTAACAACGTCTCATCTCAATAATTGACTTTAGGGACGGAGTTTGTTGTCAGAGATTTAAAATTTAGGGGAAATTTTTTTTTTCCTTTTAAATTGTTTTAATATAAAATTTTCTCTACTGTTAGTAATAGTAGATTCTTTTCCAGTGTAACTTACCATTTAGTGGCATAGTCGCTTGCGTTTAGAGCCTTAATTGCCAGATAATAGCAGCGATAAGTTTGCACAGTACAGGTAGGAGGTAACACAGGTAAATTTGTACTTGTGTTTTTTTTTTTTCTCGTAGCGGTTCAGAGTTCCTCCCTTTCGCGTTTCTTCTTACTAGTTCTCTAAGCATACTTCATCTTATTCTTTAACAATGGCAGAGAGGATAAAGATGAGGTCCATCTTGAGGCTGGAAGCGAAAGAGGCAGGATTAGATGCAGAAGCTGCAAACGCGTTTATTAACCAGGAATTGGAAATATATGACGCGGAGCAACAGAGAGCCGAAGCTGAGAGGAAGGCGGAGCAACAGAGAGCAGAAGCTGAGAGGAAGGAAGAGAAAGAAAGAACAGAGAGGAGAGAAGCCCAGGAGAGGGCAGATAAGAAAGAAGCGGAAGAACGTCTTTTGGAACAGAAGAAAATTGAAGCAGAGATGGAAACTCGCAGAGAGAGAGAGAGAGACAAGGAAAGACAGCATCAACTGGCGCTTAAGGCTCTAGAGAGTCGGGGCGCCTCTACTTCGACTAACGGAGAGCCGTCTTCGCCCCAGTCTCAATCAATGGACCTCTCCAGTACTCAATCTGCCCAATTAACTGCTATGTCGTTTTCTTTAGAATCTTTTCCTAGCCCTAACGAAAAATTGACAGCTACCTAGAAAAATTCGAGAGACTCGCGAATCTTTATGGGTTAGAGAGTACCCGCTGGGCGCTCAAACTTTCAACGTCACTGAAAGGCAATGCTTATGACGTGTACACAAAGCTGGGACCGAATCAACATGATTACGACATGTTGAAAAAGGCCTTACTACAGCAGTTTGAGATGACTGCCCGAAAGTTTCTGCAGTTGTTCAGAAACAGCCGAAAAGAGAGCACGGAAACATTTCCCCAGTTCTCTTCACGTCTCACGGGTTATCTGACAAAGTGCATTGAATTATCTGACCTACCTCTTTCATATGAGGGACTCCTCGAACTTGTTCTTGTGGAGCAGATAAAATCCACTTTGTCGAATGAAACACGTAGATTTTTGGCGGAACAGGGGGCAGTCAGGCTTGAAGACATACTCAATAAAGCCGAACGCTATAGCAATGCAATGGCCGAACTTCCCAGCACTAAACGTAAACCCACCGATGAGCCATCTCGAAAACAGAATCTAGAACAGGCATCCTATTCTTCCACTTCCTCTCAACATTATAACCAACGAGATAACAATACCCAGAAACCTCCCCAGGAAAAATCGAAATTCTACAAAACCCGATACCCCCCCCCCACAACAATTCTGATCAACCCAACAAGCCTACGTGGCAGCGCGGCCACCAAGGTCAAGGAAAAGGGAAGACCCCTACACCAGGAACGTCTGATCAGGGCAAACAAACCGGTGCAAACCGCATTGGATGTTTGCATACAGCCTCGAAAGGTAGAGTCAATGTCAGTGATTCTCAACCTGAGGGGGACCGACCTTCAACTCGAACTCGAGGAACTGTAATTTTGAACGGTACCTCTACTACTTGTCTTTTTGACACTGGATTAAGCTTTGATTGTATTGTCGCTAGGCACCTAGTCAAACCAGGTCAGGAGACAGAGGAAACCGTCAAACTTAGTGGAGTTTTCAGGAGTGATGCACCCAGGACGCTTCCTATCGCACTGGTAGAAATACACTCTGACTTTGTCAGAGGAGTTATTAAAGCGGCCATAATGGATGATCCGATCTACCCAGTTATCCTGGGATGTAGATATGTGTTCATTGGGAGACCTAAGGAGCCGATTGTGGCAGCGGTAACCACAAGAGGGCAAGCCAAGAAGGAGAGGGAGCCTGCGCCAAACTTGTTGCCGAATGAACTGAAGGAGGCGCAACAAAAGGACCCTACTCTGGCGCCCTGCTTTAAAAAACTGCCCATGGCTAAGGACCCCAGACACAACGGAGACATCTTTTCTAAGGATGGTGTATTGTATCGTAGAACGGGCAACCCGGACACGGGGAATAACCAGCTCCTAGTACCGACGCAGTACAGAAACCAGATCTTAGAAATGGGGCACTCTCTTCCCTTTAGCGGACACATGGGACAAAACGCCACTATTCAGCGAATAAAAAAACCACTATTGGTGGCCAGGAATGAACTCTGACATTGTCAGGTACGTGAAATCCTGCGCCCAGTGCCAACGGGTAGCACCCAAGCACTTGACACCCCCAGTACCTATGGGGCAAATGCCAATAGTAGGGACTCCATTTGAACGGGTTGCTGTCGACATTATTGGTCCTCTGGAAAAGACCAAAAGAAGGAACAGGTTCATCCTGACCTTAGTTGACACTTGCACTATGTGGGCCGAAGCCGTACCGCTACCATGCACTAATTCCAAGCATGTCGCAGAAGCCCTTGTGCAAATTTTTACACGGTTGGGATTCCCTCAACAAGTTTTGACGGACAATGGATCCCAATTCCGTAGCCTGTTAATGGAGGAGATCTTTAAGATCTTGAGGGCCAAACATATCCACACAAGTCCCTACCATCCGGCCGGAAATGGGCTCGTGGAACGTTTTAACGGTACCCTCACCATGATGTTACGTAAGCTGGGTCAGGAGAAACCGGAAGACTGGGACCAATATATATCGGCTGCCTTATTCGCCTACCGAGAGGTACCCCAAGCGTCTACGGGTTTTGCGCCAGCTACACTTTTATTTGGCAGACCTATTAAGGGGCCACTAGAAGCCTTACTTCGGTCCCTGACAGACCAGAAGGCTGACGAGACAGTCGTCTCTGCAAGCAAGTATGTATCTGAGCTTAAGGAAAGGCTAAAGCTAGGATGGGATCTAGCTACTACCAACCTTAAGAAAGCCCGCGCTAAAATTACTAAAAGATACAACAAAGCTGCAAAAGAGAGAGAACTACAACCAGGGGAGAAAGTCCTATTGCTACTTCCAACCGGAAGCAATAAACTTCGCATCGGATGGCAAGGACCGTTTACCGTCCTTAAAAAGATCTCACGTACCAACTACAAGATCTCCATCAAAGGAAAGGAGAAGGTCTTCCACATAAATCTGCTAAAGAAATATTTGGAAAGACCGGTGCCATCCTCCGAGCATCTCCTGGCTGTCGCCATAGCAACGGAAGACGAGGAAGATGATGATGGTTGCATGGAGTATCCACTGCAACCCACAGAATCCTTTAAAGATGTCAAGTTCGGCGACAATCTCTCACCAGAACAACAAACAGAAACTAGGGCTCTACTAAAACAGTACAGTGCAGTTTTAACGGATGTACCTGGTCGAACAAATCTCATTGAATTTGATATGAAATTAACAAACGAGACCCCTGTTCAAACCAGAGTTTACCCCATCCCGTACGCTAAAGCTGATGCACTTCGCGGAGAAATAGACAAGCTGCGTCAGGCAGGAATTATCAGTGAGTCTACATCTCCTTACAGCTCGAGCGTAGTGCTGTTGCAGAAGCCCAATAAGGAAGTTCGGCTGTGCATTGATTACAGGTTGCTAAACGCGGTAACGGAATTCCAGCCCGAACCTCTCCAAACTGTTTCTGAGTTGTTCACCAAGCTCAGCAAAGCAAAGATCTTCTCCAAGATTGACCTCAGCAAAGGTTATTATCAAATACCAGTCAAGGAGGAAATTAAACCTTTGTTAGCTTTCAGCACTAGTGAAGGACATTACACATTTAACGTGATGCCGTTCGGTTTGCATAATGCACCAGGAGTGTTCACCAGGATGATGAGGAAGCTTCTAGAACCTTTGCAAAGTCCCCATATCCATAATTTCATGGATGACATCTTAATTGCATCGGAAACCTATAAAGAACATATTGCTACGGTTGCTATGCTCCTCAGGAGACTACAGGAAACGGGTCTCACAGCCAGACCTAGCAAATGTCTCATCGGGTTTGAACAGTTAGACTTCCTGGGGCACACTATTTCTCACGGATGCAGTTGGCCTATTAAGAAGAACGTGGAGAAAATAGTGTGCAGCAAAAAGACCCCGAACGAAGAAAGACGTACGTTCCTTCATATCGCTATGTGCATACTATCAGAAGTACATCCAGAACTTCAACGGACTGACGGCACCTCTGACTGACCTCACAAAGAAAGGTTGTCCTGATAAGGTCATATGGGATCAAAAGTGCGAACACGCGTATAGCACTTTGAAAGGACAGTTGTCTGCATACCCCATTTTGAGGTTGCCTGACCTCAAGAAACCTTTTGTACTGAGAGTTGACGCGTCAGGTCAGGGCATCGGGTCAACACTGCTTCAAGCCGATGACAGTGACCTGAACATGCTATTTCCAGTTGCCTATGGCAGTCGGAAATTAAATAAAGCGGAACGGAACTACAGCGTAGTTGAAAGGGAATGTCTTGCTCTGATTGACGGTATCAGACGCCATCATGAGTTTCTTTATGGTACATCGTTCACGGTGCAAACAGACCACGCTCCGTTAGCATTTCTTGGTGCCAATAAAGAATTTAACGCTAGGATCATGCGTTGGGCCCTCCTTCTAAGCGTCTATTCTTTCAAAGTGGAATATATTCCGGGAAGACAGAATGTCGGGGCTGATTTTCTGAGTAGAAACTGGTCTACAGAGGAAGAAGAGCAAACTGAAGATACCACTCATCCTAAAATCACCAATCAGGTCACCTCCATTGTCAAAAATGAAAACATGAAAAATGGTTTCATGTCTAAAAGTGGGGACGATTGTGACGTACGTCTAGTTTGACTAGTGAATTTTCCCTGATATGATGGATGATTTAAAGGGACCTTTAGCTTTTCATAACATTAGAACCCCTGAACATTTGTTGTAACTTTTCGTTTGCCAGAACGCATTCCACCGGGACTCATGTAGGATACAGCGACGAGATCAAAGAGACAGACCGAGGGATTTTAGGGGAGACTATCGGCGTTATCAAAGACAGTAGTTTTCCCTGATACGAGACGCAGTTGCTTGCCGCTAATTTCGCGTCTCGGTGTCAATCGAGGAACCGAGCGAACGGGGGAAAGCGAAACGGGCAGCAGCGAGCGGATACGAAGACCAGGGGGCGGCTTCTTCTCTTGATTTGGCGGTCAGATCCCCAAAAGTTCGTGAGATCAAATAAGTTGTCAAGTTTATCATGTCCCACTCAACTTACATTCCATTTTAGCTAAATAGACCATGAAGAACTAGACACGTTATCACTCGCTGGCCAGACCTTTACAGAAGCACTAGCTTTATTGAAATCTTGTTATAGATTTTCCCCTGGATTTTATATATATTTGCAGTGATTTCTAATTCTGTGCAAAGCGGTAAAATATATATTGTGTAAAGTGATCAGTGGTCTAGTCATTCTATTTCAAGGGATTTTGTGTTAATTTAAATCTATTTAATTAAACCATCTCAAGAGTTCCAGTTTTAAATATAATGATCTATCTATTATATTATTTCAAAAGATAATAGATGCTTAAATTAACTTTTAAAGTCGCGAAGGAATTTATAATTAATAAATTCAGTTAAGTCCTAGTTTTATAGATGTGTGTTTTTAACCACTAGAACTCGCGCAGTGTTTATTAAATACATAATTAAATACGCGAGCATATATATAATAGGCTTAACGGGAAATTCATCGCGCTTTAGAAGGTTATTTGTTTTCGGTATATTACATGTCTTTTTTTTCTTTCATACAGAGTGATCGTAACCTGTGCGATCCCAGCATTAAGAAAGCAATAAAGAAATCAATCTAAGCAAAGCAAAGCATAAACAGTGTGTAGAGTTCCCCTGACGCAGAACTTGTTGAGACTGTGTAAATTTTTAATCTTTGAGGCGATTCTATGTTTGGAATTCCGCTATCTAACTTATAGCAAAGAAAGCACACCCAAAGACAAATTTAACGCACCATCAAACAACTTAAGTCGTAACGGGAAGAAGAACACTGGCTCGAGCTTTGTTAGTTTACTGACACAGAGAGATAATTCATAATTTCCTGAACAGTGATGTGACTTAGTTTTCTCACTGGACTTAAACCATACCTCACGGATAAAGTGTACCAGCACGCGTAAGAATTTTATTATCAGCGGCATAGTCAAATAGACCACACCATCCTCACCCCGGTATCAGAGACCGTGCCCTCCCATAGAAACTGTTATTAAGAAAAGAGACACAACTACAGATTCATTTTCCAGCGATTACGGGATCCTTTTATGTGCTGACCGCCTACCCGATAATCTGGGGCTAGAACTTGAACAAACACTCATACATTTAGTTGAGGTGTAACTGCTGTTGTGTTATTCTATGGAGTGCAAGATTTTTTCACAATCGGTAAGTGAGAGCAAGATGAGTGAAGGCCTTTGCTAGCGCGTGTATGAATGACAGGAAATTAATTCTTTTGTGTGACCATTTTGTTAACTTGCTTACCTGGTAACATATATCTTTTCTGTATACCCTACATTGTTCCTTTAAGTGGGATAGTTGATAATTTGTTAACTCTGTTTAAAAACACCTCCTTTCCATTTGCTTAGTAAAGGGAAGAACAGCTGGGAAGAACAGGTTTTTTTTTCTATCACCTATACCTAATTTTGTAACACCTCTTTCAGAGTAATTAACTTTACTGTTAGGTTAACGTACCCGTGTTCCTGATATTATCTATCTCTGGACTGGGTTTGTCTTTGTCTAATGAGCGGGAAGGGCTTAGTCGATACCAATCTTCTTCACCCCCTCCCAAACTTGTTATTTGCATTTGTGTACTTATGATAATTTATGTAATATCTGATATTTTTAGTGATTGATGTTTAAAGTGAATAAAATCACATAAACTCATTTAGTTCTGTGTGTTGGATATACCCAAAGCCCAACTTTTCCCCTATTCGTTTAATATAGTTTGTATCAACGTCGTGTGTGTGTTTGAAAACACCAAATCGGTGTGCGCGCAGATGCGAGTCTGGAAAACTGGCAAATAATTGTTTGACCAGGAGAGTGAAAGAGAAGATTGAGAGACACGATTTGTCGTAAATAAGTCTGTCTTTACTCTCCTCCAGCACGCTGTGAAGTAACTATTAAATCCCTACATTTTCTATCACTGAGCTTACCATCATCATTTTCCACT
>JAMPIV010014266.1:70000-240000 GCA_024509875.1 Oreohelix idahoensis
CTTTACTTGCGGTAAGATAAATAAGTTGTAGTATTTCATTAGCAAGTAACTGGCCACAGACTGTGCGCCATATTTTGTTGTTCGACATTGCCAGTTGGAAGAGGTTACGACAACTTAAGTAGGAAGTGCCTAAGCAGACTTAGAGGGAAGTGAAACTAATTTGTGTTTGAATATTGCCATAAAATCTTACGACTGTAAGTCCAGAGGCCACTAGCAATCTTCTGCAGTGCCACAGTGTTCTAATGACACATGAAAACATACCTAGGATGTTTGAAAAAAAGATTTAACAGGTCACAAGAAGAAAATTGTATACCCCAGCTGATTTTAGGGAGGACAATCAATGCTTAAGGTGACAGGGGCGTTGCAGCCATATGGGAAGAAGAATGTAAACACAGGACGGAGTGAAGTCAAAGAAAATAGGGTCAGGTGCAAATGGTTCGCACACGTGACTGACCCCAGATAATCTTAGTATTGATTAGTTGTGGAATTGTTATAGCCAGCATATAAAAGGGAGGGAATATCCTTCTTTTTCAGGGTTATATTGCCTATTACTTAGTGGTGGCAGGAAACCTGGTGCAGGCAGACCTTGTGTACATTGAAGCCTCAGTAAAGCTGCATGCTGCATCTGTGGTCAGAAGGCAACTCTTGTGTTGACCTTGCATAGTGTACAGTCATCCAACTCAGACAGGCTGTCAGGTCAAGTCCCTTTAAATGGGCATATGATATCTCATTTTAACAATTTCCACAACCAGAACAGAAATTCCTGTGGGCGTGATGATACCAACAGACCCTCACATAATTGACTATTTGTTATAGAAAGTATTAAATCAGACTATGGGATACACATACAGTGACACTTTAATATACCAGTTATGGACAAAGGGTCCTCTTTATTTATTTACATGTTGTAAATAAAATTTTCTTGATTTGAAAACATTCCTGTCCCAAAAGAATTGAGGTACAGGAAAATAAAAAATTGTAATATATTAATATAACTTTACCAACAGTCTTACTTACTTCACTTTTATTGAGTTAAAGTTATGTTAGACATTGTTCATACATCACAATAGATACATTACCCTAGACATTTGGCACACAACATCACAGAGATTATTTTATACAGAGTGAGATCTTAGAGAGGTAGCGGATAGGGACCTGAGAACATCATCATCATCAATTAGACTAGGGAACTTACGCAGCTGGACCTCACTTTGTTTACCCTTAGTGTAGTAACATAAATAACCTCTCACATACCACAAATTTAAAAATAAAAAAAATTTATTTATGATTTTTTATAGTTTATCAAGTTGTTCGAAATTCATCGATTAATCTTCTATTAAAGAAATGCAATTAATCCATTAAGACTGTTTAATCAATCCAACCCTTATATATATATATATAAGTATATCTGTGTGTATGTGTGTGTGTGTGAACAAAATGAAGAATTACTGATTAAGCATATCTGGTCATCCACTTTTATTCTATGCAGCAGAATGTAAGGAAAATTTATTTTCTGCTATTTTCAGAGTGTGTGGTTTAAGTTTCAGAATCTAATGTAAATCTCACGAGAAAAGTATGTCGTTACAAAAGCTGTGTTTAAAACAAAGGACTTGGCCTCGCTGATGACCTACTTGTTGAAGAAAGACTTGATTAAATCGGTTCATCGCCATTTGCTATCCAGCTGTCACATAGGTTATGGTCATTAAATTGCCTAGATCTTCTTCCTATTCTCTCACGCGCATCCTTTTATTTTATTATCTTTCCATACTTGTTTTTCCTGTATTTTTCGCATCACTCGGTTGCGAAAAATATTTTCTTCAGTAATTCTTAAACTTTACCTGTTTTGTTTCTCAATACTGAGTATCGCACTAGATGGTATTACGTGGATGTCAGTCAGACGAGAAGCGTTATAATGCATTCCGTCAGACCGGGAGAGCCAACAGCTGTCTGCTGTTCCCCCGGGGACAGTGTTTTCTTCGGCCGAGTTCTGGGCCGTAGTGTGAAAATTCACTCCGCCGGAACGGGCAGGCAGACAGAGGGTCTGGTTTTTCGCATATGACACTCACGCTCCACGGGCCATGGTTAGCTTGTAGTGTGAAAACTGCCCTGCCTTTCAGACAAGTTGTCTACCTTTGCAATTGACACGCACGTTTCTCGGTCAGTTTGTTAAACGAAGGGTGAGATTACTCGTGGCACGGCAGACGGTTGTCTGAGATTTGCAACTGACACGCGCTTTTCCCGGTCAGTTTGTCAACGCAGGTGCGTAATCGCCCTGGTGGCAGTTACGACACGCCTCTAAGTTAAACGTAGCTGTTATGAGAAGGGGGAGAGATCGGGGCGGGGGAGATAGTTCATCCTTTGTCTGTTTCAGATATTAAACCTAGTTTGAAACTTTATTTTCATTCTTTCTCAATATTCGCAGTAGACAGGTGGTTCGCGAAGAGTAGAGCTGTATAAGCGAAGTTTCTTAGTTTGTTGCGACAATTTGTCGAACTTCTAGACTTCCATAAATATAAGCGTAAAATTCTTAACTGTGCGATATCCTGTAGTGCTGTGTTTGAGGTAAATATTATATAGTAGTTCTCTAGAATTTTGTGAAGTGATTAAGTGTTAAATCACCGATTTCATTTTAAACTAGTTCTTTTGAACAGAGTGCTTAGTCTATATAGTCTGTATTATTTTCTAGTGACGCGTTTCAGTGGAAAGCAGAATAAATTATATCTTAGCTTACTAAACAATAATGTAGCTATAATGAAGTTAATTTAACTGCTAAATACTCAGTCGAGAATATTTTATATCAAACTTATAAATGCTAGATGCGACATCAGTGAATAGTGACGGAATACGCAGATATTCCTGAATTCATGATGATTGATTTTATAACTTATTTCACCGGAAAATTTAAATGATAAGTCAAGCAGTACGCTTGCGGTTTAATAATGTAAGTTATAGTGGGTACATATTGTAAAATTATTTGATATGTGTTCTTTCTTTTATATAGTGAAACGGTGGTACCCAACTTTACCAGCGTTCTAGTACGTGAACACTATTTGGGAAGAAACAAATCACTTTCATTACCTGAACTGTAACAGTTAAATGAAGTAAGAGGCCTTCGCGCCAGAATTAATTCTTCCAGAATAACTCTTCAGTACAATTCAGCCCGTTGTGGCAAGCAAAGATCAGAAACATTCCGACAGAGTTTTGACTAGTACTGTGGTGACCAAATATAGTAACTTCCTGAAAGTAGACACCGATCTGACATTCCTTAAATGCTAGAAACCAAAGCTAATGACATTGTGCTCTGCTAACTTTCGTGCCTGGACAATATTTTATGTGACTTAATCAGACATTCGAAAAATTAGAACACCCAAGGAATCGTTCCCTGAGAGTTTAGTACGTCTTTTGGAACTGGGGATTTCTTGGTCAAGGACTGCATTTTCGGGTCTGTGTGAAGGTCCTAGAATTTATTATGTTCCCAGAGGCAGCGAGCAAAGTTGTGAGTATAACTGTGTACCCATGGCCATGGCTGAATGAATGAGTGTACGCAGATCAGAGTGTTATTTTACCGTTGTATCTTGTCACCCATTTACTGTCTTAATTTTTTTTTGTTTAACCTGCAGAATTTGTTACTAATTGCTAGAGTTTCTTTATTTCTTAGGCTAAATCAGATTATCAAACTCTGTTCATACATTTACGAGAAAGAAAGAAACCTCTTAGCCTCAACCCTACGTATCTATAACTCTTTGGGCCATCATCTGTTCTCTTAACGGGGCTGTGGGCTAAACCTAGAGTAAGATTCTAACGGGCTATCATCCTTGTAGCATTTTCTTAAATTTTATGACTATTTGTATATGTTTTTTTCTTGATGTAATTTTTGGTGTTGTGAGAAATTTTGATATGATAATTAAAATATCTCTCTTGAACAACACAATCAGTGCGTTGGTCAGCTCGATCCCAATTATCTGTCCTTTTCCGATACGAAACACAATTTATATTTGCAATTTGTCATTTCCGTTATCAATGAGGGTCGAAGTAGCTCAGAGGTATAGCGTCCGCTTCTAATTCTAGAGGCACTGGGTTCGCTCACAGCACAAAGAATATAATTGATGGAATTATTTTCAGAACTAGTGGGTCCTAATGATGTCATACTCCACCCTCCACCCCCCACCCCTGTGGCGAAATGGCTGTTACTCACTATTTTCCACTCCACCCCCTTCATTTTTTTCTCTTAGTTTTTTTCTAGAGTCACTGGCTCTCGGTAATTCGTTCTTTTCATGTCGTTCTACGGGGGAGTAACCCCATTATTACTCGGTCAGAAACCTACCCTGCTGAGTGGCTTTGTTCTTTGATTTCGAGTGCATTGCGCAAACAACAATTGACGTAGGGATGCGTAAGAGACCTGGCATCGGACCAGCGGGAGAGAATCTTCGCCGCTCGTAAATATGTTTGAGCACGAGCGGTAATTCTTTTCTGCTTTCTTTTGAAAACACCGATTCACTGTCTACGTGAGTACCCCTCTTGCATTTCTGTAGAGGCGGCTTGGTCTTTTGAGTGCAGTTTCTTCCAGGAGACCTGTCTCAGTAGTCCTGTTGAATGACATCACGTTCCGTAACTTGGGCTGTCATTCGTGTCTGGGTCTTTGACAAACGGAGACGGTCATCGTTTTCATGTTTCCTAGAGTTCCGATTACGTTAGTCTTATGATGGTTCTAGAGGCACAGGGTGCGCAGGTGTCCTTGTTTTTCGATTTCAGCGGAGACGGCCGTCAACCCGTTACGCAAAATCTTTTGGTAGTTGCGTCTTTTAGAGAAAGTTCTGGTCCAGTATTACGTGTCTTTGTCTGATGCTCTGTGCACGTATTCATGACTGGGGGAACACCTGCGACCGAAGATGGTAGTA
This sequence comes from Oreohelix idahoensis, assembly GCA_024509875.1. Lineage (NCBI taxonomy): Eukaryota > Metazoa > Mollusca > Gastropoda > Stylommatophora > Oreohelicidae > Oreohelix > Oreohelix idahoensis. The sequence goes on from JAMPIV010014266.1 coordinate 74,899, forward strand.
TATAAGAGGTTCTTGTCTGTCTGTAAATTGCTTAAGTCTTGGAAATTCTTGCCGGGGAAATAGCAACACTTGACAGTCTGCCCGCTTGTGAATAGTGGATATTCTGACCTTTGTTCGCATACGTCGGCCATCTCCGGCAATTAACTGAGCCGTAGGCCGGATTCGCCTTCTGTGGTTAACGCCTTCTGTGGAACATTGCCTTCAGTGGAAGGTCGTTCCACGCAGCGACCCAATTATAGCTGGGTGGCACGTAGAGATAGGCGTGCCCACTTCATCACCCTATTACGGGTCATCTGTGGTTTTCCCGTGAGTGGGAAATAGCATTTATTCGGAAAATCAATTAGCAAGAGGAGTGCCTTGCTCCTGTGGCTTCAGTGTTTATAAAGCCACCTTGTTCATTCTTGTTTGAGGGCTGCACACAAGCAGCCCAATCCAGATGTGGGTTAGTTTCAGCATATAAATTATTTTGAGTGTGTCATTCAGCAACTGCCCGGATTTACAGCTGGGTGCATTTCTTCCAAGGATTTGTTAGCCATTATATTGGAGAAGAGAGGGTATCATATCTTCAGTGGCCAGCAGTGATCCCTGTGGAGTAAAGCACGCGTGCTAACGAAGAGGGAGTCTGGAAAAAGATGTTTCTTTTACTTTCTTTACTGGATCTGTACTATTCACTATTGTGCTGAGATCCTCCTTGTGTGATCCTTACCTCTAAATTGAGTAGGAGGCGGTGTGACAATAGTTAAACAAAAGGTCACCTAGTGGCGAGGGGAAAGTCATGTTATGCACTTGTACATCATTGTCCGTGTACATTGAACCCAGATCTATACATGTATAAGTGATCCTCGCTGGTGCTACGGAGTCCGTGCACTGTGCTGAGATCCTCCTTGTGTGATCTAAGGGAGGAGATCAGAGCACTTGTATCATTGTCCGTGTACATTGAAGATCGTCCTTTAAACCTAACCAAATTATGTTAGTTATTTTAACTAAGTTCTTTCCACCCTATTTTACATTATTTATAGTTCTTATTCAGAATCAACTGCATCAGTGCCTGTCAGATTAACATGTGCAACGAGAGGAAGTTGCATGCACATTTTTAGCTCTTAACGATAAGTGAAACAAAACAATTTTGAGCATCAAAGATTTGAAACGTGATAAATATATAAACCTCATATGAGGTTAAAGCAAAGTGATTTAAAAATATGACATCTTTTTGTGGAAACAAGAACGGAAAGATTGTTAGGGAAAAAAGCAGGTATGTTCAATATCAGATAAGTAAACTAACGCTGTATATATTTATAAAAGATACACTTTAGTTAGATTCATAACATCAAGGATGAAGGCCAACGGACATAGGGAAGACCATGATATAAGTTGAAAGTAAGCGCTAGATTTTAAGCGGAAATAATTTGCCAGAGCGTACTATTAACACGATATACACAATTGACTGAAGTAAACAGATATTGCGATATCGAGACTGTACTTTTCTGATCAGACCCTATAAAAGCCCTGGTTCAGTTAGTTCACCGCAGCTGTCAATAATACCTCGGCATTTGTTTGCTTCTCTGTCCACGATATTCTCAGTATCCTTCTCAAAAACCAGATTTCCGCTGCCTCCAGTTTTTTCACCATTTGGTTACTCATTGTCCAACATTCGCATCCATATAAAAGAACGGACCACACGTAGCCCCACAGTAAGCGGATTTTTGTGCTTATGGTGATGTTTCTGTTTTTCATTACGTTGCTCATCCTAGTAAAGGCTTCTTTGGACATGGCGATCCTTTTCTTTATCTCTGTGTCACATCTGCCATCTGATGTCAATGCGAAGCCTAAATATTTAAACAGATGGACTTGTTTGATTTTTTTCTCTTTTGCTGTTCAAAGAGCATACTGGTATTTGTATTTTCTTAGAAACTACCAGGCATACAGTTTTGCTGACATTCAAAGAAAATCCTTTCAACTTGCTCTCTTTCACTACTTTGTCTAGAATGATTTGTAGATTTTCTCTGACTCTGCTATTAAAACTGTGTCATCTGCATATCGCAGATTGTTGATATTTCGTCCTCCGACTTTAATTCCCTCGAGGTGTTCAATGTTTCGAAGTATCGTCTCTCTGTATATGTTAAAAAGATCAGGTGATAACAAACATACCTATCTAACTCCTCTTTTAATTGCTCTGAATTCACTTAGTTCTTCAAATCTGATCGCGGATTCCTGCTCCCAATATATGTTCCTTATTATCTTAAGATCTTTCCCGTCTATATTTAGTTCATGTAAAATATCAAAAAGGTCTTGGTATTTCACTTTGTCAAAAGCTTTTGAGTAGTCTATAAAGCATAGATAAAGGTCTCTTTGTACCTCAGTACATCTCTCCATGAGCATTGATAGTCTGAAAATTGCATTTCTGGTACCTTGATCAGCAACGAAACCGAATTGAGTTTCAGAAATTTCTGGTCGTATTCTATTTCTTATCCTTTCCATTATGATGCGAAGGAGTATTTTGGTGACATGGCTCATTAGGCTGATTGTTCTATGTGATTCGCATGTAAATTTTTAGGCTTAAATTTGTATAAATACCAACACTTAATGTTTACGGACGTTTATTTCCTCCAATGAGTCTCTTTGTGCACCAAGAATAAGGAGGCTTTAGATCTGAATAGAGAAATTCTAACAAAACTTTCGGGTGAGCTAAAGATCTATTATAGTTCCAATCAAATAGTATTTGAAGTTCCCAGTGATGTTATGAACTATTCGGCCAATTAATAAAAACTATAAAAAAATCAATGTGCTCTTCTGATGAAGATGTTCACAAGGGGCGGACGGACGGACGGACAGACAGACAGACAGACAGACTGAGATAGATAGATAGATAGATAGATAGATAGATAGATAGATAGATAGATAGATAGATAGATAGATAGATAGATAGATAGATAGATAGATAGATAGATAGATAGATAGATAGATAGATAGATAGATAGATAGATAGATAGTGCTTCGCGGTTGCAGAGAACCAATGAACGAACTAAAAAACATTTCCCAATATTACCCCCAGAAACTACGCGTAGCTGCTGTGTCTATATACAGCTACAAAAACTGAGCTTGTAATGTTGAAAACGCCATAGATAACTATATTGCTAATGAAATAACTATCTCTAAATGTTGAGACTATGAAACAGTGGTAACAATACAGACTTATCATCCTCTGCTGATTTGTCTAACACACTAATGTATCCCAAACACGTATTTACTGGAACAAAATAGCGTAGTCGGGAAAGAAACTGAAGACAGATGTAAAAGGGATGAAGTAGCGTGACAAAAACATCTGCGGATTGTTCAGAAGAAGAAGATAGGGCTTGAATGTGTGCCATGCTCCACAGGAAGAATGATAAATAAGTGAGTAAATGAATGCAGCATAGACGTCAGATATACAGTCAGTACCACTTATCCCTTACGAGATTTCCCATCCGCGACCCATCGCCATTTATTCACATGGAGATTAAATATATTTATGTAGGATTGACCAGTGTGTTTTCTCCCGGAAAAATATTAAATTAGAGCAAACTTTCTGTCCTATCATTGCCCTGGCCTTTTCAGATTGATTTTCGTGCCTTGTATCATATTGAAGAGTTATTTACATAACAGTTTATATACATATGCAGTGTCTGCATATTAGGACACTGGGGACAAAAACATGATCTGGGGCCGGTTTCGATAATGTAATGAATGGCTTTAGCGAAGCATATCTCTGCGTAAATGATTACACATGATTCCTGTATGAAGTATAAAAAAAGGCTGTATAACAAGGCCTGACGAAAGATACAAACTGCGATAAAAACTAGATTTACACGAACAAAGAACGTGCAAATGATACATTGACTCTGGGTAAAATATGACGTGTTAGGGAATTAAGGAAATCTGATGTAAGTATGACAAATCAAATTTCCCTCTGAAATGCAAAATGTGTTAATGACTGTTGTGACGGTATTGCATATTCGATCGTTTGTCTTTTCAGGCTTAAAATTTTTTACGACCCTTCCCTTTTCGCTTTCAACCTCGATCCTCTTTTTCCTGGCATAATTAATTCCCCAATCCCCAGCTTTATTCTTTTTCTTCAGATATATGCCTGACTGCAAATTACTTTATGCTGAAGATATTTCGGACTTTGAGAGTAAATAATAGTCTAGATTTTGTTTCTTCTTAAAACTCCACCAAAGCCTTACCTTCCTCCTAGGTATTATCTATTCAGCCCATCCTCATGATTTTTCACTGCCCTTAATACTTCTCACTATGCAGCAGAATGGGCAAACCGTAATTACTTCCTGTCAATTTTGACGGGTTACATGCTCGTATATCTTAATTATAACCCATATTAGAGATTCAATGGAATATTTTTCTTCACAAATTAAAAATAAAAAAAAAAGAATTGAAAAGGCCCTTTCGAAATTTTTCACTATTTCATACGACTTCAAAACGCTAGTGCTGCATTGTACTACAAACCCAATTAAAAAAAAAAACTAAATAACTTAAATTCATAAATAATAACACTTACAATCTTAAGTATATACATTAATAAATAGATAATGACTTCTTTCTTTTCTTCTTTGGTCCTTGGCCACTGACTGACAAAGCAATCAACGACCACCACGCCTGGTGGCGTCTTGCAGGTCAGCATCAAACTGTCTCCACTTTGTTCCTTGGTCACTGACTGACAAAGCAATCAACGACCATCACGCCTGGTGGCGTCTTGTAGGTCAGCATCAAACTGTCTCCACTTTGTTCCTTGGCCACTGACTGAAAAAGCATTCAACGACCATCACGCCTGGTGGCGTCTTGTAGGTCAGCATCAAACTGTCTCCACTTTGTTCGGTCGGCAGCCATCCTTCGTGTGGTGCCCCCATCTCTGCTAACACACATCTCTGCTAACACACATCTCTGCTAAAACACATCTCTGCTAACACACATCTCTGCTAACACACATCTCTGCTAACACACATCTCTGCTAACACAAATTTAAATAATGTTTAGAGTACCTAAGTTGGGTACGTTGAGGGTTAAATAAAACTGGGCTCTACTTCAGGGGTTACATATTAGACATTAACATTCATTGATGCGTGTTGCTGTGGTGCGATTGTTACTTCTACAACAGATCCAGAGGAGTCAGACAGTCTATAAAAAATTATGTATATATTAATATATCTCTATCCACTCATGTGCCCGCACATACAAGTGACGACAGTTAGACACACAGACGTGGGAAAACTATACAAGGATTATATAGATATTATGGGAACGAACTGACCACCACATTGAAATAAATGTAGGTATAGTTTAATTATCATAGTAAACTTACATCACAACATATAAAATACATCAAAAACATGTACACATATTCATAAAAAATCAAGGAATGGTACAATAGTGATAGACCCGTTTGTATGGTCCTTCCCCTGGATATATATCTCACAGTCCCGTTAGAAGAAAGTGATAACCCCAAAGAGTTACAGATACATATGATTGAGTCTATGGTTTCCCCCTTTTAAGGGATGGACAGACTTGATACTCTGCTTTATTCTAAGGGAAAATATTGTTAGCAATAACTTGCATAAAGGAAGTTACAACGTGGGTGACTCAACAAAGAACATCTTTCAGTCTACTTTCACTCGGTTCTTTCATCAGGGCCCTAACTCACACAACCTTACCTAAACTCGTGCTGTTGTTCGCCGTCTGGCGCAAACTTCGGGACACTCACACACTTTTTATCTGTTTCTGTCGTTTAATGAAGCGGATCCCAGCTCTGCAGATTTGTTTGTTGGTTTCATCAAAAATGGATCCGGGGAGCGTCTGCTTCATGCGATAGTTATTTCAGACTAAAGTTAGTGTCACTTGACTCACGAGGTAAGAATTAGGCTTAAACGGGCACACAGTGTCAGAACACGAGGTTTCCCTTAATTAGGGAGATGACCGGTGGACAACTTCTCTCAACAGATAATCTAGGTTCACCACACACTTTGTCAACAATGTCGGAAAGTTAATGTTTTAGATTTCTGTAATTATTTTCGCCACAAAGTAGCCTCAACACAGAGTTCGAGGAGAATATGATCTGCCTCAAAGGCCCAGTATAAACATTTATTCTTTAAAAAAAAACTGTTAGTGGGATTGGTATTCTGTCTATCTCTGAAGGCACACGCACTGTCAGACAGGTGGTACTTGAAAAAACGCACGTGTTTAAAGATATGAAATGTTTATGTTTCTCACAGGTATGTCTCTGTACTAAACGCCGGCAAAATTTGGGTTACCCCAGTATTCACTGAATAAAGAAAAACACATATGAAATAAACTCCGCCTATGCCGGTCCCAAGCCCGGATGAAAAAGGAGGAGGGCGGCCTGCATGGAGGTCGTAAGGAGGCAGCCCCTCCACCATGCAAAGGCACAACAGGCCAATCACCTGTTTGCTTTAAATCAAGATTACGCGAACTACAAGAGAGAAAACCGGACTGATTCTAAAGGCGACGAACTGGAACGGACTACGGACTACGACTTATGGAACTTGGAACACAAGAAGTATAAATGGGAAGGAAGAGGAGCTGGTGGAAGAGATGAGGAAAGCAAAACTAGAAATCCTGGCTATAACGGAAACGAAGAAAAAAGGACAAGGAGTCATGGATGTCGATGGCAACACGTTGCTCTACAGTGGTGTACCCATATCTGAAAGAGCTAAAGGGGGCGTGGGTTGCATTGTGGCCCAAAATCAAAAAGATAGTATCAAGGGATGGAACTTTGTCTCGGAGCGCATTATGGTTGTAAAACTAAAAGAAGGAGAAAACATAGTCAACCTGGTCATAGTGTATGGGCCAAATGAGGATGAGAGAGCAGAGGTCAAGGAGGAATTCTTCGGGCTGCTTCAAAGGACAGTGGATGACTGCCTAGATGAAGTTATTATGCTCGGAGATTTTAATGCCAGAGTTGGAAATGACCATGCTAGATGGGGTGGAGTTATCGGAAGATATGGAGAAGATACTCTCAATGACAATGGAAAGCGACTCCTTAGATTCTGCAGTGAGCAGAATCTGATCATTACAAACACAAAGGTCCCCCATAAGCGCATACATGCATACACTAGATGTGAACCAACCAAGAATGAGAAGTCAGTGATCGACTATGCCATTGTTCGGAGAAGCTCATTCAGATATGTCCGAGATGCAAGAGTCTGGAGGGGGCCAGAGATTGGAAGTGATCACTACCTGCTAACAATCAAACGAACAACTGAAAGAGTTGCTCAGCCTAGGAACTGCCCAACATCACGCAAGAAACCAAGTAAACGAGCAGGAGAAATGAGCATTAGGACCTACAAGCTGAGAGAGCCAGAAATTAAGACCAGATATCAGGGGCTTATTGCTACAGCAGTGAGCAACACAGAAGAACGACCTGATGACTTGGAAACCCTCTGGAATAAATTCAAGGATATCATAAAGACAGCTGCTGCAGAAGCATGCGGTGAAGTCCGACTTGGGAACCAGAGAAAGAGGACACCTTGGTGGACAGAGGAAGTCAAAGAGAAAATAAGAGAGAAGAAAATGGCATGGAAACAATACTTAGGAGCTGAAAACACAACAGGACAAATGGAAAAATATAGAGAATATGTGACACTCAGAACAGAAGCAAAGAACAAAGTGCTAGCAGCAAAACAGAAGTCCTGGGAAGAATTTGGAGAAAAGCTAGAAAAAGATGCACAAGAAAACCAGAAATTGTTCTATAAGACCCTAAAGAACATGAGGAAAGAAAAACAATGCCCTCTCAAATTTATAAAGGACAAGCAAGGCAAATTGCTTACTGCCCCGAAGGAAGTAATGGAAAGATGGAAAGAATATTTCCCAGAACTCCTGGATGGTGAGCATGGTGAAGCATCAGAAATGATAACCACTAGCACAGAAGAGAAAACCAATGATGGTGAAGATGACATAAAGATGGAAGAACTGAGGGCAGCACTAGAGAAAATCAAGATGGGCAAAGCAGCAGGGCATGATGGTATAACACCAGAAATGGTTAAGTACATGGGAACATCAGGCGACCTATTACTCTTAAAGGTCCTACAGGCAGCATGGTGCAACAAGACCATACCAAAGGATTGGGAGATTGCCATCATAACACCAATTTTCAAAAAGGGTGACAATCGACAATGTGGAAACCATAGAGGCATATCCCTTCTCAGTGTCCCTGGTAAAATCTACTCTAGAATCCTAGAGCAGAGACTCCGACGCCTAGCTGAGCCACAGTTGGATGAGGTCCAGTGCGGATTCCGAGCAAACCGAAGTACTCAAGACCAAATCTTCACACTCAGACAGCTGAGTGAAAAGGCCCTTGAGTATAAGAGTGAGATCCATCTTTGTTTCATAGTGTCGTGTGAAATTCTAATCCACATATATAAATTAAAACGTAAATGTAAAGCCTAACAAATAAATTTAATAAAAGGAAAGAAGAATGGTAAAGAACAGTGCTGTCACAATGACTGTACTCGAAATCCCCCTTGTTTTCTAATTCGTCTGCAAATTGTAACGTTTCACGTTGATAGTAAAAGCCTACTGCTTCAATACCCGCTTCCTACGATAAAACGTGTACTGCCTTTCTAAGAAAAACCTTGAGATACGCAAGCTGACCTATATTTAATATTCCATTCATGTCATTTTATACACTAAGTTACCATAAACGAAAGACAGATGGACTAAGGATAGAAAGAAAGGGAGGGGCTGAAAGCCGGAACGCAGGCAATACTACCACAGTCTCGCGATACACAATTACTACCATCACGCGTGTAAGGCCACAAGCACTAGCTTTTTTTCAAATCGACAGTGTGCCAGCTTCCTGGGTCAACCTACACAGTGACCATATTGAGAAGTAAACTACTGAGACCAGACGTTCCTTGGGGTCTGTTACGACACACAAATACATCAACAGTACAACTCTACAGTGATGTCAGCATGACCTGTCCTGTCGAGAGTATGCAGTAACTAGGTCAGCGTTTGTTGACATTTGGTTCGTTGGACATTAGCCATACAACTGACAGTGTTACACAGCAAGCTTGGTTGAAACATAGAACATTACACATCAGGACTGGAGAATATTTGACAGTGTTTGCGAAAGGAAATGTTATTGAACTGAGAAGTCCTACATCGATTGTTATCATTCACATCAACGATGGAGCTTCTATTTCTGTGTTGAATTTAAAATAATTAGACCATAAGTATTTGTTTAATAAAGTACCACAGTACTGTACTATTAGGCAGTGTAACTGAGCCTTCTTTACAACACATTCTTTCTGCAACACTCTATTTACATCATATTGCCATACTATTTATGCATTTATGTATTTATGTTTAAATATTTATATGTGATATTTGTTTGTATCCAGCGGGTTGTTGTTTTGGTTGGGCGGTGTCACACAACAGAGTATCCCACGTAATAGAGGGTCTGATGTGTGCGTTTCTATAGGTGCAATTTTCTTGATTGAAAATTTGCTGCGACAGCTGTTGCTATTAGTGTTAGCTGTGAAGACTGTACTCATTGTTGTTTTTGTAATATTCCTCTGTTCTTTAGTTTGTTTTGATTTGTTTGTAATTTGTTGGTCTACCCTATTCTATCTTTCAGTTCTATTCTCAATTTATATTTATATATTGTGGCGTTATTTGTATTTGTTATCCTCTTGCGGTTTATCTTTTATTGTTTTTCCCATTTGATTTATTTCATCTCCGCAAATGTTTTCATGTTCTCCTGTATAACTGTTTTGTTTTGTGCCTGATCGACATACACTATTTTAAATATAGTTGATCATATAAATTGATGTACAAGAATCAACTGATAGTTAATTGCTATTACTAAAGGTACACAGTTGATGATATAAAACACTATTTTTGGTGCACTGCACTTATATTATAGAGTGAACCAGCAACTTATAGCTGTTATTATATAAGGATTTATACAAGACCTTTGTAAGGCTTGTTTCCCACAGTGATTGGGATAGTTAAGTACTATTTTCCACAGGTTACAAAGTTATCATACAAGGTCTTTGATTAAGACTAAGAAAGTGAATTTATTTACTTTTGCAAATTACTGATCTTATTAGACAAGATGTCTACATTAGATTATTTTATCACACAAGGCAAGGCTCTTGATAAGACTGGTCAGCAATTAGAAGAATGGGCAGTTGCTCAATATGACAAAGCATTAGCTGCTGCTGCTGAAGAAAGAAAAGCATTGATTGAAGAAAAGAAATTAGCAGCTGAGGAGAAAAGATTAGAAGCTGAGGAAAAAAAATTACAAAGAGAGGATGAACAAAAGAAATTGCAGATACAGACTGATGAAAAAAGATTCCAGATGGAAATGGAAAAAGAGAAAAGAAAAGATGAGGCTGCTGCTGAAGAGAAAAAATTACAAGCTGCTGCAGAAGAGAGAAAATTACAAGCTGCTGCAGAAGAGAGAAAATTACAAGCTGAAGCTCAAGAGAAAAAAGCAATAAGAGAACATGAACACCAAAAAGAACTTTTAGCATTTGAGTTAGAAAAGTTAAAGTTAACAAACATAAGTGATGGTAATCAAGCATCTGGTGGTAATGGTAAACCCTTTACTTACAAGGTCAAGGTACCAGCGTTCAACCCTTCCAGTGATGACATAACATTCTGGCTAAATAGATTTGAACGCTCGTGTCGAGCCCATAATGTGGACAAATCACAATATGCTAACCAGTTATCAGAAAATCTGAAAGGTGATTCTCTGACTAGTTTAAGTTTGGTTGAAGAGGCTGACAAAGATAACTATGATGTTATTAGGGCAGCCTTATTAAAGAAGTATCAGTTGTCTGAAGAGGGTTATCGGAAGTTGTTTAAGACAATGGTGCCTGAGGCAGGTGTAGAATTCTCAGAATTCATTGCAAGGACACGTCTTACATTTGATCGTTGGATTGAGCTATCCAAAACAGAAAAAACTTATGAAGCCCTTATGGACTTGATACTCAGAGACAAGATTATGTCAAGTATAAATAAACCTTTCCTCGAATTCTTACATGAGCGTAAACCTAAGTCTCTAAAAGAAATGGAACAGTATTGTACCCAATACGTCACTGCACATCCGGACGTAGCTATTAGCAACAGTAAGGTTAAAGAAGGTATGCCAGTTGCTTCTGCAACACCATACAACCCTAATCACTCTCACAAATTCCAAGGACCTCAAAATAAGTTTAATAAAAAAAGGTAACTATTACAGTTATCAGAACCAAGGTAACCAATCATTTCAGGGTTCTTCTTCGAATACCTGGAGAAGAGCTGACAGCCCTCGATTCAGGGGTGGTCATAATTACAGGAACTTTTCGCAAAGGAAGTCATTCTAGAAACTATCCAAGTTTTCCTTCATGGAGACAACAGGATCATAATTACCGAGATACTCATTATAATGAATATGATGATAGTAACCAAAGGAGCTATGATTCAAACCCGAGTAGGGGTTATAATAGTGGAAACAATGATAAGTACAGAGGCAATAATAACAGAGGTAGAGCACAATTCAAAAAACATAAAGCTCATTACCAGGCGAACTCTGCACAGCAAGAGTCCCACGAAGCCTATAAACAAAATAAAGATAATGATGACTCTAATAATATGGCATGTGCCGCTTTTGATTTTGGGAGAGCATCTCAGTGCCCCCAATGCAAAACATTATTTGAGCCAACCACAGTGTCTACTTTAAGCTGTGGCCATCCTCTTCCCGCTCTTCCTGCGTCAATCGCGCATGATGGGAGAGGTTCTCTTGTCTTACACAAAGGTTTAGTAAATGACAATCCAGTCTCAGTACTTTTTGATTCTGGATGCACAACTATTGGGGTTAGGCAGTCACTCATAGATCCTTCTCATTCTACAGGCAAAGTAGTCAAATGCGTAACATTTGGCGGCACCATAGAGAAATACTCTACCGCTATCATTAGGATTGCTACTCCTTTCTTCACAGGAGATGTACACGCATGTCTTTTGCCGAATCCGATCGCTGATCTTATCATCGGTCGCATTCACGGAGTCAAAGAATGCACTCCGGAGCAAATTTCCGTTTGGGAAAATCAAAATATGCAATCTGCTAATGCGGTAGTCACTAGAGCTCAAGCTCTCAATATGCCTGAAACTTCATCTGTTGAAGATAATGAAGTGCATAACCAAGATGATCCCTTGGTAATTTCTCGTGACTCGTTTATAAAACAACAAGAAGAAGATCCGACTCTTAAGAAATTCTTCACTCTTGTAACGAAAGGTGATCCGAATAAAGATTCAAATTGTAAATCTTGGATTACAATGAAGAATGGCGTACTTGTACGTATGGTGCAAAGACTCCACTAAGTCAAGTCATTCTCAGATTCTTGTACCCAAGAATTTGAGAGTTAAGATCTTACAACATGCACACGACTCTCAGTGTGCTGGTCACATGGGTTTTTCCCGTACAAAGTCAAGAGTTCTTGCGGCTTTCTTTTGGCCTTTTGTGAACAAGGACATACGGATCTATTGTCGATCCTGTAAAGTATGTCAAGAAGTCAAATCCAAAGGTCCTCGTCATGCTGCGCCTATTCAGGCTGCAGATATTCCTATTCGTCCATTCCAGAAAATGGCGATAGACATCATTGGTCCATTCAAGATCAAATCTGCTAGAGGACATCAGTTTATCTTAACGTGTGTAGACATGTGCACACGTTGGCCAGAGGCTATCCCTCTAAAGAGCATTACTACCGCTGACATTGCAGATGCTCTTTGGCTTATATTTTCTCGGCTGGGATTCCCCGGAGAAATATTATCAGATCATGGCACCCAACTGATATCGGATACCATGTCTCAAGTAATGTCTACTCTACAGATAGAGAGATCTTTGAGTAGCATCTATCATCCTATGTCCAATGGGATGGTCGAGCGACTAAATAGAACACTTAAGAACTTATTAGGGAAGATAACTGAGGATCATCCTCAAGATTGGGATAGGGTTTTACCCGCGGCCCTCTTCGCGTACAGAGAGGTCCCCAATGAACATACAGGGTTTTCTCCCTTTGAACTTGTCTTTGGCGCGCGACCGCGCGGCCCAATGTCTTTGCTGCATGATCTTATAACAGCTGACAATATTGACGATGACACAAAATCTTCTTACGAGTATGTCATCGCGCTGAGACAGAAGATTATCGAAGCATGCAAATTGGCAACGTCCTCTTCTGAATTTGCTAAGCAGAAGGCAAGACAATTTGCTAATAAGAAGAGAACTTTACGACAACTTTGTCCTGGTGACAAAGCATTTGTTTTGCTACCTTGTCGTGAAAATAGACTCCTTATTAGTTGGAAAGGTCCGTACGATATAATATCGAAAATTTCAGATGTTGACTACATCGTCGATATCAACGGGAAGCATAAAACCTTCCACATCAATATGCTTACGGAGTTCCATGAACGTCCTGACTATCTACAGCCTATTTTCCAGGCAACGGACGATTCTCATGTCAAACATGGTCATTACTCATCACTGTCTGTAATACAGGATGAGGAAACAAGTTTTTCGGATGTTAATCTTCCGCTTCCAATGATCCCACTTCATTCTAGTGAATCATGGAAAGACGTTACTGTTTCTCCTGATTTGTCTCTAGGAGAACGGCGACAAGTTTCGTCTATGTTACAAACATTTCAGGATGTCCTCACTGACATCCCTGGGCAAACTCATGTCATTGAGCATGACATTGTTCTAACTGAACATACTCCAATTAGGGTTAGACCTTATCCTATCCCTATACATTTCCAAACACAGGTTGAAAAGGAGTTGGATGAAATGATAGATTTACAAATAATCGAACCATCCACTTCTGCATATTCTTCGCCGATGGTTATTGTTCGAAAAAAAGACAATAACATACGTCTTTGCGTTGACTATCGCAAATTGAATCAAGTTACGAAGTTCGATGCTGAACCTATGCCTTTACTAGAAGAGCTACTTACTCGTCTTTCTAAATCGCATTTTTTCACTAAACTTGATTTGTCTAAAGGATATTGGCAAGTTCCATTATCCGAACGCGCCAAACCTCTTACCGCTTTCTCTACTCCCAGAGGCCTTTTCCAATGGAATTTTATGCCTTTCGGCCTTATGAACGCACCAGCTACATTTGTACGCATGATGCGTCGAATCCTATCGTATCGGTCAGATGTCATTGCTTATCTAGACGACATCTGTCTTTTCAGCGATACTTGGGAAGATCACTATTCAGGGTTAGTTGAATTATTATCAACTCTGCGTGAGTATAACCTGACAGCAAAACCATCTAAAGCTTGTATTGGCTTTAGCGAAATTGCTTTCTTAGGCCATCGAGTAGGTCACGGTTTCTTGAAGACAGAAGACCATAATATCACTAAGATACTTAACATCTCTATCCCTAGGACTAAAAAGCAAGTGCGAAGTCTTTTAGGTCTCATACAATTTTATGGACGTTTCATTCCGAATCTGTCCTCTATCATGGCACCTCTCTCTACACTATTAAAGAAAGGGTCGCCTAACATGGTTCACTGGTCTCATGAATGCCAATCTTCACTAGAGAAGATCAAAACTATGTTTTCATCACCACCTATTTTAGTGTTACCTACAACAGATAAGACATTCGTTCTTCGTAGTGACGCTTCATCCACTGGGATTGGAGCGGCACTAATGCAAGAGTACTCTGGAACTCTGCATCCTGTAATGTATATATCCAGAAAACTTAATGCTGCAGAAAGGAATTACTCGGTTTTAGACCGTGAATTATTGGCAATGGTTTGGTCAATTCTCAAACTCCAAAGATTCCTTCTGGGCGCGCATTTCGTGGTGGAAACTGACCAAAAAGCTCTTACGGCTATCCAAAGTAAGAACTTGAAGAGCTCGAGATCAACTCGATACGCAATCGCTCTTCAACCTTTTCATTTCTCGGTACGAGCTATCCGTGTTCAGAAAATGTGATGGCGGACATTCTGTCCAGATGCCCACATGATGCCACTTAACTGTTAAATATTGGTTTTTTTTAATATGTATAACTTTACAACAGTTATTTTTTGTTTCTTTACTAAGATACACATTTGTAATTTAATAATAGAATGATGGTATCTCTACTTAGCGGTTTATTGATGTTTATTTACCGCTGTTCTTTGATGATTGTTTCTTCATAAATCATAAATTTAAGATTATAGTGTGAATTTTTGGTATGCATTGTATAATTACCAGAATTGTATTATACGTACATCACACCTTCCTGGAAACATTTATTCGTAGAGAAACAATTTCTCTCAGATTTTGAGATATATTCTCACCGGTCATATTAGGAATTATAGTTATTCCTGATATTTGCATCTGCGCAGTATTCTTGCGTTGTGAGCCTATTCTACGTTGCTCCTAGATGTATTTTAAAAAAAAAAAATTTTTTTTTTTTTCCCGGGAGGTGTGGTAAGACTGTAAAGTGCAATCTTTACTATCTTGCAATATAATACATTTATATACTTATTATGTTCGCAAATATTTTGTAAACAAAGTATTTCCTTTTTTAAGTGCTTAAGGAGAAGTCATTTTTGAGTTACTTCCCTTGAAAGGAGTTCCGTCATCTTCGATCGGACTCCGCGGACGAATTTAGGCCTACTGCGATTTATTCTTTGGCTGGGTAGGAATAGATTGTTCTTGCTTCAGTATATCTATGGCCTGAATTTATACGTAGTGTTTGTATGAGTAGGACGAGTCTGTCTTATATATGGATATCTTTACATTTCTAAGTCGAACTATGTTGGTTGTCGCTAGAAAAGGTCAAAGGCTATGCAGCGGAAGTATCGCTAGCAGGGGGTGTGATTCATGGCTGTCATCCTGTCGGGATGTCGAATTTTGTTGTAGCCGGCCTATCGCCGAAAAAGTGATCTATAAGTAGATGGGGAAAAGTGATAGTCATTTAGACATGTTGTATGTACTTTACCCCAGTGTTTATTCTCTTTTGCCAAGGAATGGCAAAGTTATATTTCGCATAGAAAGGTAAAACCACAATTTATTATGAACTTGGGCTTCGCCATCGTTGTCGATAAGCAGATGCACAGTGGTACTTTTGAAAAGAATATTTATTCAAAGGAAGATGACATTCCTATGTATCAGCACTAGATTATATGATATTATTCAATTACCTCTATGATAGAAGCTATGAAGAAATGAGGACATTTAACGAATGACCAATTTTGGTCTGTATCCAATAGTGAGTGAAGCTCACGAGAGAAGCACAGCCATGTTGAAATCCATATACTTTGTATTTATCGAGTGAGAAAAAGGGATGCCTGTACTATCGCTCGATGAACCAAGAGATCACTGCTACATGTGAGAACCCATGTCTGGGATTCCTATATCTTTATGGAAAATATATATATATTGAACTTTACGTGAAGGGATATTCGCTAGACGAGATTAGGTCTAGGAGCCTTCCTATATATTGGTTATGGTCTGACGTGCCCAGTCAGTAAAGCCAGATGATTTACATGATGGAACTCTGAATGCTTATTTACGAAGGCTCCATTATGATATTTGCCAAGCATGAATGCTAACTTAAGATGATATTCCTGTGATCAACATTATGCTGTCTATGTCGACATTTGTTCCTGTAACCATACACGTACTGTCCAAGTGTGCGTCTCATTAAATGTTATAAAAAGACCACCGTAGTTCCAGTACTTCTTGAATTCGAACAGTGTGAGTATGAGTTAACAACTACTGAGTTTAACAACTACCCATATGAGTTAGGTTTTAAAAACTTACAAAACGCTTATTAGGAAACACGACATTATACTGGTTTACGTTTGAAAACATTACAGTACCCAGACACCACATCGTATTCGAAGTGAACAGGAGGTAGAAGAAAATGCATATTTTGAACGCAGCCCCTTAGCCCCATTAAATTTATATATTTGGGTTCCTTAGGACTTGCTGACAAAGAATATGTTAAACGTTACGCAAATAGTCTAGGAATTAACAAATTATAGCCAAAAGAAATAGTGAGGGATGTCAGACAACACCAAAATCAGAATCGCTCAGCGGCAGATTTTCACACCACCATTGTACGGGAAATAGGCTGACATGTTACCTCCTATTTGATTGGCGGAAAGTAAATGTAAGGCTAAACACGATTAGTCGGGCTATAAATATTGATTCTTTGTTGTTAGGGAAACGTGAGTAAGGGTACTTTTTTTGAAAAGCTGTGTAAACATGGCCCGATTGGTTAGACCCGCCAATATAGTCAATCAGAGGCGTCAGGTCAGCACCACATTTTCAAATAAACTTACTAAAGAACCAGTGCGTTGAGCGCCAGTGCATATTTTTCTAAATAAAAGCCTGGGACATCGGCAGATCGAAATTGTGCTATATTCATTGCCAGTCAACGTAACTGTGTATTATTCCATGAATTGTGGTAAGCTTGAAATATTTGATATCTTTTAATGAAAATTGAATGTAAATTGATAATTTATGTCTGTATATATGTGTGGTTCAGTAGCGAACATGAGGTAAAGCCTATATAGTGCTCCAACCTGAACAGAAGGTGTCGGAGGAAAGTAAAACTACATGGAATTGCCAAACAGTACACTGACACCTATCTTATTGACTAGAAAGAAATAATGCTGGAATTGCAGAGGCGTAGTAACCATTAGGGAGGAGTATACTGGTGAAAATTGTTTCAGATGAAGATAGCAGTTGGCCTACCGCTCTGAACTCAGTGTTTGTTATGTATTGTGTTCAGTCTGGAAATTTATTATAAATTAGTTCTGAAATAGGAGGTACAACCTTCTTGTTTCAGGGACCGTGGTCCTAAAGTTATTGAGCAGCACCTGGTCTGAGCTTTGCTGAACCTAGAGGCTGACAGCATACTCCTGGGTCCAGATAGTGACCAGTGAGGTGTCTCCAGAACACAGGGAGGCTATCGAGCAGAGGAAGCTTTCCTGCCGCCATCACGAAAGATAAGCGTCTGTGGCCAGAGGAGCTCAACATTATGCCCCCCCCCCCCCTCAAAATCTGACTTTATAATAAAACAGAGGGAAAATACAGTGTTTAAATTGATAGGAATTGTGAACTTTACCCCATACTATTTCCAAGATAAACAAACACTTGAAGTCATGATGACAAATAACAACATAGCTTGAAAAAACAAAACCAGTATTACCTCATATTACTACTATACAACTGACACACATAGGATAATATTAATAAAATATGTCACTACAAGGTTCATATTGATAAATTCTGTACATATAAATTGTAATTACAATTGATTGTGATTCCTGGTTCACTTTGTATTTGAATCAGGACACATATTTTAGTGAAAGTAATTAATACATATTTATATTTGAAAATTTACCAGTGCCTCATTTAAGATAGTCTTATAGAGTGTTAAATGTGTGTGTGTCACAGTGTTGTCAAGTGTGGTGGAATAAATTAAATTGTATATCTGTCTGTTGTTGTTGTGACTTACACTTCATCATATACATACCCTAGACATTTAACGTAGTCATCACAATATTCCAGAATAATTCTGACTGAGGTATAATGTGGTAGCAAGTAAGGTTATCTGCAAAACACTACACCTATTAGATACAGATACCTTC
Organism: Oreohelix idahoensis; assembly: GCA_024509875.1. Classification (NCBI taxonomy): domain Eukaryota; kingdom Metazoa; phylum Mollusca; class Gastropoda; order Stylommatophora; family Oreohelicidae; genus Oreohelix; species Oreohelix idahoensis. Next base: position 93,541 of record JAMPIV010014266.1, read on the forward strand.
ACAGCTGATCTCAGTCAGTACACTAAGTCCCCTATACATATTTATAACATCCCACTTTACCACATATATTGGGGTCTCGCTCCAGGGATATTGAACTTTCTCCTGTTTTATATATTGGGAATAATAAAGAATTAAAAGGTATCCTTGGGTGGAAATAAATAAGGTTGAGCTCTCAGTGCCTGTAGTGTCCTTAGATAATTATTGAAAGATTGAATTGTTTACAATTGCATGTTAGACAATGGCCGACTTGGCAAAATTTCGATCTGCTGCTGTACAGACTGCGAAAGAGTTAGGAATGGACGGGCAAATTATGATTGCTTATGTCACTGCTGAATGTGACAAATATATTGAACGGGAAGAAAGATTAGAAAAAGAGGCCGAAAGAAAGTTAGAGGCTGAAAAAGAAATTAAGAGGTTGCAGATTGAGGCTGAGGCTAAGAGGTTGCAGATTGAGGCTGACAAAGAGGCTAAAGCATTGGAAGCCGAGGAAAGAAGACAGTCTGCAGAAAGAGAAGAGAAGAAATTGGCTGCAGAAAGGGAAGCCGAGGAAAGAAGATTGACTGCAGAGAGGGAAGCAGAAAAGGAGGAGAAGAGATTACAAAGGGAACATGAGTTACGACTAAGGGAGTTTGAGTTTCAAGGCCATGCTCCTGAAAATGGTGCCAGTCCCTTTACCTCTGATGCCACTGCTAGCCAGGGAGCCTCAAACTCAGCTATGAATTTTCATTTAGATCATTTTGTTGAGAAAGACGATGATATTGAGAGCTATCTAAATAGATATGAACTAATAGCTACCACATATGGGTTAGAGAGAGAAAGATGGAGCTTAAAGTTATCTCAAGGTCTTCGTGGGGCAGCTTATGAAGTTTTTGCCAAAATGAGCAGAGGTGATCAGGAAAATTATGACATGTTAAAGCAGGCTCTTTTGTTAAGATATGAAAAGAACGCAGAATTTTATAGGAAAAAAATTAGGAATGCTAAACTACTGTCAGGTGAAACCTATCACCAGTTCTCTGCACGGTTAGAGACATACTTAGAGAAATGTACTTCTCTGGGGAAAACCCAAGATCTTAAGGAAATGGTCCTTATAGAACAATTAAGAGAGTCCATGGCTCCAGACCTGAGAAAGTTTCTCATGGAACAAGGTGCAGAGAGGCTGGGTGAGTTGCTAAATGTTGCTGAAAGGTATCAAGCGGCTCAGGCAGAAGTATCAGGTAATAAAAAGAAACAGGTAGAAAATTTTAGGGCACCACAGAACGTTAATAAATTTGATCCTAGAGATCAAAACAAAGGTAAGCACCAATTTGATAGGCCACGGTATGACAATAAAAATAAAACCCCACAATTCGATGAAAGGAAATATGATGAAAGAAAATTTTTCAACCAAGGGAAAAGGTGGTGTAAAAATTGTAAGATGAACAATCATGACACTGACCATTGTAGAAGGAAACCTCCTCATTGTGCTGCTATGACATCTGGGAAAAAGGTCAAACCTGCAGAACTACAGGAACCATACCACCCCCAGTGTGTGAAGATGTCATCTGTAATGGTGTCACTATAAGGTGTTTATATGATACCGGTTTAGATTACGATTCCGTTGTGAGTTCTCACCTGGTGCAGGCCGATCAATACACCACAGAAACAGTGGAGATTCAAACTGCAACCAAGGATGTAGCTACCATGACACTTCCCGTCGCCCGGATAAAGGTGAAAACGCGATATGTGGAAGGAATCATAAAAGCAGCAGTGATAAATGAGCCAATCTACCCTCTGATATTGGGATGTAGATATGTCTTCTTGGGGAATCCCAAGAGACCTGTGATATTGGCAACAGTGCAGACCAGATCACAGTCTAAAAAGGAGGAGGATAATCCAATAAATACTCATCCAGATGAGATGAGGAAGGCACAGGCTGAGGACAAAACACTCAAGCCGTGTTTCAAGAAGTTGCCAAAATCTCATACACCTCCAGGCAAGGGAGAATTTTATATGAAGAACAAGCTGATATATAGGAAGGCTGGATCTGAATCCAATGGTCATGGACAGCTGGTCCTTCCCACTTCATATAGGACTAAAGTGTTGGAACTAGGGCATGCGATTCCCTTTAGTGGTCATATGGGGATCAGCGCAACAGGACAGCGTATAGCTTGTCACTATTTCTGGCCAGGGATAACTGAAGATATCAAACGATATGTAAAATCCTGTCCAGAGTGCCAACGAGTAGCACCTAAACATTGGACTGCACCAGCAACTCTGGGGGAAATGCCCATAGTGGGAACACCCTTTGAGAGAGTTGCCGTGGATCTTGTGGGACCTCTCACCCGAACCAAGAGAAGGAACAGCTACATTCTGACTCTGGTGGACACTTGTTCTATGTGGGGAGAGGCGGTAGCCCTGTCATCGATTGATTCTAAACATGTGGCAGAGGCATTACTCACAATTTTCACAAGGTTAGGCTTTCCCAATCAAATCTTGACTGATAATGGCTCTCAGTTCAAGGGGAAACTAACTGAAGAAGTTTTCAGGATCTTCCAGGCCAAACACTTCCATTGTAGTGTGTACCACCCCCAAGGGAACGGCCAAGTGGAAAGATTTAATGGCACGTTGATGTCAATCTTGAGAAAGTTGGCACACGAAAAACCAGATACATGGGACCAGTACTTTCACGCCGCCCTCTTTGCTTATCGGGAGGTACCCCATAGTTCAACCGGTATGGCCCCGGCAACATTATTGTTTGGAAGGCCAATAAAAGGTCCACTTGAAGCGCTGTTAAGAACGTGGACTGATGAAAAGGCAGAGGAAAATATTACATCCTCATACCAATATGTGAATGAGCTGACCACTCGTTTAAAAACTGGCTGGAAACTTGCCAATGAAAATTTGAAACAAGCCAGGAAGAAACATGCTGCCTATTATAACAGGAAAGCTAAAGACAGAGATTTGGCTGTGGGAGAGAAGGTACTGCTTCTTCTACCCGGTAGCCAGAATAAGTTACAAATTGGATGGCAAGGTCCATATACAGTTCTAGAGAAGGTGTCTAGAACAAATTATAAGATAGATAAGAAGGGGAAAGAAAAAATCTATCATGTGAATCTCCTTAAGAAATATTTGGAAAGAGAACATCAGGAAGAGACACACTTGTTGACCTTGTCCATTGCCATGGAGATGAAAAAGGAACCACTTTCATCATTTGAATATCCATTACACCCCTGTGAGACAGCGGCACAGGTGAAAATCAGTACACATTTAACGAAAACTCAGAAAGAGAGAGTGCAACGGGTTCTAGATAATCATGCAGAGGTGTTAACAGACCGACCTGGGCATACAAACTTATTGGAATATGATATGAAACTGATAGACCCCACACCTGTCTGTATGAAACCCTATTCGATTCCTTTTGCTAAGGAGAAAGCTTTGAAGGAAGAGATAGACTATTTGTTGAAGGAAGGAATTATTTCGCACAGTGAATCTTCATATAGTTCTAGTGTTGTACTCCTAAGGAAGCCCTCTGGAGAACATAGACTCTGTATAGATTACAGGAGACTGAATGCTATTACAGAAGGACAGGTGGATCCATTGCCGGATACAAATCAGCTGTTTGCCAGACTAAATAAAGCTAAATATTTCTCAAAAGTGGATCTGAGTAAAGGATACTATCAGATTCCAGTAAAGCCTGAGGTTAGACCATACCTAGCTTTTAGTACCTCAGAAGGACACTATGAGTTTAACAGATTGCCATTTGGATTGAAGAATGCGCCTAGTGTCTTCTCTAGAATGATGAGAAAATTATTGGACCCTCTGAATAATCCATGTATCACAAATTTCATGGATGATATCCTTATAGCAACAGAAACATTTGAGGAACACATTGACTCTCTGAACATGCTGTTTAATCGACTTAGGGAAGCGAATTTAACAGCCCGACCAACCAAATGTTGCGTTGGATGTAAAGAATTGGAATTCTTGGGACACACAGTTTATCAGGGAAACATGACCCCTGACCCAAAGAATTTAGAGAAACTAAAGAAAGCCCCGAGACCACAAACCAAGAAAGACGTGAGATCCTTTGTCTCATTATGTGGTTTCTACCAAAAGTATATCAAAAACTTTAATTCCATATGTGCACCGTTAACTGATTTGACACGTAAGGGAAATCCAGATCGAATTACATGGACACCACAATGTGAAATGGCTTACCAAGAATTAAAGGAAAAGCTCACAAGTAAACCTATTTTGAAATTACCTGACTTAAGTCAAGAATTCATAGTAAGGACGGATGCCAGTAATATTGGGTTAGGTGCGACTCTGCTACAGAAATCAGATGCATTGGATGGGGAATTAAGCCCAGTGGCATATGCTAGCAGAAAGTTGAATAAAGCTGAAACCAATTACTCAACTAGCGAAAAGGAATGTCTTGCAGTAATATGGGCAATAAAGAAATTCAATATTTATCTGTATGGGAAGGCATTTAAGTTGCAAACGGACCACAAACCCTTGTCGTTTCTAGCACAGGCTAGACATGAGAATTCTAGATTACTCCGTTGGTCATTATTGATGCAGCCATTTGAGTTTAGCATAGAGTATATAAGTGTAAAAACAAATCTGGGAGCGGATTTTTTAAGCCGCCATCCGTGTGATGAGAATCACCCTAAACTCCAGGAAAAATAATAAATTTCTCTATGTGTATATAGAATTATAGACTGACATATAACGTCTGTTTTAAGTGGGGAGAATTTGTCGTGTGAAATTCTAATCCACATATATAAATTAAAATGTAAATGTAAAGCCTAACAAATAAATTTAATAAAAGGAAAGAAGAATGGTAAAGAACAGTGCTGTCACAATGACTGTACTCGAAATCCCCCTTGTTTTCTAATTCGTCTGCAAATTGTAACGTTTCACGTTGATAGTAAAAGCCTACTGCTTCAATACCCGCTTCCTACGATAAAACGTGTACTGCCTTTCTAAGAAAAACCTTGAGATACGCAAGCTGACCTATATTTAATATTCCATTCATGTCATTTTATACACTAAGTTACCATAAACGAAAGACAGATGGACTAAGGATAGAAAGAAAGGGAGGGGCTGAAAGCCGGAACGCAGGCAATACTACCACAGTCTCGCGATACACAATTACTACCATCACGCGTGTAAGGCCACAAGCACTAGCTTTTTTTTCAAATCGACAGTGATAAAAAACACTACCCATACGAGTTAGGTTTTAAAAACTTACAAAACGCTTATTAGGAAACATGACGTTATACTGGTTTACGTTGGAAAACATTACAGTACCCAGACACCACATCGTATTCGAAGTGAACAGGAGGTAGAAGAAAATGCATATTTTGAACGCAGCCCCTTAGCCCCATTAAATTTATATATTTGGGTTCCTTAGGACTTGCTGACAAAGAATATGTTAAACGTTACGCAAATAGTCTAGGAATTAACAAATTATAGCCAAAAGAAATAGTGAGGGATGTCAGACAACACCAAAATCAGAATCGCTCAGTGGCAGATTTTCACACCACCATTGTACGGGAAATAGGCTGACATGTTACCTCCTATTTGATTGGCGGAAAGTAAATGTAAGGCTAAACACGATTAGTCGGGCTATAAATATTGATTCTTTGTTGTTAGGGAAACGTGAGTAAGGGTACTTTTTTTGAAAAGCTGTGTAAACATGGCACGATTGGTTAGACCCGCCAATATAGTCAATCAGAGGCGTCAGGTCAGCACCACATTTTCAAATAAACTTACTAAAGAACCAGTGCGTTGAGCGCCAGTGCATATTTTTCTAAATAAAAGCCTGGGACATCGGCAGATCGAAATTGTGCTATATTCATTGCCAGTCAACGTAACTGTGTATTATTCCATGAATTGTGGTAAGCTTGAAATATTTGATATCTTTTAATGAAAATTGAATGTAAATTGATAATTTATGTCTGTATATATGTGTGGTTCAGTAGCGAACATGAGGTAAAGCCTATATAGTGCTCCAACCTGAACAGAAGGTGTCGGAGGAAAGTAAAACTACATGGAATTGCCAAACAGTACACTGACACCTATCTTATTGACTAGAAAGAAATAATGCTGGAATTGCAGAGGCGTAGTAACCATTAGGGAGGAGTATACTGGTGAAAATTGTTTCAGATGAAGATAGCAGTTGGCCTACCGCTCTGAACTCAGTGTTTGTTATGTATTGTGTTCAGTCTGGAAATTTATTATAAATTAGTTCTGAAATAGGAGGTACAACCTTCTTGTTTCAGGGACCGTGGTCCTAAAGTTATTGAGCAGCACCTGGTCTGAGCTTTGCTGAACCTAGAGGCTGACTGCATACTCCTGGGTCCAGATAGTGACCAGTGAGGTGTCTCCAGAACACAGGGAGGCTATCGAGCAGAGGAGTCTTTCCAGCCGCCATCGCGAAAGATAAGCGTCTGTGGCCAGAGGAGCTCAACATTATGCCCCCCCCCCCTCAAAATCTGTCTTTATAATAAAACAGAGGGAAAATACAGTGTTTAAATTGATAGGAATTGTGAACTTTACCCCATACTATTTCCAAGATAAACAAACACTTGAAGTCATGATGACAAATAACAACATAGCTTGAAAAAACAAAACCAGTATTACCTCATATTACTACTACACAACTGACACACATAGGATAATATTAATAAAATATGTCACTACAAGGTTCATATTGATAAATTCTGTACATATAAATTGTAATTACAATTGATTGTGATTCCTGGTTCACTTTGTATTTGAATCAGGACACATATTTTAGTGAAAGTAATTAATACATATTTATATTTGAAAATTTACCAGTGCCTCATTTAAGATAGTCTTATAGAGTGTTAAATGTGTGTGTGTCACAGTGTTGTCAAGTGTGGTGGAATAAATTAAATTGTATATCTGTCTGTTGTTGTTGTGACTTACACTTCATCATATACATACCCTAGACATTTAACGTAGTCATCACAATATTCCAGAATAATACTGACTGAGGTATAATGTGGTAGCAAGTAAGGTTATCTGCAAAACACTACACCTATTAGATACAGATACCTTCACAGCTGATCTCAGTCAGTACACTAAGTCCCCTATACATATTTATAACATCCCACTTTACCACACATAGATCTGGAAAAGGCGTTTGACAGGGTCCCCTGGAGCAAACTTTGGGACTGTTTGGCAAGGAAGAATATTCCAGCACCTCTGATTCATGCTATACAGAGCTTCTACAAGTCTTGCAAAAATTATGTGAGGACAGCAAACCATAAGTCAGAAGAGTTCAGGACCACCACTGGTGTAAGACAAGGTGATATCCTATCACCTTACCTCTTCATACTCCTCATGGACGATGTCATCAAGGCATGTAAGGAGAGAACAAGAAAGTATTCAGTGGGGTACTGGAAGATGAGACAGGTCTATATTTAGGAGCTGGCATTTGCTGATGATGTTGCCCTGATTGCTAAATCAGAGGCACATCTCCAATCCAACCTGCAAGTCTGGAAGGAAGAGCTGGAGAAGAGAGGGATTGTCATAAGCAGCTCTAAAACAAAATTCATGGTGATATCACGAGAAGTAAGAAAACATCAGATTAAGTTGGGAGAACAGGTCCTGGTCGACCACTTTAAATATCTCGGAGCTATTATAGACCGAAAGGGAGGCATCAAAGAAGAGTTGGCCACTCGAAAAGCAGCGGCTGGGAGACTTTCTCAGGCCATAAATCGTGGATTCCTCAGCAAGAAAGAGGTTGGTAAGAAAACGAAGATGGCTGTATACCGCTCCACCTATGTCCCAGTCTTGACATATGGATGCGAGTCGTGGGCAATGACTACAACCCACAAAAGCCATATCCAAACCTCAGAAATGAGGTATCTGAGGAAAGTGGTTGAAGTAACAAGAAGAGACATGGTCCGCAACCAGACGATCCGTCAAGGCCTAAAATCCCATCCGCTGCAGACCCAAATAGAACAGTCCCAACTAAGATGGTTTGGCCATGTCTGCAGAATGGGAGAAGATCGGCTACCACGACAAGCATGGGAAACAAAGAGCCAGGGATCCAGACCTCCAGGACGACCCAGAGTCCGCTGGGAGGACAACATTAGACAATCTTTGAAGGACCGAGGACTAGAATGGAACCAGGCCAGGAAGAAGACAGCAGATAGAATGGTCTGGCGCTCTCTCTTCCAAACCTCTACACCTCACGGTAGAAGGGGAACGACTAAGTAAGTAAGTACATATGAAATAGTTTACATATTATGTACTCAATATAACTTACGTTTTGAACTGCAAGCATAAAGCTTGACTTGACGTTTAAACTTCCCGTGAAATAAGTTATATAAAAAAATCAATCAACATGAATTAGGAATACCTACGTATTCCGTCAACACTCATGAGGCATCTAGCATTTATAAGTTAGTTAGAAAAATTTTTCTCGTCTGATTATTTAGCAGTAAAATTAAATTCCTTAATAGCCGACTGAGGTTAAGGTAGAAATTATAATTTCTGTTTTCCACTGTAACTCGTCACTATAAAATAATACAGACTATATAAATTAAGCAATCTGCACCAAATCTAACTAGTGAAATATGAAATAAGCGATTATCACTTAATTATATATATATATATATATATATATATATATATATATATATATATATATATATATATATATATATATATATATATATATATATATATATATATTTACCGGAGTTTGATAGATTTTCATTCATTCTCCTAATTCGCAGTATTGCTCGTGAATAGAATATGTATAGCGAAGTTTCTCATATATTCATAAATATATCAGCGTATATATATATTCTGTGTTGAGGTATATATATATATATATATATATATATATATATATATATATATATATATATATATATATATATATATATATATATATATATATATATATATATATATATATATATAATATAAATATATATATATATATATATATATATATATATATATATACCTCAACACAGAACTACAGGTGGTCGCACAACTTAGAATCATACGCTGATATATTTATTGAAGTCTGGAAGTTCGACAAATTGTCGAAACAAACTGAGAAACTTCGCTATACAGCTTATTCTATTCACGAGCAACCTGTCTACTGCGAATTAGGAGAATGAATGAAAATCTAGTTTCAAACTCCGGTAAATATCTTAAACCAGGACAAAGGGGTCCCAACTTATTTCGCAAAACGAAATAATCTCCCATTCTCATTCTTAAACACCTTACATAAACTAGAAGACTACCATGAACTGACACTCGTGCGTTTTCACACCTCACGCTGACCAGGGCCAACAGTGAGTGCCTTGTCAGCTGGAATTTCCAGACAAATGTCTCAAACTGCGCCGAGGTGATGTCGGTTATCGCGCCTCACCTGAGCGCTCAGCCGATGCAACTCGTTGAGGCAGGTGAAAATGCAGACAAAATGTCGCCTATAGGTCTGGCGAAAGCGAATATTCACAGTTTCGTCAACTACGCAATAACCTCCCGAGCCTGGCATCTACGTAATAAAATCACTAGTGCGTTTCTAAATGAGAACAGACACTCGGCAAAAGTTTGAATGGGAAAATAGTAATGTTTAAGTCGCAAACGAACGAATGCAAAAAATACAGGAAAAGGATAAAAGAGCGATAATAAAATAGAGGACACGGGTGAAGAAAAGAAGAGTATATAGAGAATTTAATGACCATAACTCTCTGTGACAGAACGTCCCCCCTTTAAGATAAGGAAGCCCTCCATGTCTACGTTATGGAATTAAATTTTCTATACCCGTAGCTTCAGGGTGTCTGTCTTCTTCCCTGTCATCTCCCTCCTCCATCTCTGTCCAATTCCTACTCAAGTCTACTCCCTAAAGTTTCCTTTCTCTGGAATGTCTCCCATTCGCGCTTGAAAGAGCGTCGCCGCTTCTGACATTTTTGAAAGATTTCGTGTGTGTGCAGTGGAATTTCCCTGCCACTATCGTCATCTTCGTCAGTTTTTGCGATCGTCAGGAGATGGTTGGAGGTTGGCACCGGTCTTTCCAAGTATTTCTTTAGCAGATTTAAATGGAAAACCTTTTCCTTTCCTTGAATAGAGATCTGGTAGTTAGCCTTAGAAATCTTTTTCAGGACGGTAAACGGCCCTTGCCATCCGATCCTCAGTTGGTTGTTTCCGGTAGGGAGTAACACCAAAACTTTCTCTCCTGCTTCCAGTTCTCTTTCTTTCGCGACTTTCCTGTATCGGTTAGCGAGCTTTGTGCGTGCTCGCTTAAAGTTAGTCGTTGCTAGGTCCCATCCTAGTTTCAACCTTTCCTTTAAATCCGATACGTATTTACTTGCTGAGACGACTCTCATCAGCCTTGTGGTCTGTCAGCGACCAAAGTAAGGCTTCAAGCGGGCCCTTAAAGGGTCTGCCGAATAAAAGCGTAGCTGGCGGAAATCCTGTGGAAGTATGAGGAGATTCTCTGTAGCCAAATAAAGCTGCCGGAATGCAACAATCCCAATCTTCAGGTTTCACTTGTGCCAGTTTACTTAACATCATGTTGAGGTTTCCGTTAACACGTTCTACTAGCCCATTTCTGGCCAGAGTATAAGGTTTAGTGTAGATGTGCTGGTCCCTCCAGATCTTAACGATCTCATCCATCAACAGGTTTCGGTATGGAGATCCGTTATCCGTCAACACTTGCTGAGGGAATCCCAACCAAGTGAAAATCTGCACGAGGGCTTCTGCGACATGCTTGGCATCTGCGCATGTTAGCGGGATAGCTTCTGCCCATAAAGTGCATGTATCGACTAAGGTCAGGATAAACCTGTTCCTTCTTTTAGTCCTTTCTAAGGGTCCTAAAATGTCGATCACAACCCGTTCGAATGGTGTTCCCACTATTGGCATTTCACCCAACGAGACTGGGGGTGTCCGTTGCTTGGGTGGTACACGTTGGCACTGGGCACAGGATTTGACATACCTGATAATCTCAGTATTTACTCCTGGCCACCAATAATGAGTAGTTATCCGTTGGTTTGTGGCGTTCTGTCCCATATGTCCGCTGAAGGGAAGAGAGTGCCCCATTTCTAGGATTTGGCTTCTGTACTGCTTCGGTACTAGGAGCTGATTGTAACCTTGGTCAGGCTTGCCCGTTCTGCGATAAAGTACGCCATCCTTAGAAAAAATGTCCCCGTGCTGTCTGGGTTCCTTAGCCATGGGCAGTTTCCTAAAGCAGGGTGCCAAAGTAGGGTCCTTTTGTTGCGCTTCTTTAAGTTCCATAGGTAACAAATTAGGCGCAGGCTCCCGTTCCTTCTTGGTTTGCCCTCTTGTAGTTACTGCTGCCACAATCGGCTCTTCCGGTTTCCCAATAAACATGTATCTCCCGCCAAGTATTACTGGGTAGATGGGGTCATCCATAACAGCTGCTTTGATCACACCTCTGACAAATTCAGAGTGGATCTCCACTAGTGCGATGGGAAGCGCTGTAGGTGCATCACTCTTACGAACTCCACAAAATTGGACGGTCTCTGCTGTCTCTTGACCGGGTTTGACCAGTTTCTGGCAACAATGCAATCATAAGAAAGCCCCGTGTCAAATAAACAAAGACTTTGAGAACCGTTCAATGTAACAGTACCTCGCGTTGAGGGTGTATCCCCAACAGGTTGGGAATCACTATTAATAATTCCGCCTTGCGAGACTGTTAGTAAGCATCCGATGCGTTTAAGCTCGGTGTGCTCACTCTGATCATTAGTCCCGTGCTCTGGGGTTGTCCCTTTGCCACCGTGTGCTTTCTGGCCGCGCTGCCATGTAGGGCGGTCGGATTGATCAGACTGTTTACTGTGGTTGAGGTTCTTGTTTTTGTAGAACTTAGACTTTTCAGGAGGGGGGTTTTGAGGTCCAGTTTCTCTGTGGTTATTCTGATTAGAAGCATGAGAAGATTGGTCTAGATTATTCTTTCGAAAATGCTCTTCTGTCGGTTTCCGTTTGGTGGCCTGTAGCTCAGCCAGCGCATTGTGATATTGCTCAGACTTTTCTAAGATGTCTTCAAGCTTTTCTGCACCCTGCTCAGCTAGAAATCTCCGGGTATCAGCAGACAAAGTGTTCTTTATTTGTTCTGTAATAACAAATTCCTCAAGACCTTCATAGGTAGAGGGGAGCTGCGAGAGCTCAAGGCACTTTGTCAAGTATCCCTTCAAACGAGACGAGAACTGCTGAAAAGTTTCAGAGCTCTCCTTCCTGCTGTTGCGAAACAGTTGCACAAATTTGCGAGCATTCATTTCGAAGCGCTCCAGTAACGCTTTCTTCAACACATCATAGTTGTCTTGTTGGCTGCTTTCCAGTTTGGCGTAAACATCATACGCACTGCTTTTCAACGCCTGAGATTCTCGAAAAGAATGTTGGTAATGACAGATGAACAACGAATTGGGTGTCACCCTAGACAACCCAGGATGTCCCACCTTTCTCCCCCTTGTTAACGACATGACAGGGTGAGAAACTGCCGTTTAGGGACAGGGTATGACACACGCGCGCGCAAATTCAAAGAATTTCTTTTTCTGCTTTTTCATCGTTCACTCTCAGACGTCTACTTGAATATTTTCAAAGATATGAGTGGGTTAAACTCATCGGTATTGCCCATTCTTTAGCTTGAATAGAAGGTATCCCAATTTGTTATGGCCCGTGCGGAGTCCCGAAAAGAACAGAACATAACAAGATTACTTGTTCTGTTGAGCTGGTAATACACATAATTTTGTGCGTTGTCCATGGGTGCTCTGCATCCCATTTGTTCCTGTACCCGATTCTGATAAAGCTCTTTAACTCGATTGTCACAAAACGTTTTGTGCATGTACTTTTGCGCCCTTCTCTCTCTCCCTCATCGTACTATTATTTTACATATTTTATGCCCTGCATTCTTTGCTCTGAGCCGCTCCCAGACTTGTTTACATTTCGCCCTGTGAATCGTCGTAAGCTAATTTGACAGGTCAGCGGATAATACGTTTATTACCTAAGTCGTCTAGCCACCTTTGATATAGACGATCTGCGTTTATCTAAGGTGGTACCGACCACTCCTCACAACAATACGACCCTGCAGAGTACGGAAAGAAAGCCATATTGTATGTCTGAGCTGCCAGCGATCCGTATTTGACCGTCTGGCGGATGCACTAAAAGACAGGTGATAATACGTAATCGTTTCCGCTGTTCCATCTCTGTATCAATATTACCGAAGATCTGTCTGGGGAGACAATATGGTGCGAAAGCATCTAGACAGGAAATAAGTTCATAGATTTGTTTGTGAGTTTGCATAAAGATGCAATTGGAAGTATTACTGCCTTATTACAAAGAAGTGATGCGTTGGAATTTTAAAATTTTACATTTTAAAACACGCGGGGGATATTATGATTTAACACCCGACCCATATAGTTCTAAAGAGTTTACCATTGGCCTGATTTGAGAGCCGGAATAGACTTTAACTTTTATTGGCAAGTTGGTCTAAAAGTACAATCTGGAACTTGACCCGAGAAATGGCAATATAAGCTAGCGAAATCGGAGTCACAAATCAGACTGCATCGCAACGTCAAATTAGCTACTCCCAGGAGCCAGAAAGATATCGGATTAAGAATTCCAAAATTATTAGTGACAGATCGAAGTATTTGGGCAACTTTTAAACTTAAAAGTAAACCCGCATTTTTAAATACAAAGACTGGAAACTTAATGTACCAGGACAGAGCATTTGGGCAACTTTTAAACTTAAAAGTAAACCTGCATTTTTAAATACAAAGACTGGAGACCTTAAGGGATCAGATCACCCGTCATAAGAGGAATACTACAATTTCCCAGACCAAGTAATTCGAAAGCATGTAACGTAAGTTGCTGTGTCAATTCTACCTGTGACAGGAGATTATAGATCCCATTTGAATTCGTGGAACGAAGCTATCAGACTGTTCATGGTACGAAGCTGCAAGACTAAAGTTTCTTCGCCACAGGTTGTGAGTTAAAAGAGCGAATCAACACTAACCGCCTACATTGGACGAGTTGTGTAGAGAAGTGCCCTCATCACAAAAAGAATTGACGAAACCACGGCTGCAGCACTCCCTTATACAAGCTACGTTCTTGTAAAAGGAACCAGCAAAAGAAAAATTGTTTTATCGATCCTTAAACCAAGTCTCAGTGAAGACAATTTTATTTATATCTAAAATTCACCATCATTCCATTGCTATTTTAACCTGTTAAGAATAATTGATTATTAAATGTGTTACATGTTATTTTAAAACAAAACGATCATAGTTGATTCAGTTATTATAGGTATGAAAGCAAACGTATGAGCAAGACCCTTTAATGCATATACATCTAGACATATACTTACATCTATAGATCAAATACTTATAAAAGAATTTTGCTGGATTCACACTAGCTGGAGGCTTGAACGGGCTAAAACCCTTGCTTAAATCTTCACAAAAGGCGACGGATCAGATATAAGGTAATAGTGCTCTGCCCTATGCAGCATTGTTCTTGACTACTGAAAACATCTTTTGAAGACACCCTTGAGATAGAAGCATCATTATCCTTCTATCTACAACTCTCCCAAGAATAATCTTGCGCGAAGGTAGACACCTTTGAAATCCCATATTAGATACTCGTGAGTGTTGGCCACTGGTGGACCACTACTGCAGAGCTAAGGGGAGACAATCCGTGACATCGATCAAACATTATGCATGTATCAGGCCGAGGTAGCTTTCCATCTTCCTGTGCCAATCTGTCAGCCTCTTTATTGCCGGAGATACCACAAGGGTACGGGATTAATTGCATCACAACTCTTTTGAATCGTTGGCATAGTTTGACACTTTTGATTTACTCTGTTATTTACACTGTTTAGACTGATTGAAGGGAAATGATGCCATCTTGAAATATCGGAAAAACAAAATCAATATCTTGAATTAGCTTAATTAATCTAAAAAAAACAATGTTAACCAAAGGTAGTTGGATAAAAGCAGTGTGCTAATAAAAAAAATGTAATTGAACATGGTCGTCGGTTATATTAGGACGCATATCCAAAGACCCTGTGTTCTGGTTAGCTAGTTACAGCTTATTTCTGTTATTTCTTTTCCTGTAGCAAACGAGTTTTATATCTTCGTGATGCCGATCCGTTTATGTATTTTTCTATAGCTGAAATTGCATTATGGCCTCAATTGCTTGGTGATATAATGCTTTATCTGCTCTCCTCTTTACGAATGAATCAAGTAGAGTTACATCAATTACTTGTATGATGGAGATGTAATCGATATGATATTCTGTGTTGGCGTCAGATTATCGCACTGCTGTTTGTGCATTTATTTGTAAAGGTTAGACTATGTTGTCTAAAAGATTGATTTTTACTGTCTTTTAAAGCCAATCCTGGTTGGATTTATTTTTCGTTTATGTGCCCAGTACAACATATTTGTTGATCTCTTCCAAAAACAATTATATATATAATCCCATTTTTTTTTTGTCTTCATGTTTCACGTTACATTAGTTGGACCGCCTTTTAAACATGCATCTGTCAAAACCATAACGCATCCCATAGTGCATCGCATAGCATATCCCATGGCGCATCCCATAGTGCATCTTTCAAATTCAATCTTGCCTTTTTATTTTATTTTATTTGTTATTTTGTTTTATTTATGTGTGATTCGCGGGAAACCAACACCAAATTCTATTCATTTTACGTGCCTTCCTAAACGGATAAGCTAACATTTTCTAAGCGTGTTGTTATGTGTATAAGCTGATAAAAATAGGTTATTGTTTTAATTTTGTTAGAAGACATTTTTCGCTGCATTTCTTCATTCATTCATGAATACTCTTCAGGTTCCCAATAAGGATGGGCCTTCAACAAACTTATCCCAAGGCTTCCTGTCACGTGACATCAGCTCATGGTCTTTCTCTATATTCTTCATCCCCTTCACGCCTGTCTTCAGCTCCCTTCTCCGTCTGTTATTTTGCCTTCCCCAAATCTGTTACACTCGGGGGTTATAGAACAAGAACAGCCTGGTAATTCTACCAACAGATTTCCTCAGTGTGTGTCCCATCCATCTCCAGTGTTTTCTTCTCATCTCTTCCCCCACTGGCAATGTCTGGTTCTTGTCATCAGTTCCATATTTCACCTTCGCTGTACTTGATAAGCTTTTTTCATTTTAAATAGGATTTTGCACTCTTATTGTTGAGGTGGCCGCTAAACCTAGACACGCAGTCCGTTGGTTATATTAGAATGCATGTCCAAATATAAAAGATCATGGGGTCTGGAATACTATTTGAAAAGCTGAAAAATCACAAATGTAGACATTTTTACAACTGTAGCTTACAACAGATCACCTAACTACTGAACAGATAGAATAGAATACAGTACTGTGAGCTTACAACAGATCACCTAACTACTGATACAGATATAATAGGATACACTACTGTGAGCTTACAACAGATCACCTAACTCATGATACAGATAGAATAGGATACAGTACTGTGAGCTTACAACAGATCACCTAACTCATGATACAGATAGAATAGGATACAGTACTGTGAGCTTACAACAGATCACCTAACTACTGATACAGATATAATAGGATACACTACTGTGAGCTTACAACAGATCACCTAACTACTGATACAGATAGAATAGGATACAGTACTTTGAGTTTACAACAGATCACATAACTACTGATACAGATATAATAGGATACAGTACTGTGAGCTTACAACAGATTACCCAACTACTGATACAGATAGAATAGGATACAGTACTGTGAGCTTACAACAGATCACCTAACTCATGATACAGATAGAATAGGATACAGTACTGTGAGCTTACAACAGATCACCTAACTTTTGATACAGATATAATAGGATACACTACTGTGAGCTTACAACAGATCACCTAACTACTGATACAGATAGAATAGGATACAGTACTTTGAGCTTACAACAGATGACCTAACCACTGATACAGATAGAATAGGATACAGTACTGTGAGCTTACAACAGATCACCTAACTACTGATACAGATAGAATAGGATACAGTACCGTGAGCTTACAACAGATCACCTAACTACTGATACAGATAGAATACTGTGGACATTCAGTCAGGTAGACAAGAATGTTTCACATTTTTTCCACGGAATAAGAAGACGGTAAGACAAGGTTCATAAAACATTGTAAAGGCGTAATAGCACAATACAGCAGATACATAACCATTATTATCATTGACTCTCTTGCTTCTTGTGGAGCATGGGGGTCGGAGTGGCTAAGAGCTATGGCGTCAGTCCCTAATTATAAAGGTAACGGGTTCGATTCCCAGTAAAGGGAATATATTTTATTGAAATTTAGTCAGAACACGTGGGCCATACTGATGTCATACTCCCCCACTCCTGATCTCACGGGGAGTGAGATCGGATGCCTAGCCTTCTCGGATAAGAGCGAAAAAATAGGAGGTCCCTGTGTGCAAGTCGGGCACGTTAAAAATCCCTTGGCAGTTGGAAGCCGTAAACAGTAAGCCTTGTGGCCGCTGCTCTGGCAAAATCTACAAAATTAGGAAAATATTCATAGAATGTATGATTTCTGGATACACACATTGGTATTCTCGCCGGTGCTATGGAGTTCGTGCATTGTGCTGAGATTCTCCTTGTGTGACCTAAGGATGGAGATCGGAGCACTGATGGATTTGTCCGTGTGCGATGAAGATGGTCCTTAATACCAAACCAAATCTCTGTGCAGCACAGACCTTCAGCTTATTCGCGCCAGTCTTCCACGCTCTGTACCTTATGCTTAAGGTTTTTTCATCTATTCTTTATACTTTCTTCTCCCTTCTTTGTGTATTTTAGGTCTGAGTCCATTTCACTTAAACTTTGGATATAAATATAATGACTACCATGTAATGTCATAAACTGGTTGTCTCAGTGTGTACTTTATACAACATCTGGATTTTTCCATAAGTTCCACATGAGTGAACTTGTTATACCACTGTTTATTCCGTCTCTTCTGTGCAAGCAATCGTGTATGACAGTCTACAAGTTGTTCGTTGGGAGGATGAAGCTGGCGGTCGCACCAAGTGGTGATGCTATCCACTGCGCCACCTTAGATTGGGCGAAAAGAAGCTCTCACGGCAAGCAGAAGAGAGGAGAAAACGTCGCAAGGAACACCAGGAAAATAAGCAACTGAGGGCTGTCACCGTAGGGGCGCATTCCTGTAGTCAGTTATGACTGAAGTGGCTATTATTATTATTTTTATGTTCCTTGTCGTTTTTGTTGCCCTCCATGTTTCAGAACCATGCAATAGAACTGTCTTGACATTTGAGCTAAGATTCTTCCTGTGTTTTGCAATTGATTTCGTTTGATTTATACATATTCCCGAATGCAAATAAGGCTCTAATGTCTTTTTAAAAGTATTCTTCTTTTGATAACACTGTCTGTTCCTAAAACTTTAGCTATATTGCAAAGCAGAAATAATGGAACATGTAAGAAATTGATGTTTGCTGAGAATCATTGACCGATAATTTTCAATTGAAGATCATATTAAGAAAAGAGATATTCAGTTACTTTTGAAGATTCTCCGCGAGTTATGAAGCCCACACACTCACACACAATATATGTTTCTCCATATGTGTATTTTCAAACCTCATTGCTATGACTTCTCATCAAGCATTCTTAATTGGTCTTGCATTTGGTTACGGTTACCTGAGGAGGGAAGACAACGGCAGAATCTAGATCATGAAGTTGTTACGCCACATATCGCTGAACGCTCTTAACCTTTCCCATGCGCGAGTTACATTCGCCTGAATTTTAATATGCACGAGTTATCTTTTATACCCGTTATTTGTGTGTGTACAAACTAAATTCAATTATACGCGAGTTGAGTATTGATCAGTCTGATTTTCTGTCCTACGGTCTGGTGATAGTCATAGTGATTTATGTGTTATTTTGCTTTCTCCTGAAGGAAATTAATTCGAGACAAATTAATATGTGAACAAGTCTCTATTTTTGTTCATTGTCACAAGTCCATGTTTTCCCATGTTTTCTTCAGAGATTTTGATATCTGTTTTCATCTGTTGCATTAAGGTCATGCGTCAAGCTTTAAATGAAGGTTCTCATTTTAATCCATAAAATGTTGAAGTCTGACGTAACATACACCCCTGTTCACAAAGTTCCGGGACTCATTTTTTATCCAGAAAACCGTTATAATAGCTATTATTAACACAGTGCATTTTCGTGTCAACCACGTGCCACTATATGTACCAAACCTGAATTTGTACCACGCATCCTGTGTTTATAAGCGGATATGACTTCTTTGCAGTATATCTGTTTTCATCTGTGGCCGAAACAAATTTGCAAACTCAAGAGCTCAAAAAAGTGGACTTTCCTTTGAAATGAAGGTTCTCATGTCAAGACTTTAATCGACATAAAAAATGTTCAATGCTGAATTCTACAAACAGTCCTGCAACGCCTCCGCGACGCTGTGCGCAGACATCGCCCTAGAAGTTTTTCGCACAGACCATGACAATGCACCTGCACACAGGTCTGTCACCACAAACGCATTTTTGACGAAACACACCATTCCATTGCTCCCGTATCCTCCATACTCACCCGATCTTGCTCCGTGTGACTTTTTCTTGTTCCCGCAACTTAAGAAAACAATGAAAGGTCGTAGATTCGATTACATTGAGCAGATTCAAGCCAACGCGACGAGACAAATGAGGGCTATTCCGCAAAGTGACTACCAGAGGTGCTTCCTTCAGTGGCAGGAACGTTGGAATCAAAAACAATGAGTCCCGGAACTTTGTGAACAGGGGAGTATATTCTTTCACTTATATTTTCTTCTTGGCGCGTATCACGGGATTTGCCTCCTTTTGCTCTGCAGTAGTGGTCCAACTGTGCCCAAAACTCAAGAGTATCTAAAATGGGTCTTCAAAGGTGTCTACCTTCGCACAAAATTACTCTTGGCAGAGTTGTAGATAGAAGGATAATGACGCTTCTATCTCATGGCAGTTTTCACACGATAATTCAGAAGTAAAAAACAATGCTGCATAGGGCAAGCACTTAACTTATACCTGATCCGGCACCTTTTGTGAAGTTTTAAGCAATGGTTTGGCTTGTTCCATGCCCCAGCTGAGTTAATTCAGCGAAATTCGTTTTTTAGTTAATTTTGGCTCTATGGCTGTAAATATATATATATATATATATATATATATATATATATATATATATATATATATATATATATATATATATATATATATATATATATATGTGTGTGTGTGTGTGTGTGTGTGTGTGTGTGTGTGTGTGTGTGGCATAGAGATTTATGATCAATAAATTTTCTATATTCTTTTCTTTTCTACCCGTGTCCTCTACTTTCTTTTCGCTCTTTTATCCTTTTCCTGTTTTTTTTGCATTCGTTCGTTTGCGACAAAATATTACTTTCCCATTCAAACTTTCGACTGTTTCTATTCTCATTTAGAAACGCATTTTATTACATAATATGTCAGTCCCTGCACGAGACGAATAACTGTGAATATACGTTCTGGTCAGACATAGGAGCAGACATTTGTCTACATTTTCATCTAACACGAGTTTTCTTCGGCTAAGTTTCTCGGCGTAAGGTGTGGAAACTGTCATGTGCATCGCTCAGAAATAAGACATGTCGGCGTGAGGTGTTAAGTCGCGTATTGACAGGTTATGGCAGGCGTCTGAGTTTATATGAAGTGTTAGACGAGAAGGGGAGGCTATTTCGGATTTTCGAAATAACGTGGGATCCTTTGTCTGTTTCATAAATCTACCCAGTAGCTGAAACTTGACTTCATTCAGTCCTCCTAAATCTGCAGTAGACAGATCACTCGTGCTAGAAAATATCTTGTATATTGCAAAGTTCTGAGTTTCTTAGCAACATTTTGCCGAGTTCTAGACTACCATTATATTGAAAGATTCTAGTTCGTGGTATTAATCTGTAGTTCTGTGTGGAGGTAAATATTATTATATATCTAGTAGTATTGAGTGATGCAGTGATAACCGCCTATTTCATTTTACTAGTTAGATTTCTGTGCAGAAGAAATTAATTTATAAGTCTGTTATATTCGCTAGTCGACATGTTACAGTGGAAAGCAGAATAAATTATAATTTCTAGCTTAAACTCATTCGGCTATTAATAAATTTTATTAAACTGCTAATAATCAGTCGAGAATATTTTAAACTAACGTATAACGGCACTGATTCATCATTGAGTATTGACGAAATACTTATGTATTCCTAATTCATGATGATTGATTTTATGAAAATACCTCATTTCACGGAAATTTTAAACGATAAAACAAGCTCTACGCTTGCAGTTTATAATGTAAGTTATAACCGAAGGAATAGTATGTATAAGTATTTTATATGTTGTTTTCTCTTTATTCAGTGAAACTGGGGTGACCCAACTCTACCAGCGTTTAAGTACTGATGAGAAATATCGGTGAAGAACTAAACATTCTTTTAATTAAAGACGTGTGGGTGTACAAAGTAAAACCTGTCTGGCATTGTGTTTGCATCCAGAACGACAGAGTACCCATTTTCACAAACTTTAAGACAAATTGAATAACTGCACCTACCGAGCCAGATTAAATTCTTCCTGATAAAACATCAAGTACATGCAGCCTCTGGGGCGAAAAATATTACCAGCATTAACTTTCCGACAATTTTTGACAAATGGCGGTGTGAACAATAATAATTTTTTTGAGAGAAATTACCAACCGGTCATTTTCCTAAATTCGAGAAACCTCGTGATTCTGACATTGTGGGCCCGCTAAAACTAATTCTTACCTGAACTGAGTAAAGTGACAATAACTAAATCTGAACAAAATATCGCATGAAGAGCACGCTCCCCGGACTCATTGGATGAAACCAAGATCTGCAGAGCTGGGTATCCGCTTCATCAAACGAAAGGCAGATTTACGTTGGGTGTGTCATAAAGTGCGCCAGACGGCGAACACCATCCAGACATTAGGTAAGAAAGTGGGACAGGGATCCCTGCTGAAAGAACAGAGTGAGAGTAGACTGAGTGATGTTTTTTTGATATATGCACCCACTTTGTAATTTCTTTATGCAAATTTTTGTTGCTAACAATATTGTCCTTAGGATAGATTAGAGTATCAAAGTCTGTCCATACCTTTAAAGGGAAATCTAAGACTCAGTATATGTATCCGTGACTCTTTGGGGCTATCACTTTTCTTCTTACAGGACTGTGGGCTATACATCGAGGGGATAGATCATACCAATGGGTCTATCTTCTTGTAGAAATTCATTGACATTATGACTATCTGTATATGCTTAAATGTAAGTTTTTTATGTGTTGTGATGGAATTTTATTATGATAATTAAAATTCAATTAAACTTAATCAGTGTGGCGGTCAGTTCGTTCCCAAATATCTATATTTTCATGGTCATAGTTTCACGTTTGTGCGTCTATTGTCGTCACTTATGTGTGTGGGTATGTGAGGAACATATATATTAATATATATTATATTAGATTTGTCTGACTAATCTAACTCTGTTGTAGATGATAGGCTGACTGAGAGAAGCTTCTCGAGTGTCAGAGACAGAATCTACCATATTTCCTCCACCTCACTCGTGAAATCTATTTCTATTTTATCACCTCCCACTGAGATATCATTTATTTCTATGTCTATTCAGAAGGGACCAAACTAAGTCTTAATCACCTATCGCAAATCTACGACAATATATATATATATATATATATATATATATATATATATATATATATATATATATATATATATATATATATATATATATATATATATATATATATATATATATATATATATATATATATATATATATATATATATATATATATATATATATATATATATAAGTATTTTCGCTCATACATGCGCTCTCTTATCTGTAAGAACTGAATCAACTATGAATTTGTAAAATAACATATAACAAATTTAATAATCAATTAGTCTTTAACGAACTTAAATAAATATGGATGAAGATGATTTTAGGAGGTTTTAAAATTTTTATTCACTGAGATTTAATTGGGGAATGATGGTTATTACTATCCGTTGCGTGCCTGTTACAAAAGACTTAGCTTGCTGAGTACTGTACTGGGTCGTTGTCAGGTTGTTTGTGATGAAGACTCTTCTCTAGAGGCGTCTAGATGAACTTCACTCCTAATGTCAAGGTGGGTGTCTTCACAACGTGTCCACTGTAGGTAGTTGGTGTCGAACACAGCTCTTGAATCACAAAGATAGTGGCGAAGATTCTTACTTCAGACTGGTCTGGTACGAAGAACCGTCTTGTAGCTTCGAACCACGAACTTTAGGAAAAATAAAAGAGCAAATGCCTCTGCTAAGTACATTTGTGGGCTGCAAATTAACAGGCGCATTGTCTCACTATCCACCCACCAATGTTAGCCTCTCTGAATAATTATTCTCCCTGAGTATACACAGTATAACACAGGGAATATGATTAGAAATCACCGTTAATCTTCTGGTTACTTTAATGGGGAAAATGTGTCTGGACAGACAATGGCTTGCCTGAATTACAATTAACGAGGTACATATATCTCACAAAATGATACTATACACTTTAGGCACATGTGATGTAATCATCACTTCTCACTGCTTCGTTCGGAGTCTGCGGGTCACCTATGCTGTCGGTTTTATGTGCGACTAGCAAGAAGCAATCACCAGCGCTTGATGTAGTGGTTTATGAATACACTATTTTCATATGTTGAGGTTGGCAGCCTCATATGACTGGTATAACCACTTAGTACAGACATGTCACAATTCACATTTTAAACTATATGTTCACAACTTACCCCAAAGGGATATACAATCTCCTGGCACAGTAGAATGGACACATCAACTTTGATTAGATGCGTCGAACACTTGGTAGGGAAATTTTAGTATTCCTCTTATGACGGGTGCTCTGATTCCTTAAGTTTCCAGTCTTTGTACTAAAAATTGCAGGTTCTCTTGCAAGTTATAAAGACTCCCAAATACTTTGATCTGTCACTTTCAATTCTGGAATACTTTGTCCGATCATTCTCTCTGGCTACTGGGAATAGCTAACTTGACGTTGCGATGCAGTCCGATTTGTGTCTCCGATTTCGCTAGATTATATTTCCATTTCTCAGTTCAAGTCCCAGATTGTATTTGTAGACCAACTTGCCAATGAAAGTCAAAGTCTTTTCCGACTTTCAAATTAAACTAATCGTAAGCTCTTTAGAACTATGTGGGTCGGGGTGTTAAATCCTTACTCTCCCCCGCGTGTTTTAAAATATCAAATTTTAAAATTTAAACTCGTAACCTCTTTCAAATATGGCAGTAATACTTCCGATTGTATTTGTACAAACTCACAAATACATCGGTGAACTTTCTTCCTGACTGATACCTTCCGCCCATATTGTCTCCTCTGACAGGTTATCTGTAATATTGATACAAAGATGGCCCAGCGGAAGCGATTACATATATCACCTGTGTTTACGCGTGAATCTCCCAGACGGATTTTGTTCCGTCGATCGGGCGAGATCACCTGTGTGTCAACAATGGCCGTATCTGTCAAAGGTGGCTAGACAACTTAAGTGACAAAAGCAGTATCCGCTGACTTGTCTAATTAGCCTTGAATTACTACGATTCATCTGGCAAAACGTAAATACGTCTAGGGAGTGGTCAGAGCAAAAATTGTAAGTGCATACAATATGCCAAATAATAGGGCGATCAGTGAGGACAATGAAGAAATGAAGTGATACTGCCGGAGAGAACGACAGTAATGAAAAGTGCACAACTGATTTTGTCATAGCGCGCTTTAAATGTTGTTGATATTAACCTGGGTTTTATTGTTTTAACATTCTATGAGCACCTTCTGCGCTACGTTTGACAACATCAAAGCCACTCCATCAATTTACTGTGCGATTGTTTCCCCTCATTTCCTGAGGGCAAAACCATTTCTCTTTCGTTCATTTTGTTCTCTCCTTGTTTTCGTACCACCTTGTTTATACAGTACCAGGACGCCAATTCTGTAGTTTCTCATATCCGATGCAACCTGTTCAGTTTTCTCTTTGTTTATTTAGTGTTCGAACACTTGGGGTTCCAGATCTGGAGATATTTCACAGAAGACGGAAAACAATTCAGCAGTCCAAGTCCAGATTCATTTCACGTTTATCTTAACCGCTTTATAATCCTTCTTGACTTATGGCCAGCTTGCGCTTTCTTGAGGTAATTATTTGCTTTTGATAACATGGTAATGTTGTTTAAGTTTTCTCATTTTCATTTTTCTTTTTAATGCTTTAAGTGACTATGGATGGGGTATCCGGCTCTATGTCCAACGCTCCTTAGAGGCCTTATACAACATTCTTCGTAGGGTACAGCATTACTAATCTTTATTCTTTCTAGCTCCGATAACTCATGGGTACGCAGGAATATCAGGAGAGTAGAAATACTGGAACACGTAAAAATTGACGTGTACTGAGAAGAGCTGATCGATAATTGTCTTAAATTCAAAGTCATGTGAAGAATACGTATATAGTATTCAGTTACAGATAAGATATTATTCGCAAGTTATGAAGTTACTTGCCCAGCGCAAGAACAATTCATTGTAAACATAACGCATACGCTAGGCCGGTGTAACGGGGAATTTTCCTGCTACCAAACAACGACATTAGAGGAAAAAAAACGCGAGCATGTGGTGTGATATTTTCTGTGCAAACAAGACACCAAATCAAATAACAGTTCTTTTCTTTATCTGTACTGACTGCAGCAATATCTGCACGGCACGACCTTTTAGAGCAAGGTAAATTTGCCTAAAACCTGATCGGTTAGTTACTTGCTTGATAAATTACATCTCTCCACTGTACCTTTCACAGTACATACTGCAGTATTTAGAAATATTTCTCAAATGTAACTTTGTTTGGAAAAGGGACAGAGAAAACAAGCAGCAAACGTGATTTATGGTGCGACTGCTGTTGCAGGGAAAAATAATAAAATGTGGATTCGTTAGATCACCAGATCGGTTGATACAAATTGTTCATCAATTATCAACGAAACGATTATCACACCTTTAACTAATAGTTGTCGTTTGGACAGGCTCATAAAACAAACCACACAAGGAAGGTGAAAATGGCACATTAGGGGTTCTTAGCAACGACATTTGACATTAGTTTCTCAGCTTTAAAGATATTAACTGGGTGCTTGAAAAGTCACTCCGTA
This sequence comes from Oreohelix idahoensis, assembly GCA_024509875.1. Lineage (NCBI taxonomy): Eukaryota > Metazoa > Mollusca > Gastropoda > Stylommatophora > Oreohelicidae > Oreohelix > Oreohelix idahoensis. Next base: position 119,766 of record JAMPIV010014266.1, read on the forward strand.
TTTTTAATGTTTTTATCGTTACCTGCATCTGTTGGATGCTCATAAAAGAAATGTCTAAATTATGGGCAATAACTGCCGTTTGACAAATACGTTTAATTTTTTTATTTTTTTGTTTGTTTGTTCTTGTTTCCACAGAAACGAAATAAATTATAAAGTGGCCAATACACCGACGGTATAAGAGACAGTAAAAAATGGCTGGCCGCCATGAAATATAGGTACTGAACTGATCAAATCTCATCTGAGTTGAAATGATTGATGCTTGTTTCATATTTGAAATGATTGATGCTTGTTTCATATTTGAAATGATTGATGCTTGTTTCATATTTGAAATGATTGATGCTTGTTGGACACGAGTACGAAATAACAATTTTGTTAGGTGTGGTTTTAAGTACCATATTCATTGCACCGGACAACTCCATCAGTGCTCCGATCTCCTCCCTTAATTCACAAAAAGAGGATCAAAGCACAGTGCATGAACGCAGTAGCACCGACGAGGATCCCAATGTGTGTATACAGTAATCACACACTCCATAAATATTTTTGTGGTGGGTAGGTTTCCTAATTTTAAAATGTTGCCAGCGGCCGTGGGTTACTTTTTACGATTTCCAACTGCCGAAGGATTGTTAAACGTGCAGGACTTGCACACGGGACCTCCTATTTTTTCGCCCTTATCCAAGAAGGCTAGTCGTCAGACCTCACTACACATGAGATCAGGGATGGGGAAGAGCATGACACTAATCACTGGATCTGAAAAAATATCCATTAATTACTTGTATATTCCCTGTACTGGGATTGAAGGCAGTGCCTTTAGGATTAGAGGCGGACTTCTTAGCCACTCCGACCCACAATAATAATTTGAAATAGTAAGTGGTTTTTCAATCACCCTGTAAAACGAACGTGTTCTGTTATTTATGTGTAAATGTATGCCACAATAATAAAGAACACACGAATAATAAAGGACATGTATTGGCAACAAACAGCGGCTATAAGGACTAGCAGCCAAATATCAGCGTGTCAGCAGGTAAAAAAAGTGTTAGACAGTGTAATAGTGCCGCCTCTGTTTGTATGTATGAAACTTGTTGAAATATTAAGTGTTCAAACTTCGTTACTATTCAACAATGTTTAGATCAGCTACACAAAATGTTCACCTCAGGTTACACAAGATAGTCATTAAGTGACGTGGCACTCAGTCTGGTTGTAGACTCTGTATTTTAGGATCAATAATAGTTCTTCAGTTACTGAATTACAGTCAATTACTGAATCTGAATGTGCCTATCTAGATGCACTGAATTGTCATCATTATCTACTGTCTTAGATGACTTAGTTATTGTGGTCTATCTGGTTCTACACTGGACAGTAGCCTTGTATGGCCACTTATCTTTTCTGCTGGTATTTGTAGCCTGTCACACTTCTGTTCTGGAAAGAAAGGTCAACTGAGTTTCCTCCAGGCAGTGGATACTCGGTGGCTGTCCCTCTAGATTTAAAAGGACGCTCGCACCACTAGCTCATATAGTTGTGGCTGGCTCCTTTCAGGTATACTTTTATTACAGGATGTAACCTGAAACACAATTTGTTAACCACTGTATTGTCTATATCTATCTCTCTATCCCAGATGTAGGTGAGAAGAGACAGTTTCCGACAGGGTGCATGAAGACGCATAGGACATAATAATAATAATAATAATAAATTCTTTAAGCGCCAAACACGGCGCATAAGGCAGAAACCAGTGCTCTCCAGGTTGTTCGTTGTGACGCCACTCCTCTTAGCTCTTGCACATTATTTAGGCCCAACGTTCTTCCTTCTCTTATTATTGTTCTTCTGAGTGTTTCTTTTGGTCTTCCTTTTTTCCGCTTACCCTCAGGAACCCAAGTGAGCGCTTGTAGTGGTATTCTGTTGTTTTGCATTCGTAGGACATGACCGATATATGACCATCGTCTTTTCCTTATATAGTCGGAGACATATTTCTGCCTAGAGTCTTCTCTTATTTGTCGATTAGTCTGAATTCTTTCCAACTGATGTTCATGAGTTTTCTAAGACATTTGTTCTCGAATGTATTCAGCTTGTTCTCCAATGATTTTGTTATTTTCCAACTCTCACAGCCGTATGTTAACACTGAGATGACATTTGAATTAAACAGACGAAGCTTGGTATGTATATTCAATGATCGTAATTTCCAAATGTTAGATAATCTATTGAAGGCGCTAGCTGCCAAAGCAATTCTAGTATGGATTTCTCTTGTTGTGTCACCATCCTGAGTCATTTTACTGCCTAAATAATTGAAACTTTCAACTTTCTGTAGTTTTTCCCCGTTCAAGATGATATCAAAGGTCTCGTTAGAAAAGTCATAGCTTTAGTTTTAGAGGCATTTATTTGGAGACCAATTTTAACCGAGAGATGACACAAATTATTTATTGCTTCTTGGGATTGTCTTGGTGTTGAACTTAAGAATGCTACATCATCTGCGAAATCCAGGTCCCCCAGGAATTTTCCATTTGTCCATTTTATACCCAATTGTTCATTGTGGGTATAGTTTCTCATAACCCAATCAATAGCTATTCCAAAAAGTAGTGGTGACATAATACAGCCTTGTTTCACCCCTGTGTCATTAACTGCTTTAATCATTTCCCCTGAAATTTCGTCAACTCCAGCAGCTTTAAAATTTTTTAATCTTTTAATGGCTTGTTTGATCTCGTCCAGCGTGAATTCATCGCAAGTTATTGGCAAGGTGGTTGTGGATGTTTCATTATTAAAATCAGGTGTTACTGTTGGTGGTGGACATAATAGACCAGTAATAACACCATTTATTTCATCGTGAATACCATCCTTCTCCATTTCCTTGGTTACAGCTATCTGTCTATGATTCGCCTCCATACAGTTATTAGGTCTTGTGGAAAATACTATGGGATATCTTAAACATTACAGTAATGCAATTTCTTCCATCCTTTCCTTCGTTCCTGGTGAATGTTCCATTCCTTCAAGAAATAATTCTTTAAATGCTTTTTTAATATGAACACACTTTCCGCTGCAATTCCCAATTTATTTGAATATACACAGGCTTGGTTTTGCCTCCAGAAATTACACAGTGGTTTAAAACACATTTACACACTGCCTATCGCACAATTTGATTAATTAATTAGAAATATATATATATTTTTATACATTCTTTCTTACCCTCAAGTACATACAGTCAAGCTTTTAATGGTCATAAAGTCTGCTCTCAGATGCAGAAGGCAAAGGAAGTCTCACTGACAGACTGACGCTCTTACAGTTGTTTTTGAAAATTTATGGCCTGCTTCCGAACGAGGGCAATTCTTTATATAGGTCATCGCCGAACGACACGGAAAGCAATAAAGCTGAAGTGTGTTGCATACTGAAACACTTGCATACTTTTTGTCTAGATGGGCGTGTATGGAAAACTAGGAATTTAAATATCTTCCTTAGTCCTGGACCGATTTCCTTCATCTTAGGCTTAAAATACGCCCTGGATTAATCTTCATCTTTCTAGACAATTGTCTTTTCTTTACATAAATTCATCTTTTCATAGGCGTAGCCTAAACAGCAAAATTTTCGACTTGCCTAAAGTCTCCATGCATTCAACTCGAGATTTCTCCATTCGTATAATGCTATTCGTGGAAGTCTTTACACCTACTTATCATGGACCATTCCTTTTATTAAATTACTGACCTCTTCCATGCGGTACTTCTCTCATAGTCATTTGATTTAATTCCATCCCCAACTGGTTTACACAGATTTGAGACTGGCCATGTTGAATGCCGAATACTATTGTAAACAAACGAATAAAGTCACCGTTTCATTGGTCCGTCAAGGATACACTGTTATAAAGTATGGCGTACCGTTGTGGTATGAATGACTTGTTGTGAATCAGAATTCAGGACATAAGTTCACGATTACAGTTATATTCCTTACCAAATATGACAATCATTCATCACGATTGTCATTTTATCTTCATCTTTGTTTTATTTCTATGCCTCCCCCCCCCCCCCCCCCCCCCACCCAACAGCGTGGGAACCACTGTATGTATTTCGAACTGTCACCCAACAGATGTGACACAAAATACGTCCCTAGCAAATTTCAGACAAACAAAAAGACACGGCGTTTGTTTTAACTGCTCGCAGTGAGGTGACCCCTGTTAACATCAGCTGCCAAATAAACTGAACGAAGATGGCTATGTTTAATTTTAATGTGACAAAGCGTTCTCGTTTCCTATTATATGTTAGTTTAAAAATTGTAACGTATATTTTAAACCATTTATCATACGGGAGTAATGCTCCAGGTGGAGTATTGGTAACGTTTACAAATTAAGAAAGTGGTAGGAGCATGGTGTACACGGCTACAACAGGGATTGGAAACATAATGAGATCCCAAGAGGACATGTCAGGAATATCAGTTGGTATACATAATATAAACAACGCTCATGGGATTGCTAATATTAGTTGGCAATGAAAAAGCACTTCTCTATTTTTTATTAAAAATATTGTTTTAACTAATTATTTTTAATACAGTGAAAAACATCATGAATGATGATTCTGCATTAAAATGTGTCAAGTACAAATACTAGTAAAAGACAGGCAGTTTAAGGAATAAGCTGGCACGAATTAGATTTATCTTACTATGTTTGCCTCTACATGTCTTGATAGAGTTACGGACCGAAACTCTTCGTCTGCGCCCTTGCCACGACTAGACAAAGCTGCCGTCATTTTGTAATGAGTTCCTGTCTCTGGAAATGCACTTCGGCACTTTGCATCTTCTTGAATATTTATTGGCTTTATTTTTTTTCTTTGTCAAATGTGATGAAGAGAAACGGATAGGAATGGACGAAGGCTTTGTTGAGCTCAGACAAAATAACGGAGATGAGCGAGCAGCTTACTACGCACGAAAAGAGACGAATAATGAAGACAAGGCATGATATGGGCTCCACAACGGCATCAAGGGAAGAGTACAGGTGATGACACTTGGAGATTCACCGTGAGAAAGAAAGACGTAACGGTAAAGGTAGTCATATATATATCTCCTGCCGCACGGGGAGTGAAATGTTAGAGATTTCACTTTACTAGGTTGGGATATTTGAGGTTCGGTGACCGGTTTCCTTCCTCGCTGCCATTGCCTTCCCTAACTCAGGAGCAAAGTGAGGTATGCACTTACAACTGGGTAGACTAAGCATGAAGCTAACTGGTACCGAACCTCGATAATGTCGCCTCGAGACGCAAGCGCTCAAACCACTGTGTCACTCGACACTCATGGATCAGGAATCCCCGTCATTAAAACAATAAAACAAACAGAATACAAACACACACACAGTTAACCAAAGGTACAGAATACTTGAACACCTCCAACTTGGCGTTTGGAGTTTTCATTCCCAAAAGGGGTTTTCGTTTTGTTTTGTTTCGCGAAGCATTAAGCTGGCGATTTGCTGGGTTTTCCACATATATAATCCTTACAAATGGCAACAGACTACTCAGCAGATCTTATTTTCGTTTTGGCCATGCAGCGACAAAAAATCTGAAGAATACGAGATAATTGGGTAACTTAAGTGCCCACAGAATCTACATTGACAGCGAAGACAGGCTTTGAAATTTTCAACGAATTCTCACGGTAACAGTGGGAGAAGGAGAAGACAAAACAAAAAGGTGGCAATGATTATTGTTATTATTGTTATTATTATTATGAAATCATGATACATGTGTTCAACATTTTTAGATATCTATAATTTTGCTATCGTGATCAAAATAAAATAAGAATGTAATCTGTTTATTGCATTTCATTTTCCCCTCCTCTCATACGGTCAAACATTATTGATAAAATGCAAAGTGTAAGTTCCTGTTTACGCCAGTCCATGATTCTGCAAGAATTCACGAACACGCTAACCTTTTTACTCTCGGCAAGATAGGGCACCATCACAAGAACAGCTATGCTATGGACCCCCGAAGGAAAGCGAAAGAGAGGCCGACCAAAAACAACTTGGCGGAGAACTGTGGAGACCGAGATGCAAAGAATGAACCAGAGATGGGGCACTGTACGAAGAATGGCCGCCGACTGAACAACGTGGAAGCAGTATGTTGCTGTCTTACAAGACGCCACCAGACGCGATGGTCACTGACTGCTTTGACAGTCGGCATCTAAAAGGATCAAAGAAGAAGAAGAAGATAGGACAATTGCACACTCACTCTCGGAGACTATGTTGAAAAGTAGTTATAATAATATATTTCAACACTGTGATTTCATTTAGTTTTAAATCTTTGTAAATAAAAATAAGTATAAAATGGGGAAATTTACTTTCTGAACAACCCTCGTATCTGCCCTAAATCTAAATCTCAAAGAATCATATCTAACAGAAGAGCTTATCTGAGCTAGTCATAGTAATTGAATGATCTGTATACTAAAAATAGAAATGATGAAGGTCTTAAATATAGCACATTGTACTGTGCACACGGCGTCAGCTTATCAGTGTTTAGTTTGTGAGGTTAAAGTGCGTTCTATGATAAGGCGAGAATGACTGACACAATTGGTTAAAAAGATCACAGGCCCCAGGTACAGAGGAAATCGGAGAAATGTGTTCGATAGTCGAAGATAAAGGGTGGCGATAAATTGCGTTGAGAAGAAACAAGAGAGATGAAAAGAGAAACAGAGATTGCGGAAGAAGGAAAATAAGAGAGATGGAGACACGCGAAGAAAAGACAAAGGATAGTTATTTACCTAGTTCTGGTGCTCGGGTACATATAGTTAGTTATTTTTCGTCTGTACTCGAAGCTCAAAAGGAATCGAACTTGAACCCATAGGGTAAGCGTCCAAGAGGAAAACCACTCACAATATACTATTGACGACAAAATACACTATACCGCCTCAGCGGGAACTGGAAGAGACTTCCCTGTCCTCTAATGGGAGATAGACTGCTAAGTTAGATTGGCAGCTCTATAAGGAGATAGACTGCTAAGTTAGATTGGCAGCTCTATAAGGAGATAGACTGCTAAGTTAGATTGGCAGCTCTATAAGGAGATAGACTGCTAAGTTAGATTGGCAGCTCTATAAGGAGATAGACTGCTAAGTTAGATTGGCAGCTCTATAAGGAGATAGACTGCTAAGTTAGATTGGCAGCTCTATAAAGGAGACAGAGTTTTGTAAGTCTCGCTGTTTGCCCTATTCTCCATAGGGAGTCAAAAGAAGTTATTCTCGTTGATTGTGAGCAAAGAAGGCTAAAGTCTGGAAGATACTGAGCTTAAGTTGGTAAAAGATTACAATTTTATTGTTAAAAAAAATAAACACAACAGGCGGATTGCTCTCGCGTGCCAATCTGATGTCCATACTGCTTGCATTGACAATCGGAAAAACTGACGCTGTATGCACAATACAAATTTACAAAGTGCTATATTTAAGACCTTCACCATAACGTAATTTAGAAACTAAAAACGTAGCTTTGGCTTACATGTACGCATGTATGAGTTTCCTGTATATGAGTTACATTTTTGTGCCCGCAGTCTGGCTTATTAAAATCGCACAAAAGACTGACAATGGACATTATGGAGCACAAATGCAAGAAGGGTGGTCTAAAGCACCGTCTTTTGACATTTATTCAGCATGTACCACTAAATATACACATGATATCTTCGTGTACTAATAAAGCAAAAATACGAAATACGACATCTACGTGTACCAATAAATTCAAACAAGACATCTACGTGTACGTCTAAATAAAGACAAGATATCTAAGTGTACCACTAAATACATACAACACATCTACGTGTATCACTAAATACAGACAAGACATCTACGTGTATCACTAAATACAGACAAGACATCTACGTGTACCAATAAATACAGACAAGACATCTACGTGTACCACTAAATACAGACATCTACATGTACCACTATATGCAGACAAGATATCTATGTGTACCAATAAATACAAACAAGAAATCTACGTGTACTACTAATACATACTGTTAAGGATAGATTTGGGGTAATATATTGTAGCATGTTACTACACGCTAGCCCATGTCCATTTTATTTGAGGAATTGTGTTCGCCTGTAGACAAACTAATTTTTGCACGAAACGTTCACCCGTAGTGAGCGACAGTCACTAGTGACGTAGTTCGTCACATGCCGTGGGTTCGACGTGTTAATTATTTGTGCCTTTCGTATTCGTTCACTGGTTTGAGGTGGACGTGATTTTTCTAAGCTCCATGATTTTTTTGAAGAGTGTGTTTTTTCTAACTGGGGCATTAAATGGATTTTTCAAATGCCGCTACCTTATTAAGAACGTCCCAGATGGGATAGGAAACTTATTGAGAAGTCTGCACAACCCACTCTTTATATTTTTGTAAGGAATATCTCAAAGATATTGAGGCAACCGAGTTTAGGTCGCCATCATCAGTTTTTCCACCACATTACTTGGGTACCGGGAATATTGCCCTACCTACTAGTACACGGTCAGGATTGATTATATATATATATATATATATATATATATATATATATATATATATATATATATATATATATATATATATATATATATACATGACAGGGGCGCTAGGGGTACCTCACACCCAAGACCCGTGCACTAAGAAAATTTATAAAGGATCGTTTGACAGGGGTTGCAATTATTGGTTGCTTGCAACCCTCTCAGCAGCAGACTTAACAATTCAAGCAACCCAAAGCCTTAAGCAGATCAACATTTAATTCTACCGAACACCAAACAAACAATCCAACAAACACCCAGTCAGTGTTCATAGACTGTCTGAAAAATAATAAATAAAACAACGTCTAAGTGAACATCAATAGCATGGATAATAACACTTACCATACAGAAAACATGCGCCCACCTGACATCATCAACTATCTCACACACTCATGCGTGTCGCCCAATGCGACTAGTATGGTGTTGTGCATGAGGCTGGCAATCGCACCGGGTAACATAGGTTGCTACCGAAACCGCTACTGCAAAAGCATCTGAATGCTCCATGCTGAGGTAAACCACACCGGTGGCCCCATGCTCCCTCAGGAGCGGAGAAGAGAAATATACATCTGGTACGCCCACGTGCTCTCACAAACCATTGTTCACACAACAATAATAATCAACTAGACATAAAATAATATTCTTCAATACATGTACAACAAATAATCTCAATATTCGTTACTGCATTCTGAAGCATGTCGTATGTGACGACTCGTGCGGCTGGGAATCTCATCGCATGAAACACATTATTACAGGAACAACCACTGTAATAGCATAAAAATGCTTCTGTTGGCTTGTGGTGGACACCAGCCGCATTGGTGTTTCCATGCTCCACCAGGAGCAAACAGAGAAACACCTGTCTCAACAAAGGAGTGGCCTCGCGCTCTCCAGAAATCTAAATACATATTCTCACCTCACAGTAACCCATTAAATATACAGTAGAATTATCAATAAACGTGAAATACACTAAATTACTCTTACATAAAGAATACAATATAATTATTCTCGACTTAAGCCAAACTGGGACTAAATACACAACGTGTCGCTCGGCATAACATATTATAGGTTTACCACGCGGAGCGTGTTTAATCAGACTCGCTATCGCCGCCTTTTATCACCACGAGGCTACTATCTTGCGATCGTTAATCTTATCTAAATTTCCAGTGGAATAGCCTTTCTGAAGAATGAAATAATCGCTCTTAAACTCTCACATCTATCTACCTATCTGTCCCATTAAACATTAAAATAGCCACATCGATATAATTTCAGAATCCTAGAAAACTAATGCTAATTTAAATTAACTCACGTGCTCAAGGCATTTACAGCTTGGCTCTTGTGTGTCTTCTTAGTCTGTTCTCACTGGGCGGCTCTCTCAAACATAGACCGGTTTCGCCGCTTGCTACCCCTTTTTATAAGCCCTGGCCTAACCACTCAATTTACTGCGCGCTACGCGGATTAATCTGCGCCACACAGATAACACACGCGATTATTGCTCCAGAATGCATGAAAACACAGATTTACACAACTAGAGCAAAAACACAACTAATATGTAGGCATATATTATGGCCTTGTAATAAATCTGCTCGAAGATAACGTGATCAAAAGGCACTAAACCACAGAGACAATATGACTGCCCAGATGGGGCCAGCGCCTAGAACGACAGACCTCAAGATGGCGCTGTCACATATTCCCCGCCTGATTTTGTTGTCGTCCCGACAACTACACTAAATCAGGCTCCCCAGTCGTATTCTCCAAATCTGGAGGATCACCTTTTCCTTCACTTCGTCTCAGGTCATTGCCGGTGACTCTAATGCTCGGACTCGCTCTGTCCGTTCGTTGGATGATATATGGACCCCCTGTCATTGTGGGAGCACGAACTACAACGTACTCGTCTTCTGACCACATATCACGAATCTCGGATCTCTCAGCGTCGTGCATTCTCTTCTTCACCAATTCTCCGACCTGTAGTGGAGTAGAACACGACAGCTTGTCACATCTCTCTTTCCGGACTGCTGCAAAACTCTGCAACGGTGGCTCTGCTCTTACGTGCGCCCCTCGTAGCCTGGAAACGTGTCCTTCAACGAGTTTTAGATGAGTCTCCTCCTCTAAATGTCGACCACTTTTCCTGGCGCCCTTATGGTGACAGTTGCCACGGCCATCTCTTGGCTTGCACTGTGACGGCAATGTAGATGTGTTGGTACGCTTAGAGAGGGCGCTCTTTGATGGGCAAACCGATATCAAATGGTCCGGGGACCTACAATGGAAACATCGCTTAGGAAGCGGGCCCTGGGGACACTTGGCTGCCATGTGGTTCGAAAGGTCTCCACAGTTGAAGCATCTTATTTTCCTAGGCTTCCTTGGTGCCCTGGGTCGCCTCCTGCTACCCTTACATCCCTGGCCGCCTTTGACTTTCTTCCCTGCAATAAGCACCTCACACTCCGGTCGACCACCAACCCTCTTTATCTTTGAGCCATTCTGCTCCCCTTCTGTAACCTGACTCCCAGCCGCAGAGGGGTCTAGTTTAACGCCTGTGGACATCGATTCTGTACGTGGCCTAGTTCTCTGCATCTAAAACAACGAACTGTCCTGGTACGTCTCCCCTGCTCCTGAGACATCGCATCAATTTTAACCTCTAATTGAGCCACCTGTGCTCTCAGCCGCTCTACTTCTGCGTTTAATGCATGCGTATCTGACACAGTCTCTGTTCTTGCCACTTCAACACTGGCAACACAAGCCCCCAAAGCTGCTTCGACACTGGCAACACCAGCCCCAGAAGTGGGCTCAGTCTCCAAAAACCGTAGGGCATAGTCCCTCACCGACGTGAACGATGCTGTTGGCTCCTTGATGATCATTTCCTTTGCAAGCTTTCTTAGTAGGTCATCTCTCAGACAAGCAGCAAACTGGTCACGAAGAAAGGATGGCGCCAAAGGAGTGACGTTGTTCTGCTTTTGTGCCCTTACAGCACTTTCAAACACCTCGTGAATGCGATGGGAGAATTCCCAAAGAGACTCCCTTGCACCTTGCCGGGTAGAGTAGAACGCGGCCATTACTTCTGGGATGCTCCGACGCTCCCCATGCACCCTAAGAATGGAATGTAGCATCGATTCTGGGTCATCATCATCAGCCTGAATCCTCAGCTCCCTTCGGACACTTGGGGTCACACTGTCAAGAATAACATCCGCCTGGTCCTCTTTACTCATCATCCCTACTCTCCAGGCAGCTCTCACCTCTCTGACATATTCCTCGGCCGTAGGACCCGTGCGCTCCCCAAAGCATCGCACCCTCCTGTGAGTAGGTACAACGATGTACTGCACTCGTTCTGGTTGACGATTTAGCCCTACTACAGGGTCATCCACCTCAGCCACATCTTCGTTATCAGTTCTACTAGCAGCGCGTGTGTTGCGTGCCGCCATCTTGTTGCTAGTAGAGTTGACTAGAAATCTTGACAAACTGGATGATCCCGTCCCTCGCCTTGCACTGAACTGGGTGTTCTACTGTTTCGGCTGTTGCTGCTCTGATTGCTGAAGAGTTGCTTCACTGCGTGCTGTCTGTCAATCCTGCCGACGACGCCACTTGTGACAGGGGCGCTAGGGGTACCTCACACCCAAGACCCGTGCACTAAGAAAATTTATAAAGGATCGTTTGACAGGGGTTGCAATTATTGGTTGCTTGCAACCCTCTCAGCAGCAGACTTAACAATTCAAGCAACCCAAAGCCTTAAGCAGATCAACATTTAATTCTACCGAACACCAAACAAACAATCCAACAAACACCCAGTCAGTGTTCATAGACTGTCTGAAAAATAATAAATAAAACAACGTCTAAGTGAACATCAATAGCATGGATAATAACACTTACCATACAGAAAACATGCGCCCACCTGACATCATCAACTATCTCACACACTCATGCGTGTCGCCCAATGCGACTAGTATGGTGTTGTGCATGAGGCTGGCAATCGCACCGGGAAACATAGGTTGCTACCGAAACCGCTACTGCAAAAGCATCTGAATGCTCCATGCTGAGGTAAACCACACCGGTGGCCCCATGCTCCCTCAGGAGCGGAGAAGAGAAATATACATCTGGTACGCCCACGTGCTCTCACAAACCATTGTTCACACAACAATAATAATCAACTGGACATAAAATAATATTCTTCAATACATGTACAACAAATAATCTCAATATTCGTTACTGCATTCTGAAGCATGTCGTATATGACGACTCGTGCGGCTGGGAATCTCATCGCATGAAACACATTATTACAGGAACAACCACTGTAATAGCATAAAAATGCTTCTGTTGGCTTGTGGTGGACACCAGCCGCATTGGTGTTTCCATGCTCCACCAGGAGCAAACAGAGAAACACCTGTCTCAACAAAGGAGTGGCCTCGCGCTCTCCAGAAATCTAAATACATATTCTCACCTCACAGTAACCCATTAAATATACAGTAGAATTATCAATAAACGTGAAATACACTAAATTACTCTTACATAAAGAATACAATATAATTATTCTCGACTTAAGCCAAACTGGGACTAAATACACAACGTGTCGCTCGGCATAACATATTATAGGTTTACCACGCGGAGCGTGTTTAATCAGACTCGCTATCGCAGCCTTTTATCACCACGAGGCTACTATCTTGCGATCGTTAATCTTATCTAAATTTCCAGTGGAATAGCCTTTCTGAAGAATGAAATAATCGCTCTTAAACTCTCACATCTATCTACCTATCTGTCCCATTAAACATTAAAATAGCCACATCGATATAATTTCAGAATCCTAGAAAACTAATGCTAATTTAAATTAACTCACGTGCTCAAGGCATTTACAGCTTGGCTCTTGTGTGTCTTCTTAGTCTGTTCTCACTGGGCGGCTCTCTCAAACATAGACCGGTTTCGCCGCTTGCTACCCCTTTTTATAAGCCCTGGCCTAACCACTCAATTTACTGCGCGCTACGCGGATTAATCTGCGCCACACAGATAACACACGCGATTATTGCTCCAGAATGCATGAAAACACAGATTTACACAACTAGAGCAAAAACACAACTAATATGTAGGCATATATTATGGCCTTGTAATAAATCTGCTCAAAGATAACGTGATCAAAAGGCACTAAACCACAGAGACAATATGACTGCCCAGATGGGGCCAGCGCCTAGAACGACAGACCTCAAGATGGCGCTGTCACACACACACACACATATATATATATATATATATATATATATATATATATATATATATATATTTATCTATATATATATTTCTATATATATATATATATATATATATATATATATATATATACTATTAACTGTGGAGATGAAGAAGGTTTAATGATTGAGGCTCGTTATTGATTGACGTAATTGGTTATCACAATCACGTGTTTTCCTGCCATATACTATGCTATGTATATATCTTGATTGGATGTCGTCCCGTGATGAACGTACAATAAATGTCAACCATGTCTTCCCGTGGAACTGTTCACCTGCCAGCTTTTGTTGTATATGCTGACCATAATGTCCTGCATGAAAGCCTGCAATCATTCGCGTATCCTGCATGATCCTCTATAATTTTTCCCAGACGTAACACCCTTATAATGGTGGCCAGTATAACGTAACACATACATCTACGTTTACTGATAAATACAAATAAGATATCTACGTGTACTACTAAATACATACAAGACATCTACGTGTACTACTAAATACATACAAGACATCTACGTGTACCAATAAATACACAAAAGACACCTACGTTTACCACTAAATACAAATATGATATCTATTGGTACCATTTAATACAGACAAGACATCTACGCGTACCACAAAATACAAACAGGACATCTATTGGTACCATTTAATACAAACAAGACATCTACTGGCACCATTTAATACAGACAAGACATTTACGCGTACCACTAAATACAAACAAGACATCTACGTGTACCACTAAATACAAACACGACAACTATTGGTACCATTTAATACAGACAAGATATCTACGTGTACCGCGAAATCTAACCACGACTTCTATTGGTACCATTTATGACAGACGACAACTACGTGTACCACTAAATACAGTCAAAACATCTACTTGTACCACTAAATACATACAAAACATGTACGTTTACACGTAAATACTGACGAGACATCTACATGTACCACTAAATACATAAAGACATCTACGTGTATTACTTAATACAGACAAGACATCTACGCGTACCACTAAATGCAGATACTTACTTGCTTAGTCGCTCCCCTTCTGCCGTGTGGTGTAGAGGTTTGGAAGAGAGAGCGCCTTACTATCTTATACATATCTTCCTTCTGGCCTGGGTCCAGTCTAATCTTCGGTCCTTCAGAGATTGTCTAATGTTGTCCTCCCAGCTGACTCTGGGTCGTCCTGGGGTCTGGATTCCTGGTTCTTAGTTTTACATATAATTCGTGGTATTCGATCTTCTCCAATTCTGCAGACATGGCCAAACCATTGCAATTGGGACTGTTCTATTTGTTTCTGCAGGGAATGAGTTTTGAAGCCTTGTCGTATCGTCTGGTTGCGGACCATACCTCTCATTGTTACTTTACCACCTCCCTCTGAAACCTCATTTCTGAGGTTAGGAGCTGGCTTTTGTGGGTTGTAGTCATTGCCCATGACTCGCAAGCCACTAAAATAAAAACAAGACATCTCAATATTCCACTATGTAGAAACAAGACATCTCAATATTCCCCTACATAAAAACAAGACATCTCAATATTCCACTATGTAGAAACAATACATCTCAATATTCCATTAAATAGAAACAAGACCCCGACATGTACCATTAAATGCAATGCAAACACGACATCTACATATACCACTGAGATAATTATATTTATCACTGAATACAAACAAGATACCTATGTGTACCACTAAATACAAATACAAACAAGACATCAACGCATACGTTATATACAAAGAAAACATCTTCACCTACCATTATATGCTGAAAACACTAAAAACGTACAAGTCTTAGCTTCCTGTTTTTTTTAACCCATACCCAGTTTAAAGCTAATTATGAATCACCTTGATTGAAATTAATTAAAAAGATATCTGACTATGCCACTCGAAGAGGGCCATTAACTTACGTAATCCATCTCTAATGTTTCCCTAATTTTAATTAGCGTACAGCAAGTTTTTAAGAACACATTTCCTATCCATAATTAATGAGGTATGCTCTGGTTGAAATAAGGTTTCATGTTCTTTATTTCGTGCGATCTCAAGCGCATTGAATCAGCTGTTTATTCTATATTTTTCACTATATGGAAAAAAAATAAGTATTCACTTTCTACAAAGATAGTTTCTCTGTTCATGTTAGTTTCATGTAATATATTTTAAAGATACTTCTACGGACAACTGGCAGATAGCAAAAGAACAGTTGGGCGACCGCAGCAGAGGTATCAAAGATGTGTGCGAGAGAAACATGAAGGAACTGGACATAAATCCAGCAACCTGGGAGGACGAAGCTGCTGATCGCACCAAATGACGATACTCCCTACGTCGCCACTTCAGACTGGGCGAAAAGAAGTTCTCACAACAGGCAGAAGAGAAAAGGACGCGTCGAAAGGAACACCAAGAAAAAAAAAAACAACACGTGAGGGATATCACTTCATGCGCGCATTCGTATAGTCAGTTACGACCGCAGGGCTACCATACTATAACATATTTTAAACTAGTCTACAAGTGGCGAATATTTGGTCAATACAGTTTCACAGAAGGAGTCAAAATTAATGAGGAAATAATTATAACAAAGCTCTCATTCGAGCTACCTTCGTGGCTTAGTAAAGTGTCAGAAGGGAATGGATTCAGGTTATTAAATATATTTTGATAATTACTAAAAAATTCAACTTGGTATATGTTTACATGTTTTAAAGATAAACATACATAGGAAAATCATGAAACAAGTCAAGAGTTCCTCGTATGTTGGTCTTATAATAAATAACAGAAGATGGCAGATGTGAAACGGAAATCAAGAAGAGAATAGGTTTGGCCAGCGCAACATTCAACATGAGATAAATGCTGGCATCTAAACAGTTAAAAACAAGTGAAAAAGGCCTTGAGTATGAAGGTGAGATGCATCTTTGTTTCTTGGATCTAGAGAAGGCGTCTGATAAGGTTTCCTGGAGCAAACTGTGGGACTGTTTGGCGAGGAGGAACATCCCAGCAACTCTGATCCAAGCTATACAGAGCACTACAATAACTTGCAGAAATTATGTGAGGACGGCAAACTATAAGTTAGAAGAGTTCAAGACCACCACTGGTATACGGGAGCTATTATGTCACCTTATCTTTCATACTCAGACCAGACGATAAGACAAGGCCTAAAAACTCAGCCACTGCAGACTCAAGTAGAACAATCCTAACTACGATGGTTTGGCCATGTCTGCATGATGGAAGAAGCTCAGCTACCGCGACAAGTAGGGGAAACTAAGGGCCAGGGACCAAGACCTCCAGGACGACCCAGGGTCTGCTAAGAGGACAACATTAGGCAATCTCTGAAGGACAGAGGATTAGACTGGAACCAGACCAGAAAGAAGACAGCCGATAGAATAGTATGGCGCTCCCTCCTCCAAACCTCTACACCTCACGGTAGAAGAGGGATGACTAAGTAAGTAGTAGTAGTAAGTCAACAATTAACCCATACATTAAAACGGAGAATCATCAAGTGTTATATATATTCTTCATTACTGTATGGTGTTAAAACGTGGATAATGAATAAACAATTTTAAGAAAAATTGAGGCCCTTGAGATGTGGATATTTAGAAGAATGGGGCACATCTCGTCAAATAAACAGGTCATAGAAAACCTAGGTATGAAAATAGAATTAATGAAGGACATCACAATTATGCAGCTAAAATATTTTGGCTATATAAAAAGACATAACACCGTGCAAAATACGATAGCAGAAGGCAGAGTTGAACGCAAAGGTACAGGCAGAGTTGAAGGCAAAGGTGAAGGCAGAGTTGAAGGCAAAGGTGAAAGAAGAAGATAAAATTAAAAGGTAAGGACAGGAAAGAGACAATCGGAGTGCACCATCAAGACAAGAGACAGAAGGCGTTGGTGATCCATTGCAGCCGACGTTCATTGCAGAGATGGTAGCTGATGATAACTAGTTCTATTTAATAGTTATCCCCAACATTGCCTGATATAACTATTTCTGTTTAATGGTTATCACCAACATTGCTTTAGATAACTAGTTCTGTTTAATGGTTATCATCAACATTACTTTAGATAACTATTTCTGTTTAATGGTTATCACCAACATTGCTTTAGATAACTAGTTCTGTTTAATGGTTATCACCAACATTGCTTTAGATAACTAGTTCTGTTTAATGGGTATCACCAACATTGCTTTAGATAACTAGTTCTGTTTAATGGTTATCACCAACATTGCTTTAGATAACTATTTCTGTTTAATGGTTATCCCCAACATTGCTTTAGATAACTAGTTCTGATTAATGGTTATCCCTAGCATTGCTTTCGATAACTAGTTCTGTTTAATGGTTATCACAAACATTGCTTTAGATAACGAGTTCTGTTTAATGGATATCACCAACATTGCTTTAGATAACTAGTTTTGTTTAATGGTTATCACCAACATTGCTTTAGATAACTGGTTCAGTTTAATGGTTATCACCAACATTGCTTTCGATAACTAGTTATGTTTAATGGTTATCACAAACATTGCTTTAGATAACGAGTTCTGTTTAATGGATATCACCAACATTGCTTTAGATAACTAGTTTTGTTTAATGGTTATCCACAGCATTGCTTTAGATAACTAGTTCTGTTCATGGATGTCACCAACATTGCTTTAGATAACTAGTTCTGTTTAATGGTTATCAAAAACATTGCTTTAGATAACGAGTTCTGTTTAATGGTTATCCCCAACATTGCTTTAGATAACTAGTTCTGTTTAATGGTTATCCCCAGCATTGCTTTCGATAACTAGTTCTGTTTAATGGTTATCACAAACATTGCTTTAGATAACGAGTTCTGTTTAATGGTTATCACCAACTGAAGCGAAAGGTTTTTCTGGTGTGATGATAGTGGTAGAGAAGAAGTAGAATCTCTCTCCAGAAAGTATGAAGTCCCAGTGCCAGAGAAGTGCACTGGTATCACAATTGAGTTACGGCTGTGAATACTCTGAGCTGGACAATAGATTTAGCCTTCAGAAGTATACTGTGCCACCTTCGCTATAGTAACCCTATGTGATAATATAATTAAATTAGAAAAAGTAACTCAAAATTTAACAGTTAAAAATTTACCAAGTCAAATGAGTACAACTTCATAATTTATTATGTACATCTATATAACCTTGTAATAAGAAATGGGTGTTGGAAGATGGTAAAATGTATGATTATTTATAGTTACAAATAAAAGTAAATAATAGTAAAAAACTTGGATGAATCTTCCAATGAACTTATAAAAGTCTGTCACAGTATATTTTTGATATATCTTGCTATCTAGTCTCTAGCTGTTATCATCATCGACCATCGCTTTAGAAACTGCTTACAGTGTTTGTTGAATTGAATACAGAAAAAGTCATCTTGTGTTTGTTCGAGGTTCCTGAGACACACTGATGATAAGGAAGACTTTCCTTCAGCCCGCCCTATAACTACGTGGGACTACGGTGTTGAAGATTGTTTGACCACTAGTTTCCAGTTAGAAGGATCAAAGGTCCTCAAGTCTTTAGTTTAAACTCGATCACGAACTCGATCATGAGCTCGATCAGGAACGATCATAAAACATGGAACAAAAGGTAATAGGTGGCCATGGTGTTCCACCAATCTCACCAACTACTGCTGTTCATGAGGCGACTGTGGTGGATTTAGATGTTATGACTTGTTGTTGTTATGTATTTATATTGTACTGAATGAGGTCAGCTGTGAAGGCCCCTGAGTATAACAATTATTTGGGTGAGTTTTCAGGGTGCCTTTCTGCTACCACCTTATGATCTCACTCAGACTTATTCTTGACTAGTATGTCTGATAGCTACGTCTAATGTCTAGGGTAATGTAAAGTGTGTTGTAATAAAATGACAACAAATTCAACTAAGAACTCTATGAAAAGTATTTAACAACACCCAGAGTTAAGTTTAAATTGAGAAATTTTTTTACAATTTATTGTTTCAGTATCACAATTTTGTGTATACTGGAATATTGAAACTGAAATGATAATGCAAAGTATTTACATAAAATTGATTAAATTTTATAACTGAGTATATTATTTTCTTCACACATTAATCAAATATGTCAATCTGGAACAGTGTCAATTTACTCTGGCTCCTATGAATGGGTAAGGTTATGAAGAACGTTTTTGTTCATCATAATCTGAATGATTTATTAAACACTTGGGAAATGAGAGTAGTTGGGTTTGATCTATCATGTGCCTGCAGACAATTTCTTAACTTTGTGTCATCTGGGGTACAGGATGAAGTATAATCACACCACCAGCGTCCACTACCAAGTCAGGGTTCTGGTCTTGAAATATACAGGGAGGCACACAGTTGATACTGCCTCACTTCTTTATGTTGCAGAAATATACAGATCTACGTTGACCTGGGCTCACTTCGAGTCATAGATGAAACCCTGGAACAATATAAATGCGGCCTACATCACCCTCTGATATACTCTCTCTTTCCCTAACTAAACATTTTCAATCATATTCAGACTCAGCATGGTAACTACACAATTAGTTGACGTTCTTAATTGGTTTGTTACCCCATTCATGGTCAAATAAACTTCAAACTACAGTTTGCCACTTTCCTTGAAAAAGGAAACATTTTAAGTTAATACTATCAAGTCATGTACAATCACGGTGACTTGCTGGAGACGACGGCCAGTGGTTTTTCTGGTCTTATGTCACAATACTGTACAACAATTTCCCCATTAATATTTACTTTTATTTTCTCCCAAAGTGTCAGAAAGCCTGTCGGGCTTTTCTACAACCTATTACTATATTTCCTAACAACTCTGTGAAACAACACAAAGTTTGATGTTGACTTCCCTCTAGATAAACTTCTACTCACATAATTTTCAAACATATTCAATAATACATACATAATAATGATAATAATGATAATATAAATGTTTTCTTTGTTACCGCATTAGAGAAATATTAACACTAATAAGTTTGATTTGCGATAAATATGGTCAATTCCAGATCGCTTGCTGGTGCAGATCAGCAAAGTCAAGACAGTACTATTATCTTGCTTGTAAACAACTTTAGTGATGAAAATTTATTTCTCAAGTGGCGTCTAACACTACCTTCGAACTAGTTTTATTTCCCCGTTAGTATATTAGACTTCAGCCAATCGGGACTGTTTGGCTTCTAGCGTCTGTATTTTCAAAACTGCACTCAATTTTCAAATCTTGGACCACCCTACCCTTCCCCAGTATCTGTCAAGTTGAGAAAGAAGTAGTCTGTTCGTCCATCTGTCTTCTGTCAATATTTCCTTTATTTATTGAGTGTTTCAAATTCTGATAACTAATTATTGATCCTGTTGCTGTCTGTCACACAGTGGTTATATTATTATACGTTTATTCATTATAGTTACCATTATCGTTTTCCTACTATCTAACTTTATATGATTTGCTTTTGGTTCAAATTCAAATTTCTGTAAACAACGAACTAGATACACGACCACCAATGCTCCATTCCACCCTCTCTCTTACTATAATTTTTTTCAAAAATTTTCCACGTTAATCGTACTATAGGCCTGTCTAATGTTCTCATTCAAACGAAACACCGTATTTGTAGTACGTCACAAAAAAACGACAACGCTTTACCGTGCGTTACAATAGCACTACTTTTTAGCCCGAAATACGACTTGTGTGTGTGTTTTGGTCTGTGTCGCGTCTAACAGCGTGGTTATATATATTGAACGGCGCGTGGAGCGAAGAGGGGTCGGCAAGGCGTGCGGCAACGTTTTTCTTCCAACATGCCACTGCATTGACTTGCACTATCGTTTTCCTCTGGTTCGCGAGGCCAGAAAAAAATTCAAACGCGTGTCAAACGGTACCATTTGCTCTCTCACTTTTGATGCCTTCGCGTATTCGTTTCCCGTTTTCTTCTTACACTCTTGCTCGAAAACTAGGCCTAAGTTTTGTCAAAATGTTATATTTATTTTCCAAGGTCGGAAGCAAAAGCCAGCACTAGTGAAAGCGAGACGTTACAGTCTCGTTGCGTGAAGGCTTTGCCCAGACTAATACGATTGCTGGCGTAGGAGACAACGTGTCTCGCAACTTCCTTATTTTATCTATATATTATTTTTTCCTTATAAACACCTATATATATATATATATATATATATATATATATATATATATATATATATATATATATATATATATATATATATATATATATATATATAGATCGGTGTAATCTCAGATATTACGACACATCTCCCCACTAAAGAACATGCTCTGATGCAAGTTCATGATCTGAGATACACATAGATCAAATGCACTCATTAGACCTTCTGAATACTCTGAGTTTCGTCAAACGGGTGCCTACTCAAAAAATCTGCTCCCACATTTTGCGCGCCCGGTATATATTCGATCGTAAACGAATAAGGTTGGATGAGTAACGACCACCTTAATAGACGTGCATTTTCATGCTTGGCCTGTGATAAGAACACAAGAGGCTGGTGATCTGTTTGCACCACAAATGTCCTACCATAGAGATAGATCTGGAACTTTTTTATAGCCCAGATTAGTGCTAAACATTCTTTTTTACTTGTTGAATAGTTTTGCTCCGCCTTATTCAACTTGCGGCTAGCATAAGCAACTGGGTTTAATTCCCCATCAAGTGAAGTGGACCTTTGCAACAAGGTGGCCCCTAATCCGACATTGCTAGCATCCGTTATCACCACAAATTCCTGATTCAAATCAGGCAATTTCAATATCGGCTTGCTGGTGAGTTTCTCTTTTAACTCTTGGTATGCTAATTCACACTGTGCTGACCAAATAATCTTATCAGGTTGTCCCTTACGAGTTGAATCTGTCAGAGGAGCACATATAGAGTTAAAGTTCTTTATATATTTCTGATAAAACTCACACAATGAGACAAAAGATCTCACATCTTTTTTTGTTTGTGGCCTCGGCGCTCTCTGCAGTTTCTCCAAGTTCTTGGGGTCAGGGGTCATGCTCCCCTGATATACTGTGTGTCCCAAGAATTCCAGCTCTTTACAACCCACACAACATTTGGTTGGTCTAGCAGTCAAATTTGCTTCTCTGAGCCCATCGAATAGAATATTCAGAAAATTAATGTGTTCTTCGAATGTTTCAGTAGCAATAAGAATGTCATCCATGAAATTCGGTATACATGGATTATTCAGTGGATCCAACAATTTCCGCATCATTCTGGAAAATACACTTGGGGCATTTTTCAACCCAAACGGCAACATGTTTAACTCATAATAGCCTTCCGAGGTGCTAAAGGCTAAATAAGGTCGAACCTCAGGCTTTACTGGAATATGATAATAGCCTTTGCTAAGATCCACCTTAGAAAAATATTTTGCCTTCTTCAGCCTGGCAAACAGCTGATTTGTATCAGGTAATGGATCCACCTGACTTTCTGTGACAGCATTCAGTTTCCTGTAATCTACACACAGACGATTTCCTCAGAGGGTTTTCTCAGCAAAACCACACTACAGCTGTAAGGAGATTCACTGTGAGAAATAATTCCTTCTTTCAACAAATAATCGATCTCTTCTTTCAATGCTTTCTCCTTAGCGAACGGAATCGTATAGGCTCTCATACAGATGGGTGTTGGGTCTATTAACTTCATATCATATTCTAACAGATTTGTGGGCCCCGGCTTATCCGTTAACACGTCTGTATGTTCAATCAGAACCTTTTGAACCTGCTCTCTCTGAGCTTTAGTCAGATGCTTACTGATTTTCACCTGTGCAAACGTTTCACATGGTTTTATTGGGTACTAGTGAGAGTTGAGTGATTTAATTTTCAACCCTGTTGCCATCGACAAAGTCAGTAGATGTGTTTCATCCTGGATTTCTCTGTCCAGGTACTTCTTTAAGAGGTTCACATGATACATTTTCTCTTTCCCCTTTTTGTCGATTTTATAATTAGTTCTAGACACCTTTTCTAGAACCGTATATGGACCTTGCCATCCAATTTGCAAATTGTTACTGCTGCCGGGTAGTAGAAGGAGCACCTTCTCTCCCACAGCTAATTCTCTATCCTTCGCTTTCTTGTTAAAATAAGCAGCATGTATTTTCCTGGCTTGTCTGAGATTATCATTAGCAAGTTTCCAGCCAGTTCTGAGACGAGTGGTCAGCTCGTTCACATACTGATACGATGAGGTAACGGTCTCTTCTGCTTTCTCATCTGTCCACGTCCTCAACAAGGCTTCCAGTGGACCTTTTATTGGCCTCCCAAATAACAGGGTTGCCGGTGCCATGCCGGTCGAACTATGGGGTACTTCCCGATACGCAAACAACGCAGCGGGCAAATATTGATCCCACGTATCAGGTTTTTCATGGGCCAGCTTTCGCAGGATAGAAATGAGAGTCCCATTGAACCTCTCCACCTGTCCGTTCCCCTGGGGGTGATACGGACTACAACAAAAGTGCTTGGCCTGGAAGATCCTGAAAACTTCTTCAGTTAGTCTCCCCTTGAACTATGAGCCGTTATCAGTCAAGATTTGGTGTGGGAAACCTAACCTCGTGAATATGGTGAGTAATGCCTCTGCCACATGCTTCGAATCGATTGATCACAGGGCTACCGCCTCTCCCCACATAGAACAAGTGTCCACCAGAGTGAGAATGTAACTGTTCCTCCTCTTGGTACGTGTGAGAGGTCCCACAATATCCACTGCAACCCTCTCAAAAGGGGTTCCCACTATGGGCATCTCCCCTAGAGTTGCAGGAGCAGTCCAATGTTTTGGAGCTACTCTCTGACATTCTGGACAGGATTTCAAATATCGTTTTATATCTTCGGTTATTCCTGGCCAGAAATAATGACAAGCTATACGCTGTCCTGTTGCGCTGATCCCCATATGACCACTGAAATGGATAGCATGTCCTAACTCCATCACTTTCTCCCATCTATGACATGGAGTGGGAAGAACCAGCTGTCCGTGACCATTGGATCCAGTTCCAGCCTTCCTATAGATCAGTTTATTCTTCATATAGTAGTCTCCTTTGCTTGGAGCTGTATGGCATTTAGGCAATTTTTTAAAGCACGACTTGAGTGACCTATCCTCCGCCTGGGCCTTCCTCATCTCCTCTGGATGAGTATTTATAGGTTCATCCTCCTCCTTCCTTGACTGTGACCTGGTCTGCACTGTTGCCATGATCACAGGTTTCTAGGGATTCCTCAAGAAGACATATCTACACCCCAATATTAGAGGGTAGATTGGTTCATTTATCACTGCTGCTCTAATCACTCCTTCCACATAGCGAGTTTTCATAGTTATCCTTGCAATGGGAAGTGTCATGGTTGCTACGTCCTTGGTTGCGGCTTGGATCTCCACTGTTTCTGTGGTGTATTGATCTGCTCGCACCAGGTGAGAGCTCACGACTGAGTCATAATCTAAACCTGTATCATAGAGACACCTAATGGTGACCCCATTACATACAACATCCTCACAAACTGGGGGGTGATAAGGTTCCTGCTGTCCAGTAGGTTTCACCTTTAATCCCTTGTTAACCGTTTTTATGGCAGCGAAGGAAGAAGGTTTCTTAGTACACACTTTGGTGTCATGAGTGTTCCTCTTGCACCATTTACACCATTTATTTCCCTGAGGGACAGTTTTTCTTTCACTGAATTGCGGGTTTCTATCACGTTGGTCAAAACTTGGCTTATCATAATAGGCTTTACCTTTATTAAATTGGTCCCTATGTTCAAGTTTTAGTTGGTTTTGGTTTAGGGGGCTTTATTATGGTCAATGGGCTTCTTCTTTATGCCTGCCATCTCTGACTGGGCTGCCTGATATCTTTCAGCAACATTTAAGATCTCCCCCAGTCTCTCGGCACCCTGTTCCGTGAGAAATTTTCTCAGGTCTGGAGCCATGGACTCTCTTAACTGCTCAGTCATAATCATTTCCCTTAAATCTTGGGTTTTCCCCAGAGCAGTCCATTTCTCCAGGTATGTCTCCAGGCGTGCAGAGAACTGGTGATAAGTCTCCCCAGTCAGCAGTTTGGCAGTTCTAAACTTTTTCCTATAAAATTCACTGTTCTTCTCATACCTAACTAGAAGAGCTTGCTTAAGAATGTCATAGTCGTCTTGGTCGTCTTTGCTCAGCTTGGCAAATACCTCATAAGAGGTTCCCCTAAGCCCCTGTGATACCTTCATACTCCATCTTTCTTTCTCTAGCCCGTACATGGTAGCTAGTCTTTCAAATCTAGATAAGAATGATTCAATATCATCATCTTTCTCCACAAATGGGTCTAGATGAAACCCCATGGCTGAGTTGGAGGCAACCTGGCTTGCAGCAGAGTCGGAAGTGGATGGGCTAGTTCCATTTTCAAGAGCATGGCCTTGTAATTCTAACTCCCTTAGTCGTAGCTCATGTTCCCTTTGGAGTCTTTTGTCTTCCTTGTCAGCCTCCATCTGTAATCTTTTCTCCTCCTTTTCAGCCTCCAACTGTAATCTTTTCTCCTCCTTTTCAGCCTCCAACCTCTTAGCTTCAGCCTCAAGTTTCTTCTCCTCCAACTGCAGCCTCTTGATCTCAGCCTCCCTCTCAGCCTCTAATTTCTTAAGTTCCCTAGCATCTTCTAATAAAATTTTTTTCTCCTCAGCTAATCTATCAGCCTCTAGTTTCTTAGCTTCCCTAGCATCTTCTCTCTCTCTTTCAATAAATTTATCCACTTCAGCTGTTACATAAGCTATCAGACCTTGACCGTCCATCCATCCCCATTTCCTTTGCAGCCTGCACAGCAGCAGATCTGAATTTGGCCAAATCTGCCATTTTATTGTTAATAATATTCAATGTTATCAAACTAACTTAAACTAGTTAACCAACCTAAACACAAAAAAACTAGGCACTGATATCTCAAACCACTCTCAAATTATTTTAGTTTTATATTTTTTAAAATTACCGGACAAACCAACCCAATATAAGTACTAGGAGAAGGTTAAAATCCCGGACAGGACCCCAATATATGTGGGGGATTTAGATGTTATGACTTGTTGTTGTTATGTATTTATATTGTACTGAATGAGGTCAGCTGTGAAGGCCCCTGAGTATAACAATTATTTGGGTGAGTTTTCAGGGTGCCTTTCTGCTACCCCCTTATGATCTCATTCAGACTTATTCTTGACTAGTATGTCTGATAGCTACGTCTAATGTCTAGGGTAATGTAAAATGTGTTGTAATAAAATGACAACAAATACAACTAAGAACTCTATGAAAAGTATTTAACAACATCACGAGTTAAGTTTAACTTGAGAATTTTGTTTACAATTTATTGTTCCAGTATGTCGCATGAAAATATAATTAATAGTAGGTAAGCTTGACAGCTGTATAGGCGTGATGGACAATAGTGCACACGGACGTGTGATAGTGGTGCGCAAGAGAGCTAGGCAGAAGGCACAGGCTGAGTCAGTGAGTTCTTCACTAAGAAAACCACACACACAGCTCTTATTGTTTTCTCTGGCGACAATATTACTCTTTTGCACACACTGTGTCACTCACAAATAGTAGGGTAAAGAAGTAAAGTTAGATTGAGGATTTGGTAGTCTGAACTGAACGAACAATCCTATCGAGGTTAACTCAATTTATTTCAATTTAGAAATGTAAATAAATCAATAAGGATTTTACAGCACATAATAATAAAGATTATCACGAGAAAACAAACTCACAAACATTTTGATGATTTTAAAGAAGAAAAAAATTATTACACCAATAGTGAAAACAAGGATTATGAATGAATTGTGTTAGTAAAGTTCCCGGCAGGCCTGATAAGCTTTTGCTGGAAAATATGTGAAATACTGTTTGTGTGTAAATGAATGTTTGTTCCTTTGTTCCTTTGGTGTGAATGTTGGAAACAACTTATATCCTGGGGTTCTCTTGGAAAAATCTATCGTAATCCAATGCTTGAAATTAACTTCACTGTTCGAATAAGGTATCCACAAAGGGCACAGAATCTTATAAATCCAAGATTGGGGTAACGACTTCACTGTTCGAATAAGGTATCCACAAAGGGCACAGAATCTGAACACGATGTTTATAAATCCAAGAAAGGTGTAACGTATCCACAGTTAACGAATTTGCTTCCAAAGGTCGTATGGAGGGTTAAAATGGGTGGAGTATGGTAGGGTGAGGTTTGGTGTTGAGAATGTTTGAAATACTTGGAATACTTGAAGTAATTGAAATAATTGAAGGGAATTATTGTGACTGGTGGACGAGGACTATATGGCCACTGGCCAAAGGTAACCTCTTTTCAGCAATACGAGGCAAGACTTTGCACAGCATAAATCTGTTAGACAAAACAAAAATACATGTGTAACTACTCTTCTGCTGCAACATGCAGATTACAACAGAAACAATTTAAGCAGTGTCCAGCGTCGGCATGTTGATATCCATGCATGCGTCTCGTTCCTAAAATAGGTCAGTCCATTCTTAAACATTCCTGTCTGCTGTGAATGAATTAGCTGGCCAGTCCAGGTACATACACAATAACAAGATTGTTGCTTCCTCCCCTGTCAGACAAAGTTACACGAGGGTCCGCTAGAGAATCCTCATGTGCTTTCCACCGTTCATTCTTTCCCGCGTTCATAATAATATGCTCATACATTAATGTTACAAACATTGAAAAGTAAAATGATCATTGAAATTATGAATGATACAAACATTGTAACGTAACCTCGCTTTAAAATACAAGCAGTGGAAATAAATGAATTTTCGTAAGCATTTATGATACATACATGGTAAAGGAAACCCGTTTATATAATACACTTAGACTTTCACCCTGCCATCAATGGTACGTATACCTTGTAGCGGTATGGCAGCTTGCGTACCCTGACAATCCCCAGAGCTATGCCAGTGGGAGTTTTACTCCTGGTAGGTTCAACCAAGCTGGACTGGTCTGTGTGGGTAGGGGTCAGACAAAAGCTGGTACCCTGGTCCTCCAGGTTGGGGGTTTTAGCATAGGGCTGACACCCCTGTCTATGTAAAAGAAATAATGAAGTTACGGAAACAACATCAAATGAACAAACTTTGCTGCGGGATGGACATTCGGAGTCTGTGGCTCGTATGACTATCAGTGGTGAAAGTCGAAAGGAAGCCACTGACATGAAAACGGATGTCCTGACCGCAAAACATGATACAAGAATAGGATTCTGGAATGTCAGGACAATGTACGAGACAGGTAAACTAAAACAGGTCACGGCAGAAATGAGAAACTATAGGTTACAAATCCTGGGGATAAGTGAGAGCAGATGGACAGGGGCAGGAAAAGTTAAAACAGCAACAGGAGAAACAGTACTTTACTCTGGAAGAGAGGATGTACAGCACAATGAAGGCGTAGCCATTATTCTACAGAAAGGGATAGAAAGGACATTACTGGAATGGAAACCCATCAACAACAGACTGATACGATTGAGATTGAGAGGGAGATTCACCAACACTACAATAATACAATGCTACGCACCAACGAATGATAGCGATGAGGAGGTCAAGGATGAGTTCTATCAACAACTGCAGAAAGAAATGGAAGACACACCTAGATATGATCTTGTTATAGTAATGGGAGACCTCAATGCGAAAGTTGGTACACACAATACATATAATGAAAGAACAATGGGGAAATGCGGCAGCGGAACAGCAAACGAAAATGGGGATAAGCTAATAAGTTTCTGTAGCATTAACAACCTGGTCATTGGAGGAACACTTTTCCCACATAAGGAAATTCACAAGTTAACATGGGAATCACCAAATGGTCGGGACAGAAACCAGATAGACCACATCATGGTTAACGGTAGATGGAGACATGCATTACAAGATGTGAAAGTAAGAAGAGGTGCAGATGTGGGAAGTGATCACCATTTAGTAGTAGCAAAACTGAAAGTGAAACTAAGAAGGGCTGGACCAACTGTAACTACACAGAAAAGGTTTGACATCAGCAAATTGAAGGACCCCCTTACCAGAAAAGCTTTTGTGGCCGACATTAAGAAACGATATCAATTTGCCAAAAGCCAGGAAAAGACATTGACTGATGATATAGACCAGAATTTCAACACCATTTCAACAGTATATAAGGAAAGTAGCAAATCATGCTTAGGATTCCAGGAAAGGAAGAAGCAAGACTGGATAACACCAGAAACACTAAACACCATAAAGATGAGAAAGGAAATGAAAAGAAAGAAAACAGAAGCGAAGTCCCCCAGGTTAAAGCGACTATATAGCGAACAGTACAGCCAGCTGGACAGGGAAGTTAAACGCCAAACCCGAGCCAACAAAAGGAATTTCCTAGACGATCTTGCAAAACAGGCAGAAGAGGCAGCACTGAGAAATGAACAAAGCACAGTATACAAAATAACTAAATTCATCAACGGAAAACAAGGTGCAAACAATATTACATTAGTAAGAGATAAGCAAGGAAATCTCATCAAGACAGCAGAGGGACAGGAAACAAGATGGGCAGAGCACTTCAGAGAAACTCTGAACAAGGAAATACCAGAGACACAATTGAATGTTCCTGAGGCTGAAAGCGATCTAGATGTAAATACAGACATTCCACGAAAAGAAGAAATCATCACAGCAATCAAAGGGTTAAAGAACGGTAAAGCTCCGGGCCATGATAACTTAAATGCAGAGCTATTTAAGACAGACCCTGAGCTAGCAGCAGAACTATTAGAACCACTATTTGCACAAGTGTGGAAAACGGGGACAACACCATCAGAGTGGAACAAAGGAATAATTGTCAAATTGCCCAAAAAGAGAGATCTTGCAGACTGCAATAATTGGAGAGGAATCACTCTTCTCTCAGTTCCCAGCAAAATACTAGGCAGGATAATTATACAGAGAATTTCAAAGGCTGGAGACTACAAACTGAGGAAAGAACAAGCAGAATTTAGAAAGAACAGAAGATGTGTAGACCATATATTCACTCTCAGGAACATTATAGAGCAGTGCTCAGAATGGCAAAGACAGCTTTACATAAATTTTGTTGATTTTGAAAAGGCTTTTGACAGCATACATAGGGACAGTTTATGGAAAATACTGAGGGCTTATGGAATTCCAAGCTGCATAGTGGCAATCATAAAAAAGCCTCTATGCCAACTTTACGTGTAGTGTTGGGCAGAGCAACCTAACCTTCGAGGTGAAGACAGGAGTACGACAGGGATGCCCCTTATCAACCACTCTTTTTTTTAACAGTCATAGACTGGGTGATGCGCCAGACAACAGAGGGCAGTCCAAGAGGAATAAGATGGACTACATTTTCTACATTGGAAGATCTGGAATATGCAGATGACATTGCACTGCTGGCACATTCACATCAACACATCCAGGAAAAAACGGATAGAATTAATAAATTTAGCCAGCAGGTGGGCTTGAACATCAATTTAAAGAAGTCTGAGGTCATGACGCTCAATGTGAGCAACCCTGAGCCCATATCAGTAAGGAATCAGCAATTGGTACAGACAGATACCTTCACATACCTAGGAAGCATAGTAACACCAGACGGTGGGGCAGGCAAAGACATCAACATCAGAATGAATAAGGCAAGAACAGCCTTCTTTAGCCTAAATAACATCTGGAAGTCCTCCCAATACAGCACAAGCACAAAATTAAGATTATACCAGAGTTGAGTGCTTTCTGTGCTTCTCTATGGTGCGGAATGCTGGAGAGTCACAGAGAAGGAAATGTCAAAATTGTCCTCTTTTCACACAACATACCTAAGAAAAATTCACCGCATCTTTTGGCCGAATACCATCACCAACCAAGATCTGCTTACTCGTAGCAAGCAAGAGGACATGCACACCATCATAGCTGGCAGACGCTGGAGCTGGGTTGGTCATGTCCTCAGAAGAGACCCCAATGCCATCACAAGAACAGCTATGCTTTGGACCCCTGAAGGAAAGCGAAAGAGAGGCCGACCAAAAACAACTTGGCGGAGGACTGTGGAGGCTGAGATGCAAAGAATGAACCAGAGTTGGGGCACTGTACGAAGGATGGCCACCGACCGTGCAAAGTGGAATCAATTTGTTGTTGCCCTACAAGACGCCACTAGGCGTGATGGCCACTGACTGCTTTGACGGTCGGTGGTTAAGGATCGAAGAAGAAGAAGAAGACTTTAACCATGATAGTAATATATTTCATTAGACTTTCACCATGATAGTAATATATTTCATTAGACTTTCACCCTGATAGTAATATATTTCATATCTATATATTTGAGCTAATTGTCTATATACTGGAATAGCGAATACATACCCGCTCCGGAATTTTAGTCTGTTAAGTTAAACTAGAGGGCACTTTGTGTGTTTCAATCAAGTCTCCCTATGCACAGTTTTACTTTACAAGACTAAGAAATGCGTCTTTCTCTTACAGTATGCTTAACACCAAGTGAAGTCTAAAAAACTAGTTTCTTAAAGAAAGAATGAAAGAATTATTTTCGATTTACCCGCTACATTTTTTAAAGTTCTCACGATAGCCAAAAGTATCGCTGCAAATTAGTTTGCATATTGAATGTCACTTGTGCGTGCTGTGGTTTCCGAGCTCAAAAGTTTTAACAATGAGGAAGAAGACATGCCATAAATTTCTAGACAGACGAGTCTGGAAAATCCTAACAGACCTGAACGCTGGTTGACCAAATCTTCACCTGGGTTAAGGTGCGTGAGAAACATTTTTTTTTCCAGAAACTTAGGATAGACAGAAAATAAAGCAATATACAGGATGGACAGAAAATTTCAAATAGGCAAATTATCTTCACTCTGCGACAGATACCCCGAACTTAAGTTAGTTGCCCAACTAAATTAGAGAGAGATGATATTTGGCTATTGTGTATCATTCCCAGTGTCGTCCATTAATTCCTTCTCTGTTCCTTCTTCCGAGGTTCCCTCAGATTGTTTCTTATCTGCTGGCGTTAGAAGATGATTTTCTGCACTAATATTGAGTTTCTCTACTGAATGTCTGCTTAAAAAATCTGCTCCTACATTTTCAGGATCGGGGATGTACTCGACCCTGAAGGAATAGACACTTAGCAAAATAGCTTCGCGTAAAGCGTTGGCTTTAGCGTATGGGACTGGGTAAATCTTAGTCCTGACAGGCTTAGGATCTAATACTTTTATATCAAACTCCAAGAGGTTGGTTAGTCCCGGTTTATCGGTGAGCACTTCTGAATATTCGGCTAACAGTTGTTTGACATCATGCTGTTGCAATTCAGTTAATGTTTCACATCCGTGTGTGATTCTTCCTGTTTTAGCGGGTATTCAGCATATTCGTGGGGGTCATTATCCGCTTCCATTGCAACCGCTAAGGTCAGGAGATGTGCTTGAGGAGCAGCGAGGCGTTCCATGTACTTTTAAAGTAAGTTAACATGATAAATCTTTTCCTTCCCTCGTATGGAGATTTTGTAGTTTGTTCGAGAGATTTTCTCGAGTACTTCAAATGGTCCCTGCCATCCTATCTGAAGTTTGTTATTCCCTGTTGGGAGTAACAGCAGTACTTTCTCTCCAGGTTGTAGTACTCTCTCCTTCGCAGTCTTATTGTACCGTTTTGCATGCTTGGCACGAGCTTGTCGGAGGTTAGTGTTGGCTAATTCCCAACCTATTTTTAACCTTTCCTTTAGTTCTTGCACATATTTTGATGCAGATACAATAGATTCGTCTGCTTTCTGGTCGGTTAAAGACCTAAGCAATGCTTCCAGGGGTCCCTTTATTGGCCGTCCAAATAATAATGTTGCAGGAGGTAGACCAGTGGAGGCATGCGGCACTTCCCTATATTCAAATAAGGCAGCCGGCAAGAATAAGTCCCAGTTTTCGGGTCTTTCTTGTGCTAATTTTCGCAGCATGGTGATGAGGGTCCCGTTATATCTCTCTACCTGTCCGTTTGCTTGTGGATTATAGGGTGAGGTGTGGATATGCTGAGTACGGAAGATCTTAAAGACTTCTTCCATCAGATGTCCTCTAAACTGCGATCCATTATCAGTGAGTATTTGCTGTGGAAATCCGAGCCTTGTGAAAATACTCACGAGCGCTTCTGCGACATGCACAGAATCAGAAGAAGGGAGCGCCACTGCTTCCGACCACATAGTACAGGTGTCGACTAGAGTCAAAATACAGCAATTTCTCCGCTTTGTTCTTAAGAGTGGGCCTACTATATCTACAGCTACTCTTTCGAATTGCGTACCGACAATAGGCATTTCCCCCAATGGAGCAGGGGGTGTCCAGTGTCTTGGTGCCACCCTTTGGCACTGCGCACAGGATTTCACAAATCGGATGATGTCCCCGTTCATCCCAGGCCAGTAATAGTGCGCTGCTATTCTTTGCATGGTAGCATTTTGTCCCATGTGGCCGCTAAAAGGAAGAGCGTGTCCCATCTCTAAAATTTGTGACCTATAAGTAGTTGGAACAACCAACTGGCTATGTTCTTGTCCAGTGTTGCCCGACCTACGGTATAGTAATCCCGATTTTGAATAAAAGTTTCCCTTTTTCAACGGGTTACTGGCAAGTGGCAGTTTCTTAAAACATGGTCCCAGTGTTGGATCCTTGTGTTGAGCATCCTTTAATTCCCGTGGTAGCAGGTTTGTCACTGGTCCTGGTTCCTGTTCTGTCCTCGCCTGACCTCTTGTAGTTACTGCTGCAGCTATCAGAGGTTTTCTTGGTTCCCCCAAGAACACATAGCGACATCCAAGAATTACGTCATAGATTGGATTCTCCATAATGGCAGCTCGAATCCATCCTTTAACAAATTTTGAATCAATATAAACGTTTGCTATTTTCAATGTCATAGGAGTGTCTCCTTTCACGGCTCCACACAGATCTACTGTCTCCGAGGTTATCTGCTCGGGTGTGACCAAATGTGAAGCGATTATACAGTCGAACTGTAATCCTGTGTCATAAAGACAGCGCACAAATTTCCCGTTTGCGATAATCTGATCCGTTATAGAATTCCGTTCTGGTTTACCACATTTTGTTCTGTCTTGACGCTGTTCTGGTGCGTCTCCTTGTAAACACGCCGCCAAGTGCGGGCTGGGCCGATTTCTACATTCTTTTGTATTGTGCGAGGTCTGCTTACAATGATGACAATATTTCCTCTCCCTCCTCATGAAGTAAGGGGGGTTTTCCTGTGCATTTTTCCTGCTTGAGTTAGTTGACCGGTCTTTGCGTGTATCCTGCGTTGGAGCGTGTACCTGTGATCTCTGATTTTGGGTGGGCTGGGTGATTGGTTTAGGTTGAAGTTCAGCAGGTTTCCGTTTGAAGGTTTGAGTCTCTGCTATAGCATTTTGAAACCGTTCTGCTAACGTAAGGATTGGTTCGAGTCGGTCTGCCCCGTGCTCCACTAGGAACTTTCTCATCTCTGGTGACATTGTTTCCTTGATTTTCTCTACCAGGAAGAGTTCATGTAATCCTTCGTAAGTCTTAGGGAATTTTCCCAAATCGCGCCACTTCTCGAGATATGATTCAATCCTAGCAGCAAATTGGCCAAATGTTTCTCCTCCTTCTTAGTGAGTTCGGCGAAAACGCTTTCGGTAATTGTCGGCTGTAAGCTGAAAACGCCGTAACAGTGCTTGCTTGAGAGCGTCATAATCGTTCTGTTCTGCTGGGGTTAATTTTGTAAAAACTTCGTAAGCCGTCCCTCTTAATCCTTGAGAAAGTTTAAGATTCCACATACTTTTGGGCAGGCCATACGATGAAGCAGTTCGCTCATATCTATCCAAGAACAGATCAATTTGTTCATTTTGCTCGCAAAATTTTTCCATTGGGAAAGTCATTGCAGGTGAGTTGAGTGCTAGACCAGCAGAGGCATTGTCAGGTGATGAAGCGTTAGTGGAAGAAGCGGGACGATTTTGAACCTCTAGTTCTCTGAGCCGGAACTCATGAGCCCGTATCCTTTCGTTTTCTTCTCTTTGTTTTTCTATTTCGGCCTCTATGAATGCATTACCTTCTACTTCACTCATTCCAACCTCTTTAGTGTATTTTAAAAGACCCATCCTTAGTTTTAGTAAATCAGTCATTTTCTATATTTCTGTGCAGG
This sequence comes from Oreohelix idahoensis, assembly GCA_024509875.1. Classification (NCBI taxonomy): domain Eukaryota; kingdom Metazoa; phylum Mollusca; class Gastropoda; order Stylommatophora; family Oreohelicidae; genus Oreohelix; species Oreohelix idahoensis. Next base: position 155,458 of record JAMPIV010014266.1, read on the forward strand.
TTGTTACCCTCTCTCAGTATGTTACACTAGTTTCTGGGTATTACTAATATTTCTATGAAGTATTGTAATACAACAAACCAATACAACTAACTGATAATCAATTTACCAAGCCTCAGGGAGTACTATTAATTCTATGAAGTAATGTAACTCATTAATGGAAGTTTAGTATAATTGGATTTTTGACAATTCCTTATTTCTGCTGAATTAAGGTCTCATCGATTGAGTAATACTCAAGTATAAACAATTCCCTTCAATATCTCACACACATACACACTCTACTGCCTGTTAAATGTACCACTTAATTACCTTAGTTAACTATTTAACGTAATTAAATAACCCTGAATTAAATTAGTGACAGCAACGTTCTGTTACTTTAAAATTATAATTGTTCTGTTCAGATACTACCAGAAGTGTCGTTGTCTAGGGCGTTATAAAATTATAGTCCACAGTATAGACTAATAATTTCAAGATTCCTTACAGTTTCTGCAGAACAATTTAAAGACAAGATTCCCTATAATCACTGTGAAATAAGAATCCAGAAATTCAAATCCAAGGACGAGATTCCCAATAATTGTCGCATGAAAATATAATTAATAGTAGGTAAGCTTGACAGCTGTATAGGCGTGATGGACAATAGTGCACACGGACGTGTGATAGTGGTGCGCAAAAGAGCTAGGCAGAAGGCACAGGCTGAGTCAGTGAGTTCTTCACTAAGAAAACCACACACACAGCTCTTATTGTTTTCTCTGGCGACAATATTACTCTTTTGCACACACTGTGTCACTCACAAATAGTAGGGTAAAGAAGTAAAGTTAGATTGAGGATTTGGTAGTCTGAACTGAACGAACAATCCTATCGAGGTTAACTCAATTTATTTCAATTTATAAATGTAAATAAATCAATAAGGATTTTACAGCACATAATAATAAAGATTATCACGAGAAAACAAACTCACAACAATTTTGATGATTTTAAAGAAGAAAAAAATTATTACACCAATAGTGAAAACAAGGATTATGAATGAATTGTGTTAGTAAAGTTCCCGGCAGGCCTGATAAGCTTTTGCTGGAAAATATGTGAAATACTGTTTGTGTGTAAATGAATGTTTGTTCCTTTGTTCCTTTGGTGTGAATGTTGGAAACAACTTATATCCTGGGGTTCTCTTGGAAAAATCTATCGTAATCCAATGCTTGAAATTAACTTCACTGTTTGAATAAGGTATCCACAAAGGGCACAGAATCTGAACACGATTTTATAAATCCAAGATTGGGGTAACGACTTCACTGTTCGAATAAGGTATCCACAAAGGGCACAGAATCTGAACACGATGTTTATAAATCCAAGAAAGGTGTAACGTATCCACAGTTAACGAATTTGCTTCCAAAGGTCGTATGGAGGGTTAAAATGGGTGGAGTATGGTAGGGTGAGGTTTGGTGTTGAGAATGTTTGAAATACTTGAAATAATTGAAGTAATTGAAATAATTGAAGGGAATTATTGTGACTGGTGGACGAGGACTATATGGCCACTGGCCAAAGGTAACCTCTTTTCAGCAATACGAGACAAGACTTTGCACTGCATAAATCTGTTAGACAAAACAAAAATACATGTGTAACTACTCTTCTGCTGCAACATGCAGATTACAACAGAAACAATTTAAGCAGTGTCCAGCGTCGGCATGTTGATATCCATGCATGCGTCTCGTTCCTAAAATAGGTCAGTCCATTCTTAAACATTCCTGTCTGCTGTGAATGAATTAGCTGGCCAGTCCAGGTACATACACAATAACAAGATTGTTGCTTCCTCCCCTGTCAGACAAAGTTACACGAGGGTCCGCTAGAGAATCCTCATGTGCTTTCCACCGTTCATTCTTTCCCGCGTTCATAATAATATGCTCATACATTAATGTTACAAACATTGAAAAGTAAAATGATCATTGAAATTATGAATGATACAAACATTGTAACGTAACCTCGCTTTAAAATACAAGCAGTGGAAATAAATGAATTTTCGTAAGCATTTATGATACATACATGGTAAAGGAAACCCGTTTATATAATACACTTAGACTTTCACCAAGATAGTAATATATTTCATTAGACTTTCACCATGATAGTAATATATTTCATTAGACTTTCACCCTGATAGTAATGTATTTCATATCTATATATTTGAGCTAATTGTCTATATACTGGAATAGCGAATACATACCCGCTCTGGAATTTTAGTCTGTTAAGTTAAACTAGAGGGCACTTTGTGTGTTTCACTCAAGTCTCCCTATGCACAGTTTTACTTTACAAGACTAAGAAATGCGTCTTTCTCTTACAGTATGCTTAACACCAAGTGAAGTCTAAAAAACTAGTTTCTTAAAGAAAGAATGAAAGAATTATTTTCGATTTACCCGCTACATTTTTTAAAGTTCTCACGATAGCCAAAAGTATCGCTGCAAATTAGTTTGCATATTGAATGTCACTTGTACGTGCTGTGGTTTCCGAGCTCAAAAGTTTTAACAATGAGGAAGAAGACAGGCCATAAATTTCTAGACAGACGAGTCTGGAAAATCATAACAGACCTGAACGCTGGTTGACCGAATCTTCACCTGGATTAAGGTGCGTGAGAAACATTTTTTTTCCAGACACTTAGGATAGACAGAAAATAAAGCAATATACAGGATGGACAGAAAATTTCAAATAGGCAAATTATCTTCACTCTGCGACACAGTATCACAATTTTGTGTATACTGGAATATTGAAACTAAAATGATAATGCAAAATATTTACATAAAATTGATTAAATTTTATAACTGAGTATATTATTTTCTTCACACATTAATTAAATATGTCAATCTGGTACAGTGTCAATTTACTCTGGCTCCTATGAATGGGTAAGGTTTTGAAGAACGTTTTTGTTCATCATAATCTGAATGATTTATTAAACACTTGGGAAATGAGAGTAGTTGGTTTTGATCTATCATGTGCCTGCAGACAATTTCTTAACTTTGTGTCGTCTGGGGTAAAGGATGAAGTATAATCACACCACCAGCGTCCACTATCAAGTCAGGGTTCTGGTCTTGAAATATACAGGGAGGCACACAGTTGATACTGCCTCACTTCTTTATGTTGCAGAAATATACAGATCTACGTTGACCTGGGCTCACTTCGAGTCATAGATGAAACCCTGGAACAATATAAATGCGGCCTACATCACCCTCTGATATACTCTCTCTTTCCCTAAATGACATTTTCAATCATATTCAGACACAGCATGGTAACTACACAATTAGTTGACGTTCTTAATTGGTTTGTTACCCCATTCATGGTCAAATAAACTTCAAACTACAGTTTGACACTTTCCTTGAAAAAGGAAACATTTTAAGTTAATACTATCAAGTCATGTACAATCACGGTGACTTGCTGAAGACGACGGCCAGTGGTTTTCCTGGTCTTATATCACAATACTGTACAACAATTTCCCCATTAATATTTACTTTTATTTTCTCCCAAAGTGTCAGAAAGCCTGTCGGGCTTTTCTACAACCTATTACTATATTTCCTAACAACTCTGTGAAACAACACAAAGTTTGATGTTGACTTCCCTCTAGATAAACTTCTACTCACATATTCAATAATACATAGATAATAATGATAATATAAATGTTTTCTTTCTTATCGCATTAGAGAAATATTAACACTAATAAGTTTGATTTGCGATAAATATGGTCAATTCCAGATCGCTTGCTGGTGCAGATCAGCAAAGTCAAGACAGTACTATTATCTTGCTTGTAAACAACTTTAGTGATGAAAATTTATTTCTCAAGTGGCGTCTAACACTACCTTCGAACTAGTTTTATTTCCCCGTTAGTATATTAGACTCCAGCCAATCGGGACTGTTTGGCTTCTAGCGTCCGTATTTTCAAAACTGCACTCAATTTTCAAATCTTGGACCACCCTACCCTTCCCCAGTATCTGTCAAGCTGAGAAAGATGTAGTCTGTTCGTCCATCTGTCTTCTGTCAATATTTCCTTTATTTATTGAGTGTTTCAAATTCTGATAACTAATTATTGATCCTGTTGCTGTCTGTCACACAGTGGTTATATTATTATACGTTTATTCATTATAGTTACCATTATCGTTTTCCTACTATCTAACCTTATATGCTTTGCTTTTGGTTCAAATTCAAATTTCTGTAAACAACGAACTAGATACACGACCACCAATGCTCCGTTCCACCCTCTCTCTTACTATAATTTATTTCAAAATCTTTCCACGTTAATCGTATTATAGGCCCGTCTAACGTTCTCATTCAAACGAAACACCGTATTTGTAGTACGTCACAAAAAAAAACGATAACGCTTTGCCGTGCGTTACAATAGCACTACTTTTTAGCCCGAAATACGACTTGTGTGTGTGTTTTGGTCTGTGTCGCGTCTAACAGCGTGGTTATATATATTGAACTGCGCGTTGAGCGAAGAGGGGTCTGCAAGGCGTGCGGCAACGTTTTTCTTCCAACATGACACTGCATTGACTTGCACTATCGTTTTCCTCTGGTTCGCGAGGCCAGAAAAAAATTCAAACGCGTGTCAAACGGTACCATTTGCTCTCTCACTTTTTATGCCCTCGCGTATTCGTTCCCCGTTTTCTTCTTACACTCTTGCTCGAAAACTAGGCCTAAGTTTTGTCAAAATGTTATATTTATTTTCCAAGGTCGGAAGCAAAAGCCAGCACTAGTGAAAGCGAGACGTTACAGTCTCGTTGCGTGAAGGCTTTGCCCAGACTAATACGATTGCTGGCGTAGGAGACAACGTGTCTCGCAACTTCCTTATTTTATCTATATATTTTTTTCCGTTATAAACACCTATATATCTATATATATATATATATATATATATATATATATATATATATATATATATATATATATATATATATATATATATATATATATATATATATATATATATATATATATATATATATATATATATATATATATATATATATATATATATATATATATATATATATATATATATCTTGATCGGTGTAATCTCAGATATTACGACAGCGACCATGTCTTCATTGTTTGTATATAAATGAATTAATCATGGTAGTATGTTACAGAGATAGCATGATAAGATAATGTCCACTGTTAAAAAAATAACAAATTACATGAATAAATCAGATGTTATGTTACATGGGTAAGATATAACATTTGCCTTCCACTTATGGATGCCAAGTCACTTATGTACTTGCTGGTATGTCGTAAGCTTCCAGGAAAGAACTAGCCATGATATATTTGGCTAACCAATTAATGGTTATGCTTCCTGACAATGCCTGTGGAAGTTATCGCTAGTTAGCGTCATTGGCTTCCTGTACACCCTTTTTATTATATCTGATACCATCAAATCGTAAACAAAACCTGAAATAAAATTATATTAGTCACACATATATCTTTATTAAACTTACATACCCTCATAGGATTAATAAGCGCACGGTGAGGCTGTATTGGTTGAAGTCTATCTGCCCTGCATGCAGCGTGAAAAAAGAACTTTTCTTACAGATACTGTCTTCCAGTTTCTCACTCTGGCTTCTGGATTTGGTGTGTGTGATTTTAAACGCGCCGCTGTGTCCTTATATTTGGGCGACTCTCCCGTACGAGAAAGCACCGTCTGAAGTCTGCTAAGCTTTCGTTTAAAATCTTGGTTTGAGGCGATCTGTGCTTTTGCTGTACTTGTTTTCTCTTATTGTCACTACACACTTATCTCTTTTCTTCCTTCCTATGTATCCTTTCATTTTCCCCACATGAAGCTTTCATTCTATTCAAGTTTTATCGAAATCCGTTGAGGTATGTAGTTATAATAAATTTTTAAAGATTATTAGCTAACGTTTAGCAGATGTAATGACGATGAAAAATGGTAATTATTTTTAAAACTATTTATATTTAAATAATATCCTTTTGGATATCATTCATACTCTATCTCCTTTCATTCATTCATAACCCTCCACTCCCAAAGGAGCATAGGCCTTCAACAAACACATGCCAAGTCCTCCTGTCACGTGCCATCATCTCAAGTTCTTTCCATGTTCTCCTCATCTTTTTCACCTCTGTTTCCATCTCTCTTCTCCATGTACTTCCTTCCACCCTGTTTCACACACTCCCAGAACCTCGATTTCGCATTCCCTCACCTCTGCTGCCACCCGTGCCACCCTCCCCCGTTCGCTCAATGTCCGAACACCCCAGGTGCCAAATCTGGAAGCTCTCCCAGAAGAAAGAAGGCCAGTCAGCAACACAGACTCCCCTCGGCTCTCTCCGCGCCGCATCACACGCCTCCCCGCGAGAGGACCCCCCCCCCCCCTGTCCTGGATGGCTGTGCCCTATTTTCTCTATTTGACTTGTCCATATTTGTTGAAGTTTTTTGTGGTTTAAATTTTTTTTACAGGATGGGGTAACCGGCCCCATGCCCAACCCTCCTTAGTCGCCTTCTACGACATGCTTGGCAGGGGACAGTGTTACTATTCTTTGCTCCCCTTTCGGGCCCCGGTAACACACGGGTGACTCTATCTCCTTTGGTGAATTATTATTATTTAAATGTCTTACAACCAGGCTTGCTCTTGTAGATTTAGATTCTCTTTCCAGCTAATGCAAACTTTTAAGGTCGGCCATGTTTCATATATTCGCTATTTCCTACCTTCTTCAATGTTGGTCGGCTAGACGAAGTGCACATTTTTCAGCCACTTTCAAACTTCAAAGCAAGACCCGCCGCGTTGTCCCTGCGCAGTGTGTATATGTGTGTGTGTGGGTGTGTGTGTGTGTGTGCGTGCGTGTGTCGCGTTACACATTTTCACAAACAAAGCAAGTGGTACCAAATCTCGCTACAGAGCCCTCTTCTTTAAAACAGTGCGTGCACGGTTAACTTTTTGGTAACACATACTGCAGTTTCTCCTTACTTTTCTGTCTCTCTATACCTTCTTTGATAGGATGGCGACTTAAAAAATCGGGTCCAAGATTGTCCCGTCCTGGAATGTATCTCTGAGACGGAATTCTAAATACAATATCTAAATTATAATTTAACAAGATAGTGCGTAAAGTCAAAATAAGATAGAAAATAAAAATTGAGTCCAGCATCTTGTTCGCCCACGCCAGTTAATATGCGGGTTTTGCTAAGCCTTATAGCCGAATGGAGGGTACAGTATTTTTCAAGTTTGACCTTGGATAAAACCTAACACTTTTTCCCAAGGTTCAAACAATAATTGCTTCGGTGATAGAATATATAGTAAAAGGGGGAGAGAGAGAGGGTGATAAATGGCCTCAAATTCTAATCGCGACTAACATCGTGTCTAAAAATAAAACCAACGCGCAAAAGCCTTGCCTAGGGCGATTCCCAAAATACGAGGAAAAAGTATGAAAATCTAGACAACTCGTGTCACAAAAACAACCTTAGCTCTTATTTCAAAGGACGTAATTATCACGTAAATAGAGAGGACAGCACATGGAAAAGAATTGAACGTGTAGTAGACTAAAAATAAAAAAACTAACATAGAAAAAAACAACTGTGTACTTCTGAACCAAGCCAACTAGTCCCATATAAATTGTATATTCGTGTACCTTAGGACTTGCTGACAAAGAATATAGTAATAGTTACGCAAATAATCCATTAATTAACTAATTATAGCCATAATACTATAGTGGATCCGACCAGACTGTCAGGAAAGATCATGCCTGCTTATAATTTTTTATGGCATGTTTTGAAAAAACGACTTTGGGTAAATGAGGTTAAAAGGTACGGGATATTTGATTGGTTGGATTTTAAAGGAAGGCGAAGTATGATTGGTTGACCTAAAACTAAAAATATATTTGCCATGGAAACATATTGGGAGTTGTTATTTGAAACGATAGATTCAAAAATAAATGTAAACATGGTCCCATTGGACAAAGCAGTAGATATTGGCACAAAACGGGGACTGTTCACTGCCATTTCAAGAAAATTTTGTGTAAAGCAAGATCGATGAGGGCAGGTGGAGAATTTTCTAACATAGGAAAAGCCTGGACATAGGGCAGATCGAAAATGTGCCATATTCTATTGCCTAGTCATCGTTTACTTGTGTTATTTCCTTGCATCTGTGGTAAGATTGATTTTCTTAACATTTTATTTAAAATAAAATTTGAATGTGAGATACTAACATACGACTGTAAGTAAGTGAGTCTATGGCAGACTCAAAACAGAGTCTAGAGATTGATCCAGCATATGAAAGACTATCAGAGAGGTGTAGACCAACTAAATTATATATGATTATCATCAGGAGCATAATACCTATCCTATTGTATGGAAAACAGATTATTGCTGGAATTGCAGAGGCGTTGTAACTATTAGGGGAGAGGAATACTGGTATACCTGGTCACATCAAAAGAAACTGGTGAAAGGGATTGTCGTAAAGAGCTGATCTTACATGTTTGTTTGTAATGTGCCTGTACTGGTTGTTGAATAATAGTGTAGGCTGTTGATTACGAAAGAGGCATATCCTTCTGATTTCATAGGTTTTTGGTGGCTGTCAATAACTGGTGCCAGACTACAGTGGGCCGATATATTCATGCCACAGTCTTGCCTTTTTCGGAGACAACTGTAAACCACCATCATTCTTGAAGAAGTGGGAGCTGAAGGTTGTCGTTCAGCGAAGTGCAGGAAGATTCCTACATCATATTACAAAGATAGGTGCATGTTTCGGCACCTGATCGCTCAACTAACATTATATTAAAAATAAGAGACTGGGACTAGTGATATAAACATTCCATCAGTGTCCACAGAAACTTACAAACAACATGCAGAGATGATGATAATAAACAATCTACCAGTGTATACTAGAAGTCACCTCAGTTAGAAAATACACTACACCCTTATATAATAATAATCTGTGTATTATGGACAGAAGATCCATTGTATAAATTGATTGATGTAATTAATTTCTATGATTTTACTTTTGATTGACAGTCCTGATTCCAAATAAATTAGATTCAGGACAATAAATTGAAAAAACATTAACTTTACCAAACTTTCAACCACTGACTTACTAAAGATAGTCTTTTAAAGTGTAGTTCGTATGTGATTGTCGTGGTATTGTTGTGTTGTATTAGATAATAAAATAATTGTGTAATTGTTTATGTTTAGTTGGTTAATGCAACCTTACACTAACATTTCATAACCCTAGACACCAAACGTAGTCATCTTACAGTCTATCTAGAATAAGTCTGAATGAGATCATAGTGGTGGTAGTAGAAAGGTGCCCTGGAAATTTACTCTAATATTTATTATATTCAGGGACCTTCACAGCTGACCTCATTCAGTACACTAAGGTTTCTTAACAACAAACTGTATTAACATCAAACCCACCACAATCTCACATTGAACGAATATGGAGATAAAAGTAAACTCCACCTTGAAAGTCGAGAATTTAATTTTTTAGACACCGCTAAAACCATCAAAGGCTGGTGATCGCTTTCCACAATGAAATGTTTCCCGTAAAGAAAAGGGGCGAATTTGTTGATGACCAGACCAAAGCGAGGCATTCATGTTCGACTGTAGAATAATTTCTTTCAGCTGTATTTAACTTTCTACTGACAAAAGCTACTGGTAATAGCATATGTGGCGGTGTGTCTGCCCGCTGTAGTAATGTTGCTTCGATGCTTACATTGCTAGCATCCGTTCTTAGTACAACTTCTTGTGTGAGATCGGGAAGGGCAAAGATAGGTTTATTTGTCAGCTTATTTGTTAACTCTGTATAATCATTTTCACACTGCGCGGTCCATTGTATTTTATCTTGTTGTCCTTTCTTGGTTAAGCCGGTTAAGGGCGCGCACAATGAGTTAAAATGGGGTATATATTTCTGATAAAACCCGCACAGTGACACAAAGGATCATACATTCTTCTTAGTTTGTGGTCTTGGGGCTTTTCTCATTTTCTCTACATTCTTTGGGTCAGGAGACATTTGCCCTGTAGAGATAGTGACCTAAAAATTCAAATTTCTCACATCCAATATGACACTTAGTTGGACGTGCTGTCAATCCCGTTTCTCTCAGTCTATCTAACAACATGGAGAGCGCTACTATGTGTTCCCCGAATGTAGTGGTAGCAATTAGAATATCATCCATGAAGTTAGTGATATGAGGATTTTGTAATGGTTCCAGTAATTTCCTCATCATTCTGGAGAAGATACTTGGAGCATTCTTTAAACCAAATGGGAGTACATTAAACTCGTAATATCCATCCGGTGTACCAAAGGCTAACAGTTTCCTAACATCTGGTTTCACTGGTATTTGGTAGTATCCCTTGCTTAGATCTTCTTCTTCTTCTTCCGTCCTTAGCAACCGACCGTCAAAGCAGTCAGTGGCCATTACGCCTAGTGGCGTCTTAGGGCAACAGTAGATAGGTTTTCTTTGCCATTGTTTCCCATCACGCCTAGTGGCGTCTTTAGGGCAACGGCAAATCAACCCATTTGCTGTTGTTTCCGTAATCGAAGTGACTGGCAAACGGGTGATCAGCCCGTTGTGTTGCTTAGATCTTCTTCTTCTTCTTCCATCCTTAGCCATCAACCGGCAAAGCAGTATGTGGCCAGTACGTCTAGTGGCGTCTTAGGGCAACAACAAATTGATCAATCTATCGCTGTTTCCACCACGCCTAGTGGCGTCTTTGTGGAACAAAAACAGACCAAACAATCTATCATTGTTTCCGTAATCAGATTGGTTGGCAAGCAGGTGATCAGCCCACTGTGCTTGCTTAGATCTACTTTAAAAAAAAAAATACCGAGCCTTACTCAATGTAGCAAACAACTGATTGGTGTCAGGTAATGGGTCTACCTGAGATTCAGTGATATAATTGTTTCCTATAGTCAATGCATAACCTGTGTTCACCACTAGGCTTCATTAATAGTACCACACTTGAGCTGTAGGGAGATTCAGACTTTGAAATAATTTTCTCATTTAAGAGATGGTAAATCTCATCCTTGAGTGCCTGTCCTTTCGCATAAGGTATAGGGTATGTCCGTATACAAACTGGTGTAGGGTCAGTAATCGTCATGTCATACTCTAAAAGATTAGTACACCCAGGCTTATCTGTGAGTACATCAGCATGGATTTCTAACACCTCCTGAACATTTTTCCTCTGCTCAAGAGTTAAATGTTCACACACATTAACCTGAGCATAGCTTTCTGTAGTTGTTAGGGGTATTCCATGGAGGAAATTGGTTCATCTTGCATTTCTGTTGCAATGGCCAGGGTCATGATATGTGCACCTTCTGATGCTTCCCTGTCATAATACTTTTTAAGAAGGTTGACATGACACACCTTCTCCTTTCCTTTGTTGTCAATCTTATAATTGGTCCTAGAAAGTTTTTCCAATACGACGTAGAGACCCTGCCATCCAATTTGCAATTTATTATTGTTGCTGGGCAACAGTAACAGAACCTTTTCTCCCACCTCAAGTTCCCTATCGTATGCTGTTTTATTATAATAAGCAGCCTGCTTCCTCCTGGCCTGTCTCAAGTTATCATTGGCCAGTTTCCAACTTGTTTTCAATCAAGATGTCAACTCGTTGACGTATTGGTATGAAGAAGTCACGGTTTCTTCTGCTTTTTCATCAGTCCATGTCCGCAACAATGCTTCCAGTGGACCTTTGATTGGTCGTCCAAACAACAATGCAGCTGGAGCCAATCCTGTGGAGTTATGTGGGACTTCCCTATATGCAAATAGTGCAGCGGGTAAGTATGTGTCCCAAGTTTCAGGTTTCTCACTTGTCAACGTTCTAAGGATTGAAATGAGCGTTCCATTGAACCGCTCTACTTGACCATTCCCTTGGGCGTGGTACGGGCTACAGTGATAATGTCTAGCTTGAAAAATCCTGAATACTTCTTGTGTTAGCTTTCCCCTAAAGTGAGAACCATTGTCAGTCAATATTTAATGTGGGAAACCTAGTCGGATGAATATTGTTAACATTGCCTCTGCCACATGTTTCGAATCTATTGATGACATTGCTACTGCCTCTCCCCACATAGAGCAAGTATCAACCAAGGTCAAGATATATGCATTTCACTTCTTGGTCCTATTGAGGGGTCCAACAATATCCACGGCAACACGTTCGAAGGGCGTTCCCATAATGGGCATTTCTCCAAGTGTTGCTGGTGCAGTCCCATGTTTAGGAGCTACTCTTTGGCATTCTGGACAGGATCTCACATACCTCTTTATGTCCTCTGTGATCCCTGGCCAAAAGTAGTGACAGGCTATCCGTTGTCCAGTGGCCCTATTCCCATATGTCCGCTGAAGGGTATAGCATGTCCTAGCTTCATAACCTGCTCCCTGTATGATTTTGGCACTACAAGCTGTCCATGTCCTTTAGGTCCTGTTCCAGCTTTTCTATATAGTAGGCCATTTTTCATATATGTCTCCTTTCTCTGGAGGGTTATGGCTTTTAGGTAATTTGCCAAAGCAAGGCTTCAATGTGCTGTCAGCAGTTTGAGCCTTTCCCATCTCTTCTGGGTGAGTATTGATGATAGTGTCCTCCTCTTTCTTAGAGCTTGCCCTGGTCTGGACTGTTGCCATCACCATGGGTCTTATAGGTTTTCCTAAAAAGACATATCTACATCCCAGTATTAATGGGTAGATAGGGTTGTCCATCACTGCTGCTTTGATCTCTCCTTCCACATAGCGAGATCTTATGTTGATCCGGGCTATGGGCAGTGTCATGGTTCCTGCTCCCTTGACTGGTCCTCTGATTTCCACGGTTTCTGTGGTTATTTGTTCAGGACTCACCAGAGAAGAGCACACTATTTAGTCAAAGTCCAAACCTGTATCATATAAGCACAGTACGTGGGTGCCATTCAAGGTCACTTCCTCACAGACAGTGGGATGATGGAGGTCTTTCTGACTATCTGCCAAATCCTTCTTTCCCTTGTTCCCTGTTGTAAGGCATGCAGCGTGATGAGGAGGGATTTTCCGTCTGCATTTCGCAGTATTGTGGTTACTCATTTGGCAAGATTTATACCACTTTCCTTCCTTTCTTGAAGGTTTCTTATCATATCCTAGAGGGTTTTTGTCCTTATAATCAGTTCTCTGTTTGTTCTTGTTGGAATGGTCCCTGTGTTCATAGTTGGTATGGTTTTGTGGAGGTTTGAAGTTCTCATCCTGCTTCTTCTTATTTCCTGATACTTCTGTCTGAGCTGCTTGATATCTCTCAGCCATGGTTAAACTATCTTCCAATCTCTCTGCTCATTGCTCCGTGAGAAATTTCCTCATTTCTTGAGGCATGAATTCTCTCAGTTGTTTCGTCATGACCATTTCTTGTAAATCTTGACATTTTCCTTAGCCAATCCATTTTGTCAGATATGTTTCCAATCTGGCAGAAAACTGGTGGTAGTTTTCTCCTGGAAATAGCTTAGCAGTTCGGAATCTCTTTCTATAAGATTCAGAATTCTTTTCGTACCTGACCAGTAAAGCTTGTTTTAAGATTTCATAATTTTCCTGGTCTTCCTTTGAGAGTTTCAAATAAACATCGTATGAAACTCCCCTCAACTCCTGAGATAGATTAAAGCTCCATTTTTCCTTGTCCTATCCATAGGTAGAGGCCAATCTCTCACATATATCCAGCTACGACTCAATGGCGTCCTCCTTTTCAATAAATGGATCCAGGTGGAAACTCATGGCTCCATTTGCCGTGCTCTGGTTGGAGCTACTCTCAGAGTGAGGTGAGCGAGCACCATGATTGCTAGCTGCTCACTGGAGTTCAAGTTCCTTCAAACTTAACTCATGAGCTCTTTGTAACCTCTTTCTTCAGCTTCTAAGCCTTTGGCTTCTCTTTCTGCTTCTAATCTTTTGACTTCTCTTTCTGCTTCTAATCTTTTGGCTTCTCTTTCTGCTTCTAATCTTTTGTCCTCTCTGTCCATATGTTTGTCCACTTCCTTTGTGACATACTGGATAAGATCACTACCTGACATGCCTAGTTCTTTTCCCATCTGCATGATCGCAGTCCTAAACTTCACCATTTAAGCCATGATGCTTACTTACCAGAGAGTATGTAATTTTAAATTCACTAACCAACTAACTTAATTAAAATTAATTAATTACTTTGAACAAAACAAATCCTTAAAACCTTGTGAGCGTCTTCTATTTACTTCGAACTCAATGGTACTATTATTACGAAAAAATTTCTAAGTTTTAGAATTTTTCCAAAAAATTTATTGTTACAAACTATTTGTGGCTCAAGATAGAAAAATACATAGATAATGGCTCAGGATAAAAAATAATATCGCGCGAAAGAGCCCCCTATGTAGCGAAAGGTTTTTCTGGTGTGATGATAGTGGTAGAGAAGAAGTAGAATCTCTCTCCAGAAAGTATGAAGTCCCAGTGCCAGAGAAGAGCACTGGTATCACAATTGAGTTGCGGCTGTGAATACTCTGAGCTGGACAATAGATTTAGGCTTCAGAAGTATACTGTGCCCCTTTAGCTATAGTAACCCTATGTGGTAATACAATTAAATTAGAAAAAGTAACTCAAAATTTAACAGTTAAAAATTTACCAAGTCAAATGAGTACAATTTCATAATTTATTATGTACATCTATATATCCTTGTAATGAGAAATGGGTGTTGGAAGATGGTATAATGTATGATTATTTATAGTTACAAATTAAAATAAATAATAGTAAAAAATCTTGGATGAATCTTCCAATGAAATTATAAAAGTCTGTCACAGTATATTTTTGATATATCTTGCTATCTAGTCTCTAGCTGTTATCATCATCGACCATCGCTTTAGAAACTGCTCACAGTGTTTGTTGGATTGAAAACAGAAAAACTCATCTTGTGTTTGTTCGAGGTTCCTGAGACACACTGATGATCAGGAAGACTTTCCTTAAGCCCGCCCTATAACTACGGGGGACTAAGGTGTTGAAGATTGTTTGACCACTAGTTTTCAGTTAGAAGGATCAAAAGTCCTCAAGTCTTTAGTTTAAACTCGATCACGAACTCGATCATGAGCTCGATCAGGAACGATCATAAAACATGGAACAAAAGGTAATATTTGGCCATGGTGTTCCAACAATTTCACCAACTACTGCTGTTCATGAGGCGACCATGTCTTCAGTGTTTGTATATAAATGAATGAATCATGGTAGTATGTTACAATGCCTAAGAAAAATTCTCCGAATCTTTTGGCCGAATACCATCACCAACCAAGATCTGCTTTCTCGGAGCAAGCAAGAGGACATGCACACCATCATAGCTGGCAGACGCTGGAGCTGGGTTGGCCATGTCCTCAGAAGAGACCCCGATGCCATCACAAGAACAGCTATGCTATGGACCCCTGAGGAAAACGAAAGAGAGGCCGACCAAAAACAACTTGGCGGAGGACTGTGGAGGCTGAGATGCAAAGAATGAACCAGAGTTGGGGCACTGTACGAAGGATGGCCGCCGACCGAGCAAAGTGGAATCAATTTGTTGTTGCCCTACAAGCCGCCACCAGGCGCAATGGCCACTGACTGCTTTGACGGTCGGCGGCTAAGGATCAAATAAGAAGACGTATGTTACAGAGATAGCATGATAAGATAATGTCCACTGTGAAAAAAATAACAAATTACATGAATAAATCAGATTTTATGTTACATGGGTAAGATATAACCTTTGCCTTCCACTTATGGATGCCAAGTCACTTATGTACTTGCTGGTATGTCGTAATCTTCCAGGCAAGATCTAGCCATGATATATTTGGCTAACCAATTAATGGTTATGCTTCCTGACAATGCCGGTGGAAGTTATCGCTAGTTAGCGTCATTGGCTTCCTGTATACCCTTTTTATTATATCTGATACCATCAAATCGTAAACAAAATCTGAAATAAAATGATATTAGTCACACATATATCTTTAATAAACTTACATACCCTCATAGGATTAATAAGCGCACGGTGAGGCTGTATTGGTTGAAGTCTATCTGCCCTGCATGCAGCGTGAAAAAAGAACTTTTCTTACAGATACTGTCTTCCAGTTTCTCACTCTGGCTTCTGGATTTGGTGTGTGTGATTTTAAACGCGCCGCTGTGTCCTTATATTTGGGCGACTCTCCCGTACGACAAAGCACCGTCTGAAGTCCGCTAAGCTTTCGTGTAATCTGTTGGTGTGATGCGATCTGTGCTTTTTACTGTACTTGTTTTATCTTATTGTCACTACACACTTATCTCTTTCCTTCCTTCCTAGGTATCGTTTCATTTTCCCCATATGAAGCTTTCATTCTATTTAAGTTTTATCGAAATCCGTTGAGGTATGTAGTTATAATAAATTTTTAAAGATTATTAACTAACTTTTAGCAGATGTGATGACGATGAAAAATGTTAATTATTTTAAAAACTATTTATATTTGAATAATATCCTTTTGGATATCATTAATACTCTATCTCCTTTGGTGAATTATTATTATTTAAATGTCTTACAACCAGGCTTGCTCTTGTAGATTTAGATTCTCTTTCCAGCTAATGCAAACTTTTAAGATCGGCCACGTTTCATATATTCGCTATTTCCTACCTTCTTCAATGTTGGTCGGCTAGACGAAGTGCACATTTTTCAGCCACTTTCAAACTTCAAAGCAAGACCCGCCGCGTTGTCCCTGCGCTGTGTGTATGTGTGTGTGTGTGTGTGTGTGTGTGCGTGCGTGTGTGTGAGTGTGTGTGTGTGTGTGTGTGTGTCTCTGTGTGTGTGTGTGTGTGTGTGTGTGTGTGTGTGTGTGTGTTACGGTATATGATATTAACGCCGTCTGCTAAAGGTTACCAGACGTGCAATTATAAAGGTTAAGACATTTAATATATTGCGATAGATGTTTCAATTAATGAACGCTTTATACACGATCGATAATGACGTGTATAGCGTTGTTTAGGACACAGTCGGTAACTAAGAAACGCTACCCTTTTCACATTGACCGTCAAGCTGTTAAGACGCGTCTGACTCTCCTTCCAATGTTGGGCATGGTATTGACATACAGATATATTTTATGTAAGTACGGACATGGGTCAGTCCATTGCTATTACGAAGATTTGAAATGATTAAAGGTCAATACGAAAGTGAAAATTAAGGAAGGATGAATTACAGTCCATAGTATTTGATTTTGCCAGACTCATAGACTCACTGTCGGCCGTTGGAAAACCCCAACCGCGCGTGCATACAGCTATGACAATCTGCATACAGTAATTTGATTATTGGACAAGGACTGATAGGATATCTGCATATCTATGCCATATATTTTCAAGTTATAATATGTACCTTTGTGATCAACATGCATGAATCGTTTTGACGTGTAAACTGTATTAAATGTTGGTGGACTCAATGGAACCGACTTGTCACATCAATCGTATTCCAAGTCATTCAATTATTGTTCAGAATCTTCCACCCCTGCATTCGCGTAATCTTACATAGAAGGCACGATACACGATCACTCAAGAATATCAAGAAGATAAAACAATGGCCAGACATTTATAACTGTTTTATTAATATCACATGGAACATTATTCAGAGCTAACCAAACCACGCCTTGCAACAGACCACTTCCACTTGCAACAGTGGTGGCCAATGTGGGGACGAGAAAACAACCAAAAACAAAAAAATTTTTTGAATGACTTTCGAAGGAAATATTTACGATCAGTTTTCGATCACATGATCCAGCTGAAGATGACGTGGAACACAGTCTAATGCCTAACAACGCGACGTCACTGAAGTTCGTGTAGGTGAAACTATCGGAGAAACTGAAGTCGTTCCTTTAAGCCTAACCAAAGGAAAAATAAGTCATTTGAAGCAGACACAAGAAATGGACTACAGGAGCAGACAGTCAGGGGCTTTAGCCTAGCTGTTGACGACCGCTAGCACTGATCGAAGCAACGGGAAAGATAAGTCTAGCTGTTTAAATTGTCGTCATTGCAAAACCGTAATACTGAGTCCATTTTGCTTTGATTAGGCATGTCTATGTATTTTCATGTATATATGTTAAATTTGTTTTCCATCGTATGTATTTGTTGTTAATTCGTGGGCCGGTTGGAGAGGGAACTGAAATCTCTGGGAATGTCGCGAACAGCTGACCACCTAGATTTTAGTCGTTCTTAGGGAACTTAAACGATTGCATTTTTGGAAGCCCATTGAGGTTGCCATTGGACAGTCTGTCCAAATCTGCTACCGTTTGACAATTTGCGTTAGCTGTACTGTCCCGTAGATAATTGGTGTATTTTATTCGTATTTAGTTAATAATTTTGTTCAGTTCTGTACCATGTTCGTTACTATTTCGTCCATTCTCCTCTGACTATCATTTATTTGATGATTGTTAAATTTTTGTCCGTTATGAGTCCTGTGACGTCATCATTTTCTGCAGTCATTTTTTTTTGTGAACTTTGAATATTAAGTTGACCTCGGGTCAGACCTTGCCCTTCATTTGGTCTGTGACATTTCCGCTTATTTTATTTAGTTCATAAATTCATTTTTAATTGTGAAAATGTCTTGTTTGCGTCTTGACATTGTTTGTACCCTTTAGTTGCATCATTGTGTTGTTTGTCCTCATGATATATATTAATATTACGTTAATAATATGCTATCATATGCAATAATACACTTGTAATTTAATTTAATTAATTTTTTTTGATAATTAAGGTTAATATGGGACATGGCATAATTATGCAGTGATAGTCCAAGAAAGTAGCACTACAATTTATCATAGATGCCTAGGGCATAATAATATAATATATATATTGACAACATAAATAATCTTATAGCTACCTTTGAGGTAATAGACCCATTGTATATTATTTAATATACTTTTCTGGTACTAAGAGAGTGACTTAGTACATTGAACAATATAATTACTAGGAATTATACCCAACATTATTGGATATTGAGATTAATTGTGTGATATAATTACATTATATTTAACAGATATCATAACTATTTATGATATAGTATTATTTAGATACAATATTGTTACAAAATATTGTATATTAGTTGAACTTAGATATTAAGTTCAGTACTATTGTGATTACTTATATTGAATATTTCTAAGTTGAGTAAGTATAATAATTACTCTGAAGCTACTATTGACTATTTTAATCAGTAATTATCAATAATTACTACAGATAAAAGTCAAAATGCTTACTATAGACCATTTCGTTAAGATTGGTCGGGATTATGGTTTTAAATCTCAAGAACTTCGTCAGTTTGCTGAATCAGAACTGGAAAAATATGAAAGAAAGGAAGAAGAGAAAAAAAGCTGCATTAAAGAAAGAGGAAGCAGAACTTGAGATGAAGCAAATTGCCAAGGAAAATAGATTGAGAGAGATTGCTCAACGTGAAAGAGAAGAGCAAAGAACAATCGCCAAACAGGAAGAAGAGAATAAATTGAAACGAGAGGAAATTATTTTACAACAAGAAATGGAATTGGCGCGTATTAAATTGGAGACAGCAAGATTACAAGCACAAAGTGCTGATGCAAACCAGAATAATAACGCACAAAATGGATCATCATCCAGCCAACCTAAACATTTCTATAACTTTAAATTACCCATTTTCAACTTGAACGTCGACGACCTTTCATCTTTCCTGGCACGATTTGAACAGACTTGCAAATCTAACCATTTGCCTGAAGAGTCATGGGTACTCAAGTTAAATGAATTCTTGGTTGGAGAACCACTGACAGCTTCTCAAAATGCTGACCCATCAATAGCAAATAACTACGGTGCTATTAAGTCCTTGCTTTTACGAAGATTTCACCTGGACGAGGAACACTGTAGGTTGAAATTTAAGGGAATTCTACCTGAATCTCCAAGGGATTTTGCTGGATTCATTGCGAATATACGCAATACATTTAATAGATGGGTTGAACTGGCAGAAGTCAACAAATCATACGACAAATTAGTTGATTTACTACTGCGGGATAAGGTATTATCTTCAGTTAGCCAGCCATTTTTTGCATATTTGCAGGAGCGTAAACCCGGTACAATGGACGAGTTAGAAAAAATTTCTTTAAACTACTGTTCGGCACATCCGAATGCAACCATTTCTAACTCCTCATTAAGAGAACCTCTACCTGTGGCGTCTAATATGGCCTACAATCACAATAACAAACAAAGACATCACAGTGTAGACAGAAGTAGGTTCCAAAGAAATCACAATGTTAACTTTCAGAAAGGACATAATAATGATTTCAACAATAAAAATGAGTTCAACAGAGGTAGATCACGAGATAGAAATTATTCACCTCAAACAAACTACCACAATGGTCAACATAACACTCATTATAATCGATCACATACTCCCAATAATAATAGTAACTGGAATGGTAATAATCATGGCTCGAGACATCGAGATAATAGTTACTATAGAGGACGACGAGATAATTCTAACAATTATACTCGGAATCGATCTCATTCTCGGGGATCATCTCATTACAACCATAATACAGGGGCGGCAGTTACAAATAGTACTACCCCTATAGCTCAGGTCCCACTTGACAATAATACAACACAGTCTTCTGCTGCATGTTTTGCTATTAATTATAATGTGGCAAATAGTTGCCAGCAATGCAATCTTATTTTTCAGAAGGCGAAAGAAACAGTGCTCAACTGTGGACATATTATACCACAGGTAGGTCTTGCAGTCAACGATGGAACAGGCCTACTAATTTTTAACAGGGGATTAGTTAATGGATCCGTCGTCTCAGTGTTGAGGGATTCGGGATCCACAACGATTGGTGTACGACAGTCGCTGGTACATCCCAGCTGTGCAACGGGGGAATATGTCCGTTGCATGACGTTTGGTGGAACAATAGAGTTTTACCCCACAGCTATTATTCATGTTAACACTCCTTTTTTCACAGGGAATGTAAAAGTATGTATGCTAAAAAAGCCTATAGCTGATTTGATGGTCGGTCGTATACACGGCAGTAAAGATTGTACTCCAGATGAGATTATAGAATGGGAGAAACATAACCTATGCACTGGAAACGCCGTGACAACTAGAGCGCAGACTCAACTCATGGAGAAAGTTGATGATAATAAAATGGATGCAGACAACCAAGAGGAATTTGTAGTCAATTCACCTATTGACAGGGAAACATTTGCAACCAAACAAAAAGAGGATAAATCTTTAAAAAAATTTTTTAAGCTGGTTGATAAAGTTGACAATCTATCCTCAGGTAATAATAACAAACATTGTTTTGTTATTAAAAATGGCATATTGATTAGATGTTTTAATGACAAATCACAAATGAAACAACAAGTTATGGTCCCATATACTTTTAGACGGTACATTCTTCAACATGCACATGACTCACATTGTGCTGGACATATGGGATATACTCGAACACGATCTCGAGTACTGTCTTCATTCTTTTGGCCAGGGGTGTCAAGAGATATTTCGCAGTATGTACGTTCCTGTACTACATGCCAAGAAGTGAAAGCACGTGGAGCTTTTCACACGGCGCCTATTCAGGCTTGCGATATCTCAGTGAGACCTTTTGACAAGATGGCAATAGACATTATTGGTCCATTGCTACCATCGGCCAGAGGACATAGATTCGTCCTTACGTGCATTGATTTGTGCACACGATGGCCAGAAGCTATCCCATTAAAGACCACCACTACCACAGATGTAGCTGATGCACTACATCTCATCTTTTCTAGAATAGGGTTTCCTAGAAAACTTTTATCAGACCATGGGTCACAGTTTATATCTGACACCATGAAGGAAGTCATGAAAACTTGGGACATTGATAGAAATTTAAGTAGTATTTATCATCCGATGAGTAATGGTGCGGTTGAAAGACTTAACCGTACACTTAAACAACTACTACATAAGGTTACTGCTAAGCACCCTCATGATTGGGACAGAGCACTCCCAGCTGTTCTATTTGCTTATCGGGAGGTACCGCATGAACAAACTGGCTTCTCTCCCTTTGAATTAGTTTTTGGTGCTCCCCCAAGAGGTCCTATGGGACTAATAAAAGACTTATTAATTGACGACGAGATGACTCAGGACACTCAGTCATCTTACGAGTACGTAATTAATCTTCGGAAGAACATTATTGAGTCTTGCCTGTTGGCAACAGCTTCTTCTGAGGCTGCAAAAGCTAAGGCTCGATCTCTACAAAATAAGTCTCGACGATTACGCCAATTATTCCCAGGCGACGAAGCTTATGTGTTACTTCCTCACAATAACAATAAATTATTGATATCTTGGAATGGTCCTTACAAAGTCATTGATAAAATTTCCGACGTTGATTACGTCTTAGATATCAAGGGACACAAAAAGATATTTCATATTAACATGCTCAAGCAATTTCATACACGTCCTGAACACTTACAGTCAATTTTTCATGAACTAGATGACAACACAGTATCCACTTGTCATTATACTAACTTATCTGTCATCCAGGAAGAAGAATCTTCTTTTCCTGAGGTACAGTTACCGTTACCTGTACCAGTAGTTCAACCTACTGAATCTTGGCGGGATGTAACCATCTCTTCAACGGTTACACCGCAACAGCGTCTACAGATTGCTAATTTATTACAATCTTATCCAGATGTGTTGACCGACGTTCCGGGTCGCACATCGGCTATCAGTCATGACATTACTCTCAATGACGATACACCTATTCGTGTACATCCCTATTCTGTTCCTTTACATTTCCTTGCTAAAACTACTAAGGAACTTGAACAGATGTTGTCTCTCGGAATCATTGAGACTAGTAATTCGCCATTCTCTTCTCCATTAGTGATTGTCCGGAAGAAGGACAATAACATTAGACTATGTGTTGATTATAGAAAATTAAATGCTAAGACTATAGTTGACAGCGAACCACATCCACTTATTGACGACTTACTGCCACGTCTATCTAACGCAACTATATTTAGTAAGATAGACTTAACTAAAGGTTATTGGCAGATACCACTGACCGAAAAGGCTAAGTACTACACCGCATTTTCCACGCCACAAGGTTTATACCAGTGGAACGTGATGCCTTTTGGGCTTGTTAATGCGCCAGCTACCTTCATTCGCCTGATGCGACAAATTTTATCAGGTAGACCAGACGTTATTACATATATTGACGACATATGCTTGTTTAGTTCGTCGTTTGAGGAACATGTTTCGGGACTTAGATATGTTTTTGACACTCTAAGGAATTATCATCTAACTGCTAAACCTACAAAGGTGCAAATCGCGTGTAATGAGATAACCTTTTTGGGACATATCATTGGATCGGGATATATCCGAACGTTACCTAGTACAGTCTCCAAAATTCTAAACATAGCAGTTCCTCAGACGAAGAAACAGGTCAGGAGTTTGTTAGGACTTGTTCAATATTACAGTAGATTCATACCAAACTTGTCATCCATCACGGCTGTATTGTCTTCATTGTTAAAAAAAGATATGCCGGTGAAGGTGACATGGACTGGTACATGCAATGAAACTTTCAACAAAATTATAAATTTGTTCTCACATGAACCAATTTTAAGACTTCCCGATGCTTCCAAAAGATTTTTCTTACGAACAGATGCTAGTAACTACGGCATTGGTGCATGCCTGCTCCAGAACCATGATGGCATTCTACACCCCACCTTATATATATCAAGAAAACTGAAGCCGGCAGAAACCAAATATTCAACAGTCGACAAGGAACTTTTGTCTGTGATCTGGGCAATAACGAAGCTGGAAAAATTCTTACTCGGTGCTCCCTTCACCATACAGACGGACCAACGTGCGGTCGCATCCTTGCGTCGATCCAACCACAAAAGCCAGAAACTTGCCAGATATTCAATCATCCTACAGCCATTCGAGTTCTCCATTGAACATATTCCTGGCACTGAAAATTGTGTGGCAGATGCATTGTCACGTAATCCTATTGACGACGAATAATCAATATTGACACTCTTAAACTACATCAATCAATACTACAGTGGATTGAACGAAGTATCAACTATAAAGGAACTAACCTTGCCTTCAATTTAAACTGTATAAACACTATATGCATCACAGAATTGAATTAAAAGACAATCAAGGTATATATAGACATTCGAACTTCGTCTAATGTCCATACACGATATACGAATATCATTGAACAATCATGGAACAATATCTGACGACAAACCGAACTGATGTTCCTGTGTATACTTAATTCTTGGATGCTAGGATAAATGACATTTCTTTCCAACGTAAACGTTTGAACATTTTGCCTAAAAGAATTCATCAGGATCAAGACTACGGATGGATCATCATATCCTATACAAATTAATTAGTTAACTTAACTTCTTAATTGAATTATTATCAATAAAATGAAATGTGAGAAAAAAAATGAAATGAAAGAACAAAAAAAAAAAAAAGAGAACGAAATACTAAAAGAAGAAATTATGAAAAGAGAAAATAAATCTCACACAAGTATTAGATTAATAATTTTTTTTTTTAATGTACCTATACATTATTTAGTTAGTTAAATTAGATAGTTATTATTCACTAACACTTAACACACACAATTAAGTTAAAACTTATATTCGAATTTCTTTCTATTTCTTCTCACTTAGTTTGTCTTTTCTTCTCTCATAACATCGCATTACATTAGAACCTTAATAATTTAACTCTTAATTTAATTAATTAATTTAATTTTAATTAGTCAAATTAATTCCTATATGACATACTAATACGACAGACCTTACTTTAATTTAATTTTATCATTCACTATTAACATTGGACATTTATTTAGTTGATATAATAATATGTATAATATTGATATATAATGTGATTTATGATTAGATGACGATGACAAATAGTTAGTTGACACGACCGCAACACGGTTCTACTCAGAACATCGTCGGCCATATGTCACAATTGTGTTAAATTTTTTTTTTTTTTTTTTTTTGAAAAATTGTTAAGTCGGATAGATATTGAAAAAAAATCTATCGATTTTTTTTTCCCCGGTGTACAGGGAATTGTTCAATGGAACCGACTTGTCACATCAATCGTATTCCAAGTCATTCAATTATTGTTCAGAATCTTCCACCCCTGCATTCGCGTAATCTTACATAGAAGGCACGATACACGATCACTCAAGAATATCAAGAAGATAAAACAATGGCCAGACATTTATAACTGTTTTATTAATATCACATGGAACATTATTCAGAGCTAACCAAACCACGCCTTGCAACAGACCACTTCCACTTGCAACAGTGTGTGTGTTGCACATTTTCACAAAGCAAGTGGTAGCAAATCTCGCTACACCAACATTGCTTTAGATAACTAGTTCTGTTTAATGGTTATCACCAACATTGCTTTAGATAACTAGTTCTGTTTAATGGATATCACCAACATTGCTTTAGATAACTAGCTCTGTTTAATGGTTATCCCCAACATTGCTTTAGATAACTAGCACTGTTTAATGGTTATCCCCAACATTGCTTTAGATAACTAGTTTTGTTTGTTTGTTATCTTACTTAGTCGTTCCCCTTCTACCGTGAGGTGTAGAGGTTTGGAAGAGAGAGCGCCAGACTATTCTATCGGCTGTCTTCCTCCTGGCCTGGTTCCATTCTAGTCCTCGGTCCTTCAAAGATTGTCTAATGTTGTCCTCCCAGCGGACTCTGGGTCGTCCTCGGGGTCTGGATCCTTGGCTCTTTGTTTCCCATGCTTGTCGTGGTAGCCGATCTTCTCCCATTCTGCAGACATGGCCAAACCATCTTAGTTGGGACTGTTCTACTTGGGTCTGTAGGGGGTGGCATTTTAGGCCTTGACGTATCGTCTTGTTGCGTACCATGTCTCTTCTTGTTACTTCAACCACCTTCCTCAGATACCTCATTTCTGAGGTTTGGATCTGGCTTTTATGGGTTGTAGTCATTGCCCATGACTCGCATCCATATGTCAAGACTGGGACATAGGCGGAGCGGTATACAGCCATCTTCGTTTTCTTACCAACCTCTCTCTTGCTGAGGAATCCTCGATTTATGGCCTGAAAAAGTCTCCCAGCTGCTGCTTTTCGAGTGGCCAACTCTTGTTTGTTATCACCGTTATTAATTTAGATAATTAGTTCTGTTATTTGGTTATCTCCGACATTAGCTTAGATAACTAATTTTGTTTACTAATTATCCTCAACATGAATTTAGATAACTAGTTTTGCTTGTTGGTTACTACAAACATTAGTACAGCAAATAGCCATATTGATTTACACTAAAGTCAGCCATCGTAATTCATACTTCCGCATTTCTCTCGGTAGTCACAAGATTTCAAAATAACCACATTAGTAATAAGCAATGCATTCGAAATATCTTCACTAGCAGAAAAAGATATAAAAGCTCCAAATATAAAAAAGTTTAAAAAAGAAGCAGAAGAAATACTTATAATAATAACATATTTTAGAACTATTTTCTTATCTATCCTATTTGGTTCCTCTTGAAGTATATTGACATCAAAATAGTTTCTTGTGGAAAAACCCATAAACCAACATGTATGCATTTATAATGGCAGCCTCAAACTAGAAATGTATGCGATACTTTATTTTCTGAAGAATGTTGCTGTTGTATGGGTGGCAACATGGGGTTGGATGACCCAAAGGTTTGATATCAGATATATCACAAGTCTGTACACATACTGTCTACACTGTGACACAAAACTGATACCCGATATGTAACTCCCTCAATGGCATGTGACTTCTGAATTCGGTACTTATCTTTTCAAGCGTAACTAAAAACAAACCAACAACTGTAGTATCAAGTTTAGAAGTTGTCTTCTGAAGGCTGAGAAACAACAACAGCAACAACAACAACAACAACAACAAACGATTTTTTAAATAGAAGAATGTTAGTTTCTTGAATACTGACACACAGATTCCATTTGGATATACCAGCAGTAGTTACTGCACAAGTTGTTTATGGCTTACTTTTCTTCTTCTTTGATCCTTAGCCGCCGACCATCACAGCAGTCAGTGGCCATCACGCCTAGTGGCGTCTTGTAGGGCCACAACAAATTGATTTCACTTTGCTCGGTCGGCGGCCATCCTTCGTACAGTGCCCCAACTCTGGTTCATTCTTTGCATCTCAGCCTCCACAGTCCTCCGCCAGGTTGTTTTTGGTTGGCCTCTCTTTCGTTTTGCTTCAGATGTCCAAAGCATAGCTGTTCTTGTGATGGCATCGGGGTCTCTTCTGAGGACATGGCCAACCCAGCTCCAGCGTCTGCCAGCTATGATGGTGTGCATGTCCTCTTGCTTGCTCCGAGTAAGCAGATCTTGGTTGGTGATGGTATTCGGCCAAAAGATTCGGTGAATTTTTCTTAGGCATGTTGTGTGAAAAGAGGACAATTTCGACATTTCCTTCTCTGTAACTCTCCAGCATTCCGCACCATAGAGAAGCTCAGAAAGCACACAGCTCTGATATAATCTTAATTTTGTGCTTGTGCTGTATTGAGAGGACTTCCAGATGTTGTTTAAGCTAAAAAAGGCTGTTCTTGCCTTATTCATTCTGATGTTGATGTCTTTGCCTGCCCCGTCGTCTGGTGTTACTATGCATCCTAGGTATGTGAAGGTGTCTGTCTGTACCAGTTGCTGATTCCTTACTGATATGGGCTCAGGGTTGCTCACATTGAGCGTCATGACCTCTGACTTCTTTAAATTGATGTTCAAGCCCACCTGCTGGCTAAACTTATTAAGTCTATCCGTTTTTTCCTGGATGTGTTGATGTGAATGTGCTAGTAGTACAATGTCATCTGCATATTCCAGATCTTCCAATGTAGAAAATGTTGTCCATCTTATTCCTCTTGGACTGCCCTCTGTTGTCTGGCGCATCACCCAATCTATGACTGTTAAAAATAGAGTGGTTGATAAGGGGCATCCCTGTCGTACTCCTGTCTTCACCTTAAAGGTTAGGTTGCTCTGCCCAACACTACACGTAAAGCTGGCATAGAGGCTTTTTATGATTGACACTATGCAGCTTGGAATTCCATAAGCCCTCAGTATATTCTATAAACTGTCCTTATGTATGCTGTCAAAAGCCTTTTCAAAATCAACGAAATTAATGTACAGCTGTCTTTGCCATTCTGAGTACTGCTCTATAATGTTCCTGAGAGTGAATATATGATCTACACATCTTCTGTTCTTTCTAAATCCTGCTTTTTCTTTCCTCAGTTTGTGGTCTACTGCTTTTGAAATTCTCTGTATAATTATCCTGCCTAGTATTTTGCAGGAAACTGAGAGAAGAGTGATTCCTCTCCAATTATTGCAGTCTGCAAGATCTCCCTTCTTGGGCAATTTGACAATTATTCCTTTGTTCCACTCTGGTGGTGTTGTCCCAGTTTTCCAGACTTGTGCAAATAGTGGTTCTAATAGTTCTGCTGCTAGCTCAGGGTCTGTCTTAAATAGCTCTGCATTTAAGTTATCATGGCCAGGAGCTTTTCCGTTCTTTAACCCTTTGATTGCTGTGATGATTTCTTCTTTTCGTGGAATGTCTGTATTTACATCTAGATCGTTTTCAGCCTCAGGAACATTCAACTGTGTCTCTGGTGGTTCCTTGTTCAGAGTTTCTCTGAAGTGCTCTGCCCATCTTGTTTCATGTCCCTCTGCTGTCGTGATGAGATTTCTTTGCTTATCTCTTACTAAGGTAATATTGTTTGCACCTCGTTTTCCGCTGATGAATTTATTTATTGTATACTGTGCTTTGTTCATTTCTCAGTGCTGCCTCTTCTGCCTGTCTTGCAAGATCGTCTAGGAAATTTCTTTTGTTGGCTCGGGTTTGGCGTTTAACTTCCTTGTCCAGCTGACTGTACTGTTCGCTATATAGTTGCTTTAACCTTGGGGACTTCGCTTCTGTTTTCTTTCTTTTAATTTCCTTTCTCGGTGTTATGGTGTTTAATGTTTCTGGTGTTACCCAGTCTTGCTTCTTCCTTTCCTGGAATCCCAAGCATGATTTGCTGCTTTCCTTATATATTGTTGAAATGGTGTTGAATTTCTGGTCTATATCATCAGTCAATGTCTTTTCTTGACTTTTGGCAAATTGATATAGTTTCTTTATGTCAGCCGCAAAAGCTTTTCTGGTAAGGGGGTCCTTCAATTTGCTGATGTCAAACCTTTTCTGTGTAGTTACAGTTGGTCCAGCCCTTCTTAGTTTCACTTTCAGTTTTGCTACTACTAAATGGTGATCACTTCCCACATCTTCTTACCTTCAAATCTTGTAATGCATGTCTCCATCTACCGTTAATCATGATGTGGTCTATCTGGTTTCTGTCCCGACCATTTGGTGATTCCCATGTTAATTTGTGAATTTCTTTATGTGGGAAAAGTGTTCCTCCAATGACCAGGTTGTTAATACTACAGAAACTTATTAATTTATCCCCATTTTCGTTTGCTGTTCCGCTGCCGCATTTCCCCATTACTCTTTCATTATATGTATTGTGTGTACCAGCTTTCGCATTGAGGTCTCCCATTACTATAATAAGATCATATCTAGGTGTCTTCCATTTCTTTCTGCAGTTGTTGATAGAATTCATCCTTGACGTCTTCATCACTGTCATTCTTTGGTGCTTAGCATTGTATTATTGTAGTGTTGGTGAATCTACCTCTCAATCTTAATCTTATCAGTCTGCTGTTGATGGGTTTCCATTCCAGTAATGTCCTTTCTATTCCTTTCTGTAGAATAATGGCTACACCTTCGTTGTGCTGTCCATCCTCTCTTCCAGAGTAAAGTACTGTTTCTCCTGTTGCTGTTTCAACTTTTTCTGCCCCTGTCCATCTGCTCTCGCTTATCCCTAGTATGTGTAACCTATAGTTTCTCATTTCTGCCATGACTTGTTTTAGTTTAATCGTCTCATTCATTGTTCTGGCATTCCAAAATCTCATTCTTGTATCATGTTTTGCGTTCAGGACGTCCGTTCTCATGTCAGTGGCTTCATTTCGGCTTTCACCACTGACAATCATACGCTCCTCAGACTCCGGATGTCCGTCCCGCAGCAAAGTTTGTTTATTCGTTGTTGTTTCCGTAACTTCAATTTTTTTTTTTTACATAGACAGAGGTGTCAGCTCTATGCTAAAAACCCCAACCTGGAGGACCAGGGTGTCTGCTTTGGTCTGACCCCTACCCGCGCAAACCTGTCCAGCTTGGTAGAACCTTCCAGGAGTAAAACTCCCGCTGGCATAGCTCTGGGGGTAATCAGGGTACACAAGCCGCCATACCTCGACAAGGTATTGACACCGGTGATGGCAGTTATGGCTTACATTGTGTTTTATTTTATTTCCTTTTAAAGTTTTTGTTTTGTTATCTTCCCTGCAGCTGACATTTGATCTGAAGTTGGCACCTGATGATGATAATCTTATTCATGAGTTTACAGCAACTTCATTGACCGCAATTATCTTATTCCTGAGCTTACAGCAATTTCCTTGGCCACAGATATCTTAGTCATTTCTAAGTCAGGTCAACAACTAACAAGACACTTTAGAATTCAAGATCGCAACAACGGCAGGTGAATAATGAAAAAAATCCCGGAATTTTTCCATTATATAATTCATGTTATATATATATATATTGTTTTGCTTCGTAAACACTTATTGGATATAATATGTTTCAGATAAACAGTGTCCGACAGTTACAACGGCACTGAGTAACTACTCTTTGTTTCGACTGGCGCTGTTCACAGCTATTTTAATACTATGGCGTCCGGCCTTGGCAGGCATATAACATTAAGAATGCAAAAAATTAACACAAAACTAAACTAAATACAAATTCATGTGGAATAACAGCAGAAGCAGTGCACCGGTCGTCAATTATCATTACCCGTTAAAGAGATAACCTGGGGGTAATTGCGTTCTGTATCTACATTTCTTCTCTTACAAAAAACATGGCCAAACATCAGGATGGCTTTCTGTATTGACAAAATAGAAAATAATATTTCTTCATTTGCTACATTCTCAGATCAAGGACAGTCAATAACAAGGGCACTTAAGAGGCATGGTCAAACTGTGGAGGAGGCATCGCGTTGGATGTGGTGCAACCGAAACGGGCTATGGAATTCAGAACAGTAAATCTATATACAACATAATGGTTACTTTCACAATTGCCTGAAACTGGCAGCATGGATAAACCAGGAGTGAAGTTGAAAGTCGCAAACAGGGTGGAGTGGGTACGATTCCCCATAGCAAGCGGGACAAGATAACGCTTGAGAGTTATGACCCAAGTGGGCCCGCCCATCTGGAGTGTAAAGGATATAATATTGTCGAAAGACTTGTCCGTTAGGGAAAACGTCTGATGATCAGATTGCCTCATGTCGTAACGCTCGGTACAGAGTTTCCTCTCATATCCGATCTTTGAAGTTTTTTCTGTTTCTATTTTCTCTTCGTCAACAAACAACCATATTATTAACCAGTGAAGAATATTCGTTAACGACTGTCAGACCTCGTGTTTCCTTCTGTATTTATTTTTATTTTCTCTTCATACCTCGTTTTATTATTTTTTTTATAGAATTAAATATTCGTGTATATTCATCATCATCATCATCATCATCATCGTCATCCGATCATCATCATCCAATCATCATCCAATCATCATCATCATCATCATCATCATCATCATCATCATCATCATCATCATCATCATCATCATCATCATCATCATCATCATCATCATCATCATCATCATCATCATCATCATCCAATCATCATCAAATCATCATCATCATCATCATCATCATCATCATCATCATCCAATCATCATCATCATCATTATCCAATCATCATCATCATCCAATCATCATCATCATCCAATCATCATCATTTCTCTATTTCGCTCCTTACAACGCATGGTGCCACCACACTAGCTGGTCCCCTTGCAGGAAGCCCGCACCAAACACTCGCATGCTCTAGTAGTGTGGTTTCTGTAGCAGTTTGCTTCACATTATGAGGTTGCCAGCCCCGTGGACAACCTCATATTAGTCGCCTTGTATGACATGTCCGATGGTGTTGTAGTCCTGTTCTTTCTGTGTATTTTCAGAGACCCCTGGGAACTACGCTAAATCTTGTCACATCTTTCATTCATCCTTTTAGTTTACTTTGTCTCTTACATGATCCATGGGAACTACACTAAACCTTGTCACATCGTTCATTCATCCTTTCAGTTTACTTTGTCTCTTACAAGACCCATGGGAACTACGCTAAACCTTGTCACATCTTTCATTCATCATTTCAGTTTACTTTGTCTCTTACAAGACCCATGGGAACTACACTAAACCTTGTCACATCTTTCATTCATCCTTTCAGTTTACTTTGTCTCTTACAAGACCCATGGGAACTACACTAAACCTTGGCACATCTTTCATCGATCCTTTCAGTTTACTTTGTCTCTTACAAGACCCATGGGAACTACGCTAAACCTTGTCACATCTTTCATTCATCCTTTCAGTTTACTTTGTCTCTTACAAGACCCATGAGAACGACACTAAACCGTGTCACATCTTTCATTCATCCATTCAGTTTCCTTTGTGCTCCTTACGGCGCATGGACCCACCACTACATCTGGTCCCCTTGTAGGAAGGAAGCCTGCACCAGTCACGTGCTCTTGTGGATGTAGTGTCTGTAGCAATTTGTTTTACATGATAAGCTAGCAGCCCCATACGACCGTGTCATTACCAAGTTTAAATCTGGATTTTTGTTGTTGTTGTTCTTATAACTCGCGTGAAGAAATTTGATCGGTTGGGCTTTATCTTGATATTACCAATCAGCTTTACTGTATCAAGTGTGTGTTTGTTTTTGTATTTATGAATTTAACTTTTTTGGGGGGGGGGCTTCCTATAGCAAGACTAAAAACAGATCAGTTACAGTATCAGTTTTGCGGGCCAAATTATTTTCGCGACGCGTTCAAAGCAACATTAAGCTCACAGATCAACTCAAGAGTGCAGCTAATACGATAAACAAATTAAATTGACATTATCACTATAGTTGGGACAATTATTGTAGTGTGACAAATACACTTGAGAAAACTTGAAACTCATGAAGTATACTTGTCTTTGTCTGTCTACTATGTCACTTTGTCTTTATTTGTCGATGTCACTATGTCTGTAGCTGTATCTGTCACTCTATATTTGCCTGTCTGTGGTTACTCTGTCTTTGTCTCTCTCTGTTACTCGTCGTTTTCTCTTTGTGTTGCGCATTCTTTTTCTTTCTTTGTTGTTGTCAGTCTCTCTTACTCTGTTTTTGTCTGTCTCTGTTTACTTTGTCTCTCTGTGTTACTCTATCTTTTTCTTTCTTTTTTTTTACTCTGTTTTTGTCTGTCTCTGTGTTACTCCATCTTTTTCTTTCTCTCTTTGTGTCTGTCTCTGTTACTCTGTCTTTGTCTCTTTGTGTTACTCTGTCTGTCTCTGTGTTACTCTATCATTTTCTTTCTCTCTTACTCTGTTTTTGTCTGTCTCTCTTACTCTGTTTTTATCTGTCTCTCTTACTCTGTTTTTTGTCTGTCTCTGTTACTCTGTTCTTGTCTGTCCCTGTTACTCGGTTTTTGTCTGTGTCTGTTACTCTGTCTTTGTCTATCTATGTTATTCCATCTTTTTCTGTCTCTCTTAACTCTGTTTTTGTCTGTCTCTGTTACTCTGTCTATAAGGTTTTTTTTTAAAATAATTATTTTTTGTTATTTTCTATTCCCAGAAACAAAATATAACAAAGTAAAATCTAAAACGAACACAGAAAACAACTGACGTTACACGAGACACGACAAATTGCTGCTCGCTATGAAACCACGTGCTTAACCAACCGCATCTCACGTTGTGTTGTTAATGGGAAATAGCATCTTATGTAATACAGTGGCAGTTAATTGACTTTATTGTTTGTTTCATGTGAATGAGCTGAATATGAGGGAACAAATAATAATTGAAAAATAAGAAACTTGACACGTCATTCACAGGCTGGCTTCATGCGAACACTCGTTCATCGATTTTGAACATTTTGCATAATAGATATTTGTTTCACATTTTCTTGTTAAGGTCAACGAAACGAAAGGTCAAAACCTTCACAGACGTTCAACGCCAAAGTAAATATTCGACCCGATAGCTAATGAAAATGAATGACTGGTGAAACCAGCACAGTAAAATAAACAAACAGGAACAAAATAGCTTGAAGCTGAGAATATAAATCCTGAAATATGAAAGAAAGACCACCCGACTTCCCGAACTAAAAGTGATGTTCCAGGAAATGATTGAAATCAAATGCTGCCCTAAGGAATGGACACGTATACACAGATGGATCCGCAGAGGGGGCAGTAAAGAATGGAGGAGAAGACATCTCTTGTGCCAAACTTGAGACTTACTGTTCCGGAGCAGATTACAAAAGACAGATCAGTGGTTGTTCCAGTTCCCCCAAGGGGGTCAGACAGGACACGTCGTCCACCCATCAGATTTAATCTCTGATCATAACTTGCTGGGGAGGACTGTTGTGTTTTCATACAGAACGATTCCGTTTCAATAGCTTTTAGCTACACCCGGATGTTGACAGAGCATGCGCAGAGCATAGCGTAAGTAATCAGACTTCTGCCCTTCTGAACGCGTGTTCCAGTCAGTTAAGTCAACATGTATATAGCAGAAACCAGTTGATGTGTAAATAAAGTGCATTATTACTTCGATACCGTTCTAGTTCTTGTTCATCACATAAAATAACATAACAACATCTTTCTAAGATTCAACAATGGGAGTATTATCCTTAAGGCTTTCCCAACTGGAAAGATCTCCAGCTTCAGGGCGGAATTTATGGTGCTATATCAAGCACTGAGACTTATCAGATTGGAACAGCAACCACCAGCTTAGATAATGTTCTTTATAGATACAGACCACTACTAGAATCAGTACAGCGCACCAGAAATGAGAACTGGCTGCATGAAAACAGATCTGATCCTCAAGCGTCGCCCTCTAATGGTTAACCTCCCATTGTGGACACGTAGAACAAGAAAGCTGATGCTTTGTCTAGAGCTGGCGACAAAATGAAGCAGTCCATCCTCCCATTGTCCAATGGGCATGTCAGTACCATCATCCATAACCAGTACAGAAAGTCGGAGTGGCTAAGAGGTTTGGCGTCCGCCTCGAGTTCTAAAGACACCGGGTTCGATTCCCAGTTGAGGAAATTTATAGAATTTTTTTTTTCTGAACCAGAGTTCCTAAGGATGACATACTCCCCCATGGTCTCCTGGATAATGATATGCCTAACCTTCTCGGGTAAGGGTGAAAAAATAGGAGGTCTCGTGTGCAAGATGCGCATGTTAAAAATCCCACGGCAGTTAGAAATCGTAAAGAGTAGGCCATAAGGCCGATGCTCTGGCAAAATTTAAAAATGAGAAACCTACCCACAACAAAATATATATAGAATGTGTGATTCCTATATACACACATTGGGATTCTCGTCGCTGATACGGAGTTCGTGCACTGTGCTGGGATCTAATTGAGGAGATCGGAGCACTGATGGAGTAGTCCATGCGCAATGAAGATAGTCCTTCAAACCAAACCACAACCAGTACAACTGTAAATGGAAAAAAGAAAGGGATGAGGGTAATAGATCTGACTCAATCCACCAGCTTCATAGGCACCAACAAAGTATTCTTTTCCGCTTCTGAAAAAAGATTACAAAGCCACCTCCATCTCCTCACGATCTCACATTACTGAATATGTAAAACTAAACCCCCAGACCCCTGAAAGCATTCTCCAGAACTGCCCAACCCACAATGACCTACGACGTCAAGCCTGGCCTGAGGGTTCAGAGTTGAGGCAGAAGCTATGGGGCTGCCGCGTAGTCATGAAAATGGCTGCGGATTTCGCCTTGTCAATAGACCGGCAGATTTAGCACTCGCCGTGGCAATAGACCGTGTTGGGAGTTAGAAAATGCAGTAGTTTTAATGCCAAGTTTGGCACTTCGCTACCCCAGCCCAAAAGCCACTCTACTTCACGTGATGAGACTGGCAGGGAAACGATTGCTAACGAGGTGTGTGAAAAAGCGAGAGAGTTGAGTAGCGAAGGGTGCATTCAGCGAACATCCGTTTTGGCTGTGTAAATGTGTATATGGGTGTGTGTGTATAGCCCATACGATTTATTCATGTGTATAATATCCTGTAGATGGAAGTATACAACTGTATTCCATATTTCATGATTGACAGGATTGTTTCATACCTTTGGGTGACTTTTATTATTATTAATCTTGGTTGTGTACAAATTGCCTGACCACATCAATGGGTCTATTGTGAAGTTCGTCATGTGTATTAAAGTTATAAACCGTCACTCAGCTGTTATTATTTTCGTTGGAGAAAGAGATGTGTGCACAAGAGTAAATTAATACGTGTTTGCCAGGCACGTAAAGAAAGAAACCTGGACATTAACTTCATATAAATATTGGATACTGATAAACAATCGTGCAAAGCTACAAACAAAAATAAGCTCGAAATATAACCTCTCAACAAATGGGAAGCCAAGCCGTGTGCCTCGCGAATTTTTATTACGGCAATTAATTATGTGCAACAAGTTTAACCATAATGCATTTGCATCAATTGAACTATATAATATGACAGAACATTAGACGGGATTCCAGATGCACTTTTAAGGCAACGTGTATTAGGCTATTTTGACGAACTGTGCTTTATAACAATAATTTGTTATTCGTGCAAACGAACCTTCTTGCAAACGAACCTTTTTTGCAAACTCTGAGGCAAACTAGCCACCGGGCAAAACTAGCCACCGGGCAAACGAAACTTTTGACGCAATGCGGCGGATTAGCCACGCCCTATGACCTTTAACGTCAGCAGGAATTTTGGTCAAGAAATACGCCCATATTTATTTCTGCCTAAGGAATATTTTAAAGACTAACGATTTCCCGATTTTTCAAAC
This sequence comes from Oreohelix idahoensis, assembly GCA_024509875.1. Taxonomy (NCBI): domain Eukaryota; kingdom Metazoa; phylum Mollusca; class Gastropoda; order Stylommatophora; family Oreohelicidae; genus Oreohelix; species Oreohelix idahoensis. Next base: position 192,320 of record JAMPIV010014266.1, read on the forward strand.
ATCAGTTAAGGCTTTGCGGGAACAGTACTATGTACAAACATTCATAATATATATAAAAGAAACTTTATGGACCTTATTATTTAAGATTAAATACAACAGTTCGACCATACGACATATTATCATCAAGTTTACAAAACTTTATAGTTTCTATTATTGGCTCAGTGTTGCCTTCTTCAGTCAAGTGACTGTACAAACGCTTCGCTTTGTTCAGACCGACAAGTTTTTATCTGCATTTAAGATAGGTTTAGTTTTAGTTTAAAAGCTTCTGGATTGTGATAACCCAGTTTAAATCATCTTGTGCTTTCATAGCGTGCTCCATCTTCGCTATTTTTTTTCTATTCTATATGTTCAGTGTTGCCATTTTTTTAAGGTATCATTTTTGTCATTCATCTTCGGAAGTATGATGAAAAGTAATCTTCTATAAGTTTATGTGAGGTTTGCATTTAGGGAATTTTAGTGCTTTGACGCATTCATACTGATAGTCCTTTTTTGCATCGCGAACATTTCATTTTTGTTTAGCTGTGGCGTTAAGTATCATGTGTTGTTATCGTTTCGTATAGATGTCTCATATTGTCAGTTGTTGTAATAGTGCTTTCTATACCTTCTTCTCTTAAGTTGTTAATGTGATGGTTGTTTGTTTTAGTTGTGAATTATTGTAGTGTCTAATAATTATTATTTGTTTACATTTTAATATAGAATATTGTTTTTGTTGTCTTATTTTAGTTGATTTTGATTTGTTTTTGTGTGTGTTGTATTTTGAAAATAGATCATCATCATCACTGTCATTGACACCATTGCATTCTTTTTTTCATTGTACATTTGTCTGGACCCATTGATACACATGGCAAAATTTTGTATATTTTTTTCTGTTATTATAACATGTATTGAGTGTTGCAGTGCTCATTAACAATATTACCATAATTTAACACATTTTGATTATGTCCTTGGTGCTTTTGTAGGACGTATGTATTGAGCATTGTATTGTTCATCATTACAAATATCACCATATTTTGAACAGAAAGTGGTTTCTGGTAGAAAATCATGTCTTCGTTTCCGGACTTCATAGAAATCGGGATTAAATTTAATAAATCAGGAGCAGAACTAGAGATGTTTGCTACCGCCCAATTTGACAGCTATAATGCACGCATTGAAAGACAGAATGAACGTGAATTAAAACGTCTTCAGTTAGAACATGATGAGAAGAAAAAGGCACAAGATTTAGAGAAGGACAAGTTAGAACTAGAACAAAAGGAGAAACTGGAGCGAATAAAGATGGAAGAGAGAGAAAAAGATCTTGCACATGCTCTTGCGCTAGAAAAATTAACGATAGTCGCTGAACAAGAAAAATCAAAGATTGAAGCTGAACGGAAAAAAATGTGTGGCCTTAGAAAGAGAGCGAGAATTGGAGAAAGATAAAGCAATTGAAATAGAGAAATTAAGATTAGCTGCTGCAGCTGCACAGAAAGCAACTGATTTGGAGATAGAGAAATTGCGTATTCAGAAAGATGTAGATCTTGCTATCGTCTTAAGGAAAGTGGAGTTGGACGCTCCAAAAACATCTTCTACTGCCCCTGCGACCACAAACCGAATACGATTCCCAAATTTTGACCAGCAAAGAGACTGTGTAGATAGCTTCCTACAACTATTTGAACTCAAGGTCAGTGCTTTAAAGATCCCCAAGGTTCAGTGGAGTTCTACGTTATGCGATTTCTTAACAGCGGACGCTCTGCAGGCTTATTTTACTTTAGACAGCAGTAGTAGAGAAGACTACGATGTTGTCAAGGAGACATTGCTGCGCAAATTTCAGCTTACGGAAGCGGGATTCCGTGATAAATTTCAATTCTGTCTGCCTAGCAGGAAAGCTGACTTTGGAGAATTTATCTCATTCTTAAAATTATATTCCAAAAGATGGATAGAGTAGTCCGGTATTGATAAGAGCTTCACTGGCTTACGTGATCTAATGTTACGTGACAAGGTGTTGTCAGCATGTAGCACCAATTTTGCCTCATTTTTTCAAGAAAGAAAACCGAAAGACCTTGAGGCAATGGAGATACTTGGGCGACAATATATGACAGCTCACCCAGATAAAGAGGTTCACAAACCAACTTTAAAGGACGCACTCCCAGTATGTGTGGCTCGTCATGACTATAGAGATGGTGGTCAGAGACCTCGTTCGCAGAGTGTGGACACCAGAGTAAGGCAAGGCTATAGATCCAACTACCGTGGAAAATATAACTTCCCAAGGCAGAGGTCACCTTCTAACTTCTCACAGAGACGAGACTATGGTTATTCAAACCAAGGTCAGTGGCGGCACAATTCTAGTCGTGGTGATGAAATGCATCACAAACTGATCGATTATAGACCCACACAAGACAACGCACCCTACAGTGGTAATAGGAATAATGGCAGATGTTGGACATGTGCTACGAATAGACCTTACAAGAAATACTATGGAAACAGTACTAACAAATCAGTGGGCTGATCACCCGCTTGCCAGTCACTCTGATTACGGAAACAACAATTAATTTTTTTGTTGTACCAATAAACGCCACTAGGCGTAACGGAACAACAACTAATTTCTTGTTACCCTAAGACGCCACTAGGCGTACTGGCCACGGACTGCTTTGCCGGTCTGCGGCTAAGGATGGAAGAAGAAGAAGAAGTACTAACAAACACTGTGGGCATCATGTCAATAGCAATCATGATAGGGTTAATGCATGTGTAAATACAAAGAAGAATGATGAGAAAGGAGCCGACCATGCCAATGCATGTGTTGTTAGCTCACTTAATGATGAAAATTGTTATGGGTGCAAATATTTATTCCAACCTGGTTCACAGCCCAGATTGATCTGCGGGCATGCTCTACCCGCTATGTCATCTTGTGAGAACGTAGGACTGGTTTCCTGTATAACAGGCCTGTAAGTGTCCTTCGTGATTCCGGCTGTACCACTGCCGGAATCCGTAGATCGTTAATTGATGAATCTGCCTTCACTGGTAAACCAGTGAAGTGCATAACATTTGGAGGGAGTATAGAGTGTTACCCAGTGGCAGAGATAGATATTGCCACACCTTTCTTTACAGGTAAGGTAAGGGCATGTGTCCTTGGGCAATCAGTATCTGACATTATCCTTGGTAATATACCAGGTAGTAAGGATTGCTCTCCAGAGGAGATACATAAATGGGTTGAATCTCACCCAGTGTTGGCTCACGCTGTGGTCACTAGGGCCCAGCATGCCACTGAATCCAAGGCAGAGCCAGCTGTACGATTTAGTGAGTGAGCATCTCTTCAGAATGTTCATAATGTTTCCCCCAGTCGTTCGCGGCCAAACAGCGCGAAGATGTTGCTTTGCAACCATTGTTTGCTCTAGCAGATAGCAAACATGTGAAGAAGACAAAAACTTCACGTTACTGGTTTGAGTTTAAAAACTGTCTAGATGCTTTGACAACTATGTTTTAGTCAGGAGACATGTAGTTATTCCAAAGAGTTTTAGACCTATTGTATTGAATACTGCCCATGACTCGCTTTTAGCTGGGCATATGGGGATTAAGCGTACTTTGTTTCGTGTCACCTCGAATTGTTATTGGCCCTGTGTTAACAAAGACGTAAGGCTATACTGCAGGTCATGTACAACTTGTCAAAAGGTAGCACGTAGGGGCAAGCACCACGCTGCACCTTTACAAGTCACTGATGTGCCATTACGGCCTTTCACCAAGCTTGCGGTTGACATAGTTGATCCTATGTCAGTCATGTCAGATAGAGCATATCGATATATCCTAACGTGTGTAGACTTATGTACACGTTGGCCGGAGGCCATACAATTGAAGACTAAAACCTCAGCAGCTGTCGCTAATGCTTTATTTGTTATTTTTTGCCGCATAGGATTTTCTGAGAAAATCTTATCAGATCGTGGTACTCAATTTATGTATCAGATGATAAAAGATATTGAGAACATGTTAGGAATTAAGCATTCGTTTACTAGCCCATACCACCCGGAAAGCAATGGCGTTTGCGAGCGTTTCAATGGCTCGTTGAAGCAGTTGTTAGGCAAAGTCACCGAGACATGTCCTCGTGACTGGGACCGAATGTTGCCAGCGGTCTTATTTGCTTACAGAGAAGCGCCCCATGAGAGCACTGGCTTTTCGCCATTTGAGTTGGTATATGGTGCCAACGCTAGAGGTCCTATGCACATACTCAAGGATTTGATGTTGGGATCAGTGGATGATAATACTGTCCGTACCAGCTATGAACTGGTCATTGATCTCAGACTACGCCTTGTGGATGCATGTACTTATGCATCAAGTATGATACGTAATGCTTCGCATAGGTCGAGATTGCGCTGCAACCAATTGTCGCAAAATTGGTTTCAAGTCATTGCAAACGGGATCAGTTAGATTTATAAACCCGTCTACGATCGAACTACCGCTTTCAAAATGGCGGCGTATCAGCGAAATGTGTATCGGACAGAGGAAATTGCCAACGATAAATAAAAACAGAAGGGAATCCGTATGAAAAGGATTTTACATTTCAGTACAGGGAAGGATGGTGTATAACTGCATATAAGATGGAACGGTAGGAAGTTCTCATTTACGGAGATATATGCGTATTTCGGCTGCCCACAGTTACGCTAAAAGCATGTAAACTCACTTCTGTTCTAAATATTAAAATCAACAAATAACAGTTTGGGAAATTACATGGATAGGAAGATAGAGTTTTATCAGCTGTATAAAACTAGATAAGATGGAACTATATGGATATTATATATGCCGAGAATGATAAAGGCAAAATTTCAGTCGACGCACAGTTCGGCCGAAATCACTGTTCGGGAAGGATTTTTCAGGCTTAGGTTTAAGCTGTGACGTCGGTACTCTCCGATACGTCCGCGCTATACGTATTTAAAGCGTATCGGTAAACTGAGCTACAGACAACGAAAGAGGGTTCAGACAGACTGGAGGCAGAGTTTCGCCACGACCCATGAATTGTGAGCGGATCGCCAGAAACATTTTTAAGTCCAGTATCTGAAGTCTGAGGGTTCCATGAAATAACTCAAACCAGACTGTCCAGTATCAGAAGCCGGTGTAGTTCATCCGAGGCAATCCCACCAAAGTGCAGGACCCCAAAGAGTGAACTTCAACTGGTCATTGGCATCCCTACTGTTGGGCCTACCAAGTCTGATATCAGCAAAGGACAGTTTCAGCAGTATCAAGTTGGAAAGATAAGTGTCCTGTTTGACACTGACCACCTATACATGTGAAACAGCCAATAGTTGAAAACAATAAGTAACCATACAGAAACTCAGTCAACTGATGACAGTTATCCTTAAATTCAAAGGACTAATAACAGTGATTTCAGTAACTTTATTATTTAAGATCTTGAAGTATAAACAGACCATAATAGTAATTGTGTGAATACTTTTATATATATGTATATGCTCTTTTCCAACTAGTAGAAATAGAATATTAGTGTAATTATTAAACTATTTTAACTGTACCTGAGGATTTATTCACTTCTTCCATTTGTGGTTTCAGTGAATGTTCATTTTACTTATCCCCTAGAATATAAGTAATCATAAGATAGTCATAGGGAGGAGACACCTTAAATCCTGGTACTACTTCTTACCAACTGGGCCAGGGTTTTTACAGTCTGACTATTTTTATGATAACAATACACCAGTGCTTATTTCTAAGACTGGGGTATTACTTGTAAGGTCAGAACTCTTTACTGGCATACTCTTACATATAAATAATTTTAAATAACCTCCCGCTACACCAATCTCGAAAATTACGGTCGTTCTTACCAGGACAACAAGTATGGCTACTTCTTCCGACCAAGGAAAATAAACTGCTAATTTCCGGGCACGGCCCTTTTAAAGTGGTTGAGGAGAAAGCTGGTGTAGATTATGCCATTGACATAAGGGGCAAAATTAAAACATTTCACATTAATATGTTAAAATTTATTTGGAGCGCCCTTCTGAGTTAGAACCTATCTTGGACAGTATTTCTGACGAACCTGTTAGACACACTTTGTCAGCTGTTGTGGAATCTGATGATTCTACAGCGAGCGATATTTCTTTTAATTTTCCTCTCCTTCCTTTAACATCTTTCGAATCTTGGAGAGATGTAACTGTGTCAGGTGATTTAGATTCTGGTTATCGAGAACAGGCTGTTGCTGTTTTAGAATCTTTCTCTGATATGCTGACTGAACTTCCAGGTCGCACTGATGTTATCTCTCATGATATTACATTGAGTAATCCTATCAAACTCAGACCGTATACTATACCATTACACTACAGATCTCAAGTGCATAGTTAACTTAGGGATATACTACGCATGGGCATCATTTCTCCTTCTGAATCATCCTATGCTTTTCCTATGGTTCTAGTTAGAAAGAAGGACAAATCTCTTCGCATCTGCATTGATTTTAGACGTCTTAACAGTGTCACTCTCACAGATGCTGAGCCTATGCCTGTTTTAGAGGATCTCTTATCACAACTATCCCAGGATACATACTTTAGCAAACTAGATCTATCCAAGGGATTTTGGCAGATCCCTTTAACTGATAAAGCCAAACCGCTAACCGCATTTATGACTCCATATGGGTTATACCAATGGAATTATATGTGTTTTGGCCTTGTCAATGCTCCCGCGACTTTTGTGCGCATGATGCGGAGACTCTTCGGAGATAGGGCTGATGCCATCACATACATAGACGACATCTGTTTATTCCATAGTTCTTGGCAAGAACATATCACAGGATTAAAATCTTTATTAATGCTACTTAGAAAGCATGGTTTGACAGTGAGACCTTCAAAGGTTCAGATTGGTTGTCGAGAAATTTCATTTCTTGGTCATTGTGTTGGTAACCACAAGTTTTACCCCGATGAGAAGACTGTCAAACGCATATTAGAATTAGATATCCATCGGACAAAGAAACAAGTTAGGAGCATGTTAGGACTCATTAACTTTTATCACAAGTTCATTCCGAACTTTTCATCTATTTCTTAAGTCCTGTCATCTTTGATTAGAAAAGGAGCTCCTAATAAAATTATTTGGTCCGATACTTGCAGTGGAGCTTTGAACAAAATTAAAACTGTATTTTCCAAGGCACCTATTTTGGTGTTACGTAATATCACTATGCATTTCTTCTGAGGACTGATGCTTCCCAGACTGGCATTGGTGGTTGCCTGTTGCAATGGTTCAATGATACTCCACATCCATGCTTGTATGTAAGCAGGAAGTTGCTACCAGCAGAAACTCGGTATTCCACCAGTGAAAGAGAACTCTTGTCCATCATTTGTCACGCTATTTACTTGGCGCACACTTCTACCTCCAGACGGACCACCGTCCACTAACATCACTAAATAAAAAAAACTACGACAAACAGTAGATTACACAGATGGTTCTTGCTTATCCAAGAATATATATATATACAATTATCCCAATAAAGGGATCAGAAAACTTTCTGGCAGACCTATTGTCAAGGAATGTAACTGGAAAGTGAAATTGTTTGTGCCAGATGTTGACATTGTCCGATCTTGTTTTGTTTTTCAGGTGATATACTTTTGAAACTTTCATTTTACGACTTTAATTGCATTTTTTGAAAGATTGGATTACATATTGTCTAAACTGTTTAGATATATCTGTTTTCATGTCATTTGGTACTACAATTACTATTTCAAATATATTAGTCTGAACAGAATGATTGTTCTTTCCTAATAGATTAATAGTTCTTGGGCTAACTGTCCACTGTTCTCAAGCGAAAACCCTTGGTTTCCGCCCAGGAACAGGGCGGCAATGTTGGGAGTTAGAAAATGAAGTAGTTTTAATGCCCAGTTTGCACTACGCTACCCCAGCCCAATAGCCACTCTACGTCACGTGCTGAGACTGGCAGGGAAAGGATTGCTAACGAGGCGTGTGAAAAAGAGAGAGAGAGTTGAGTAGCTAAGGGGGCATTCAATGACAAGCCGTTTTGGCTGTGCAGATGTGTATATGGGTGTGTGTGTGTATAGCACATAACATTTATTCATGTGCATAATATCCTGTAGATGGAAGTATACAACTGTATTCCATATTTCATGATTGACAGGATTGTTTCATTCCTTTGGGTGACTTTTATTATTATTAATCTTGGTTGTGTACAAATTGCCTGACCACAACAATGGGTCTATTGTGAAGTTCGTCATGTGTATTAAAGTTATAAACCGTCACTCAGTTGTTATTACTTTCGTTGGAGAAAGAGATGTGTGCACAAGAGTAAATTAATACTTGTTTGCCAGGCACGTAAAGAAAGAACTCTGGACATTAACTTCATATGAATATTGGATACTGATAAACAATCGTGCAAAGCTACAAACAAAAATAAGCACGAAATATAACCTCTCAACAGACCGGCAGATTTAGAACTCGCCTTGGCAATAGACATGCAGATTTAGCACTCGCCCTGGCAATAGACCGGTAGGTTTAGCACAAATAACAAACCGAACGCAAAATAATAAGACGTTATAATAAAACATTGCTAAATATGTCTTTGTAAGTAAACAAGCACATCAAGAAATGAAGGTCACATTGTAAGAATGTATTGGATGAAACTAACGGTAAAAAAGAAGGAAGCAAGTACGGATTTAATTTAGGGCGCTGTGGAAGGGGTGTCTAAACAACTGCTCAAAATGGACAAAAATGTCACGGGTTGCCCCCCCCCCTTTTTAAGCTCTGCAGTAGTGGTCCAACAGTGGCCAAAACTCAAGAGTAACTAATGTGGGTCTTTAAATGTGTCTACCTTCGCACGAGATTACTCTTGGCAGAGTTGTAGTGAAAAGGATAATGATGCTTCTACCTCAAGGGACTTTTCACAACATATTCAGAAAAGCGAGAACAATGCTGCACGAGGCTGAGCAAATGTTAACTCTAGTATCTGCCTTCAACGTTTGTTAAGGATGGGGTTTTCATATAATTCGTTAGCTCATTCAAGCCCCCAGCTGAGTATATTTAAGAAATTAACTGAGACATACGAGTGTCGTACGTTCAAAATGATTAAATCAACTTCAGATTTGTCTTTATACAAGTAACAAATTTAATAATCAATTATGTTTTAACAGTTATAAAAATGTATAATTCCTTATAGAAAAAATATCATATCATCACTGGGTGATTTGTGCCGTTAAAAAATTGGATACTTCACTTGGTAACTTTTATGTTTCAACTTAGCTGCCAATGAGTTTGTCTGTTCCACTCCAGCTGATGTTTGGTTCTTTGTAGATGGATGACTGGATCACACTCGTCACCGGTCAAGTTTGAAAGTTGTAGCACGTTCCAAGAAGTGTCAGGGAGTAACTACCAAGCTGGTCCCGCGTCTCTAAGACCCGTCTGATGATGGTGTCTAGCGTCGACTTCAGGCCACTTATACCCTCACTTGTTCCAGAGATAGTGCCCTCAGTTGGTAGCACCGACTAGTTTTACAAAAGAAGAGAAACAAATACCTTCTGAGCATTGCGTGTCCCGACACATACTGATGTGCCCCCCTGTTTTCATTCCACCACCCCATCTATCTCAGAACGTTACTCTCTCTGAGAATTAATCTTAATCTAAGTGAACAAAAACTTTCTTTACATTTAAATTATTTATATATATATAATTTCAAGTGTTAATAATGCACAATATAGAATTATAGCTATACAACATACCCCAAACTGGCTTTGGGATCATAGACAGGCTGCTGGCTCAGATAAAATAGCTAAGATAACTTGTTGAAGATGCCTCTTACACGTGTTCTGGGGTTGTTACTTTATAATAAGCTCCCACTTTGACTCCGTGTTTCAGGTTCCTCAGAATCCGGTTTTCCTTGCTAATAATAATAGAGTTTTCCTGGGCTTTTAAATCCTCAAGAGGCTCAAAGAAGTCCGGTCCGATAAATGAATTCTGATTCTATTCTTAACTCTGGCAGGTCTAGTTATCTCTTGACGAGTTGAATTTCACAGTGCTTTCAATCACCTAAAGTGTCAGATTACATTGCAACTTTCGTCCCATGCACGTTGTTGTTTACTATTAGACCAGGCTCAAATAAGAAATGTTGTTATGTTTACTTCAATCTACCAGCACTTACTGACATGAAGCAACATTAATTTTAGCTATATTATAGTGATTTAAGCCCTTTTTTAGACAGTCAAACGTTAGATTATGCCATTTTTGTGTAGTGATATACTGCATTTTCTATACTAGCGACTTAAGTATTTTGTGAGTTTGATTTGCTAACCCTGGTTACACCACCATTGCTGCAGACACGGTCAATTTAGAAGTGTACTGCTTATCATTTTTGTATGGTCAACATACACAATAAGAAAAAAATTGTTTCTAATAATTTAATTATAAATTCTAAGACTGTTGTTTACTAACTTAACGAACAATTCTAATAATTTTTGCGTGTTATTTTTTTTGTCTCTCATAGTTTTCTTTACATATTTTTAGGATGTTCAAAAATTTTAATAACATAAACAAGAAATGAGTTAATTTATGTTGTGTGCTCGTGTGACAAAATGAATTTTATATAAAATTATAAACATGGGTTGGTCGATAGGAGGACTGTGTCGTCAGCATATCTGATTTCCGGGATCTGGTACACGCCGATGTTAAATGGGTCAAACTCTGCGTGTTCTTGATAACGTTGAGAATACCCTGGACAGAAAAAAAGACCAACAGAGAAGTACTGCACTCACTAAACGTAGAGGAAAATTGGCACCTTAATACCATCGCAATAAGGAAGCTGAAATTGTTCATATAAAAAGACATAATAGTATAGACAAATTAGTGATGGAATGCATGGTCCCTGGAAAAAGGGGAAGGAGTCGACCTAGACGACGGTGGATCCAGGACATCACAGAGAGTCTGAACTTGTCTTTGGTTGATGCAGGTCGACTTGCCCAGAATCGTGATGTGTTCAGAGCAGCTGTAATGGAGACAACGTTCTGGAGAGAATACGTACCTTGATGATGATGATAAACAAGGGAGATTAAGACGACAATTATCAATACCATAAGGAAATTTAGTAGACTCGAAAGTCAACGACACTGAATACGTTAAAGAAGCACTGGTTCAGTGCATCTGTAACAATATTAAAAGCAAGACCCTACAGCTTGGTTTTTCTTGCAGTGTTCATGACTAAAGGTCATAAGTACACGTTTTTTGTATAGTTTTTTTTTTTTTTGGTTCGGTTTTTGCCTTCTTCTGGCAAGGCGCGATTCTTTCAACCTATTTGGTTATATCAGAGCGCATTTACCATCCAAAAAAAGTCAACTCCATTGACTGCTAACCCGATCAGCGTTGATAGATACTAAGTCCTGGAAAGGACCAACATTATCTATCTGCTAGCATAAAGCCCTAAAAAGGACTCGCCAGCTACACCAACTTATTTTTTATTTTTCAAATTTTATTTTCATTTCTTTCCAATTTACAAAGAAAAAGGTGCGTTTTACATGGAATACAAGGAGAGTACATTGTAATCGTATAATACTCGCGCGTAATCACATCATTTGCATCCTTTAACAAGTTGAAATAAAAAAAAAATAAAAAAATAAAATAAATAAAAAAGTTAAAGAGCTAAGACCTTAAATTATTATTATTTTTTTTACATTGCATATAATGCACGCGCCTAGCCGCGCAAGTTAATTTACACGCTTAAGAATAAGATGAACGATTAAAAAAAAATTCGAATAAGAATGAGATTTTTCAATGTCTAAAAGATCAATGCATTTAAAAGGAGACATAAAACAGAAAAAGGGAAAACATACATGAATACAGTATATACATATAAATACATACACACACACATACATATGCATTCATGCACATCCTTACATCCAGACACACTGTAATGAAGTCTGAAACATATCTCGGCATCATTCAAAATTTATCACCTCGCAAACCCCGTGGATATAACTGACCAATGAAACGCCAGCTTGGTACAAGTAGTGTCGTAGGATACGCTAGGCTATTCAACATGGAGAAAACGAAAGTGTAGATGTTGATAATATTTCGGAAGGCAGTGTGCAAATAATCATCATGGAGTACCTAGTTAAAGAAGGACCCAATTCGATAATAGGGATCATCTATTAGCCCTTTGCCATCTGCAGAAGTGTGAGCAGACTGTGTAACCATTTAAAGCCTGTCTGTGATTGAGGGTAAGCGAGATGTTAATTAAATATATATATATGTAAATATATTATCAATGTGTGCTTAGAGTAATATTGGTATGTGTAGAATCATTGTGCTATTTCTGGAGGAAAACCCGAAGTGTGTTGGTTTAGTTTAATTGTGTATTAAATCAGTAGAACGAATGGATTGAGCTAGTTGTTTGTGGAAAGCGTTTTAAAGATATTATGCTTGCTGGAAAGGACTATCCAAACTGGAAGAAGGAATGACTGAAACAGATTGATTTTCTGTATTATTTGATATATGACACGATGATTACCATAAGGCCTAAATGATTTTAAAGAAGCAAATCATGAACATAACTGTAGCAAGTGAGTTACTGAAATATTGTGCTGGAACGTGAACGAATTATGTTATTCATGACTTACTATATCTCTTATGATTTACCACAGCTTGTCCGAACTGTCTCATTATACCTCCTGACTGTGTAGGGAGACAATTAGCGATACTAAGTAGGTTGTATATTATGTTTCAGGTTATATCCTGCATTGAGTGTAATACAAAATCTATGTGACCAAGTCAGCTAATAGATGTTCAAGTTTGTCAGAGCCTTTGCCAGTATTAACTGTGTCATCTTGACGATTTGGAAGACCCGCAGTGGTGGAGTTCTCTCCAATCATATTGCTGTACGAGGCCTAGCAGGACTTTTTACAGATAAGTAGTTCTTTGTTGGGCTACTTGGACTTTCAAATACCATTTACACACCTACGAATAAACAGTGTCATGATGCTATCTATTATAGCTGGTGGTTTATATAGACGACACATGACAGTCATATGAATCGTTATAAATTAACATGGATATTATATTCAAGAAAGCACAAAAGGAAGACAGATTCCATCACGGATCCAGAGAACAGCTGAAAAATGAACTTTATAAATTAAATGTAAATGAAAGTGAAACAGACGTTATTTTGAAATCAATTTGATTTTATTTGAAATTTAACTGAAGAACCAAAGAAAAAGATCTTGTATATAAATAAATTATAAATTGTCGTCAGTGAATTATTTAAATTTGGTTCAAAGTTCTTGTTGTTTAGTGAATTACCCCTAGCAGAGTCAGTGTCCAAGGTTAGTCTGGAGAGGAGCCCCATAGGAAACTAAGATAGTACATTACCATCTCATCTAGGAACCTATACAGCTTGACTAAACCTTTGATGTCGATACACCATTCCTCTTATATGATTATTTTTCCAAACTTACTTACTTACTTAGTCGTTCCCCTTCTACCGTGAGGTGTAGAGGTTTGGAAGAGAGAGCGCCAGACCATTCTATCAGCTGTCTTCTTCCTGGCCTGGTTCCATTCTAGTCCTCGGTCCTTCAAAGATTGTCTAATGTTGTCCTCCCAGCGGACTCTGGGTCGTCCTGGAGGTCTGGATCCCTGGCTCTTTGTTTCCCATGCTTGTCGTGGTAGCCGATCTTCTCCCATTCTGCAGACATGGCCAAACCATCTTAGTTGGGACTGTTCTATTTGGGTCTGCAGCGGATGGGATTTTAGGCCTTGACGGATCGTCTGGTTGCGGACCATGTCTCTTCTTGTTACTTCAACCACTTTCCTCAGATATCTCATTTCTGAGGTTTGGATCTGGCTTTTGTGGGTTGTAGTCATTGCCCACGACTCGCATCCATATGTCAAGACTGGGACATAGGTGGAGCGGTATACAGCCATCTTCGTTTTCTTACCAACCTCTTTCTTGCTGAGGAATCCACGATTTATGGCCTGAAAAAGTCTCCCAGCCGCTGCTTTTCGAGTGGCCAACTCTTCTTTGATGCCTCCCTTTCGGTCTATAATAGCTCCGAGATATTTAAAGTGGTCGACCTGCTCCAGGACCTGTTCTCCCAACTTAATCTGATGTTTTCTTTCTTCTCGTGATATCACCATGAATTTTGTTTTAGAGCTGCTTATGACCATCCCTCTCTTCTCCAGCTCTTCCTTCCAGATTTAGCAATCAGGGCAACATCATCAGCAAATGCCAGCTCCGAAATATAGACCTGTCTCATCTTCCAGTACCCCACTGAATACTTTCTTGTTCTCTCCTTACATGCCTTGATGACATCGTCCATAAGGAGTATGAAGAGGTAAGGTGATAGGATATCACCTTGTCTTACACCAGTGGTGGTCCTGAACTCTTCTGTCTTATGGTTTGCTGTCCTCACATAATTTCTGCAGACTTGTAGAAGCTCTGTATAGCATGAATAAGAGGTGCTGGAATATTCTTCCTTGCCAAACAGTCCCAAAGTTTGCTCCAGGGGACCCTGTCAAACGCCTTTTCCAGATCTATGAAACAAAGATGGATCTCACTCTTATACTCAAGGGCCTTTTCACTCAGCTGTCTGAGTGTGAAGATTAGGTCTTGAGTACTTCGGTTTGCTCGGAATCCACACTGGACCTCATCCAATTGTGGCTCAGCTAGGCGTCGGAGTCTCTGCTCTAGGATTCTAGAGTAGATTTTACCAGGGACACTGAGAAGGGATATGCCTCTATGGTTTCCACATTGTCGATTGTCACTCTTTTTGAAAATTGGTGTTATGATGGCAATCTCCCAATCCTTTGGTATGGTCTTGTTGCACCATGCTGCCTGTAGGACCTTTAAGAGTAATAGGTCGCCTGATGCTCCCATGTACTTAACCATTTCTGGTGTTATACCATCATGCCCTGCTGCTTTGCCCATCTTGATTTTCTCTAGTGCTGTCCTCAGTTCTTCCATCTTTATGTCATCTTCACCATCATTGGTTTCCTCTTCTGTGTCAGTGGTTATCATTTCTGATGCTTCATCATGCTCACCATCCAGGAGTTCTGAGAAATATTCTTTCCATCTTTCCATTACTTCCTTCGGGGCAGTAAGCAATTTGCCTTGCTTGTCCTTTATAAATTTGAGAGGGCATTGTTTTTCTTTCCTCATGTTCTTTAGGGTCTTATAGAACAATTTCTGGTTTTCTTGTGCATCTTTTTCTAGCTTTTCTCCAAATTCTTCCCAGGACTTCTGTTTTGCTGCTAGCACTTTATTTTTCCAAACAAATAGTATAATATCGAGTGTAGGTTTAATGATGATGTTAGTGCTTTTCAACATATTTTGTTTCATGGTAATACTTAGTTTGTACTTTTCAACATATTCTATTTCATGTTTATAATTAGATACTGTGAATGTGAGTATGCTATTATTTTACCTTTACAACGTTGAATTCCTTGAATTGATGGGTAAAATATATGTGAGAATAAATGAAATCAGTATAAAAGACGAGAGAAAGGAAGGGCAGAATGTCAGACGGGCCTGTGAGCCCAATTCTCAACCCTTTGAAAATAAAGTTCGTTCGTTCGTTCTCTCTTAGACGAACCTATGTTCCTATTTCTCAACACTTTGAAAACAAAGTTCGTTCGCGCGCGCTCTCTCTCTCTCTCTCTCTCTCTCGCGCTTTCTCTCTCTCTTTCTCTCTCTCTCTTAGACGGGCCTAAGTTCCTTTCTCTCAACACTTTGAAAATAAAGTTCGTTCGCTCTCTTTCAGTCCCTATTCATACAATCGTAGACTTTTCGAATACTTTATTAGTTTTGATTACATGCCCCCCTAATCAGATTATCTTTTCTTATAATATCAATTGTAGGTTCTAATGACGATGTTTGTACTTTTCTACATATTTTATGTCATGTTTATAAGTAGTTAATGTTAATATGAGTGTGCTATTTTATTTTACTTTGCAACGTTGAATTCCTTGACATTGATATGTAAAATGCATATGGGAATAAATGAATTCAGTATGAAAGGTGAGAGAAAGGAAGGGCAGAATGTCAGACGGGCCTGCGTGCCCAATTCTCAACCCTTTGAAAATAAAGTTCGTTCGTTCTTTCGTTCGTTCGTTCTTTTTAGAGAATGGGGTATTTCTTTTAAGACCAGTCACTTATCTGCCACTATCCTGGTATCATCTGATACATCTATTTGTCCAGGATATTGTCATCATCATTATAGCTTTCTTCTTGCTACACACACACTCTTATTTATACACATGTATGCACGTCCACTACTAACGCCCTTTTCTCTATGAAATAATGGTGTAGTATGTGCAAAAAGGAATAGTATTTATCTTTACTGAAACTTACGGTAGCTGACTTAAGTACTTTGTTTTTTGTGTAAATATATGTAGAAAAAGTTGTGTATTAAAATCTGTTTCTTCATAGAGAGCTTTATTTCTACAAATCCATTCGAGGTGTCTATATTCTGCCAAAAGCGTTTGTAAATGTATTCTAATGTGGTGTCGTCTGTGGAATGATGCTGAGCGTAACTGCTTTATACTCGTACATATCTACTTCTGTTGTTGTATATTTTTGCAATGTCTGTTTTAAAGTGTTTAAAGTCTGTGTCATTATATCACAGTAAAAGAAAAAGTGCTCCTCTGTCTCCTGTGTACTGGTGTGGCATAGTTTACATTTTGGGATGTTTCTCCATTGTGCGATAAGTTTTTGCCTAACGGGTGTCATAAAAAAAAGTAAAGGATCCCGTTACACGCCCTATTGAAGCATATTGGGAATATGGTGTTAGGCCCATATTTTCTCGACCGTCGGCACAATGGGTGTCATGCTGTATAGTAATCTGAAGGTAACCTCCTACGCTGATGGAGCGACTGGTAACTCGTATAGGCTGCTGAAAATAGGATGGTAATCGGTTATGAAATACTAGTACCCACGTTTTATCCTTGTTGCAAGTGACGGTTCTTGGAGACTAATGAGATTTCTGTAAATGATACGTGTGTTATGTTGTAATAAAAGTGTGTTCCCCTGTATGCTTTGTATGCATTGCTCGTAGAACCGTGGTAAAATGCCAAAATAATGGGGTCGATTATTGTTGTAACGACCATATAATAGTGAGCAAGAGGGTAATGTTCAGGATTTTTAACGATTTCTCCTATGTACCTGATTCTTATAGCTTTTATTTTTGTTGTAATATCTTGTAAAGAAACTCCCCCTCCGTTTTTGAGTTGCATTAACGTTTTGTGTTTTATACATCGTAAAGTATTTCGGAATAACAATATTCTTGTGCGTTTCTTTATTTGTGTAATAACTTCTTGAGGAATGGTTTGGACATTTGCTATGTAAATCAATGTAGATAAACTAAAAGTGTTAATTAAAACAGCTCTTCCGAAAATTTTTGTAGTTTTATATTTATTTCTATCTAGCATGTTTTTTAAAAATTATCTAACAAGTTCTTCCATACTTCTGTATTCCTTTGTGTTGGTGTGGCAGTATATGTTATTCCGTAAATTTTAATTTTATTTTCTTGGAGCAGCTGCAAAGGAAAATCTGATCTGTTCCTCCATTTACCTATTCTCATTAACTTTGATTTCTAAATGTTTATTTTTGCTTCACTGGCCTTTCCAAGCTCATTAAAGGGTGTTTAAAATATTTTGTATGGATGAAATTATGGTTGGAAAAAATACCGTGTCGTCAGCGCAGGCGGCTAGTTTTCTTTGACCTTGTCCTGGAATGAAAACTCCCGTGACATTTGTGTCTTGTCTGGTTTTTTTCTAACACGGGTTCTATAGATGATAATACGTTTAACAGGGTGAGAGTGGGCACCCTTGTCTAACCGACCAAGTTAAATTAAATGGTTCTGTAATTCTATGATTTATTAAAAGTCTACTTTCGGGTTTTTTGTATATCATGTCAATCCACTTTCTAAAGTATGCCCCTCGGCTCCAGCGCCCGAGCTAGTCTGTGTTAAGTTGTTGTCTGCTATTATTAAATTGACATTGTACTGTTTTTTTTTTGTTTTTTATGTAAAACTTTTGCCTCGTCTTGGCGAGGCGCGTTCCGTTCAACCTAGTCGGTTATATTAGGGCGCATGTCCAAATATAAAAGACCCTAAGGTCTAGATTTCAAATTTACATTGTACTGTCCGTTGTTGCTTCAGCCTAGTAAAAGTCTTCTTTGAATACAATTTAGTTTTCTTAGTTTAAAGACACACTTAATAATTACAAGAAGGTAGATTGATAAATTCCTCCTTTATTCCAGTTAATGATATCCACCAAAAGATAGATATAAGTGGATGGAAGCAGGCATCATCATCATCAGTTGATAAGATCTCTATGGTGTTGTTTGCTCCACTGTAGTGTATGGAATGTCAACTTGACCTACGCAGTGGTGTGTAGACATGGATTGAGTGTATAATGTGCGAATGATAATAAGGGTTCGTGGTGTTGACAAATGTTCTTTTCTCACACTCATGTATGGCTGGAAGTCATCGACACCAACGACTGTGTACCTTTACTAAAGTTTAATTGGACGTACACACTCGACAGCACAGATAGTGACAAATCACAGGTTGGCATAATACATCATGGTACAGTGGATAAATGGTCTTGCAATGTTACATGGGCACTCATGTAGAATAATAGTATAAAGGACTGTCAGTAGCCAAGCCCTCAGTATCGCCCATACATATATATCATCTGACTTCACTGACTGAGCACGTCAGCTTATAAACAATATTTCAGATGGCTTCTAAACCTAATCTCGTTTAGCGACGATTCTCCAACATAATGTTCAGCACATATTTTTCCATATAATAATATTGAACCGCTAATAACGGGTTCTCATGTGTAGCAGTGATCTCTGGACTAAACAAGCGATAATACGGGCATCCCTTTTCTCTTCTTGAAAGTCACTACATGTTTGGTTCCAAGATGGATTCACTCGTGAGCTGTCACTCACGTTTGGATACAGATAATGAATCTGTCCTAAAGTTAGTCATTCATAAAACATTTCATTGCTCTGTAGATTTGATCATGAACAATTGACTGCATTCTACAGGATATAGTGCTGCTAGGAATCGAAGTCGTTTTCATCGAGTCAAATATATTCTCTTAGACATTCAAATCGTACCTATCGAAAATGGTGGCTTCGTACGAGAGTTCATAAGAGTGTCTATTATTACCTTGGTATCAGAAATATGATTCTGCCATTCCTTGGCAATACGAATAAACACTGGGGTAAAGCATACACGATAGGTCTAGACGACTATCACTTTCCCCACAAATACTGAGATCACTTTTTCCCCCGGCGACAAGCCGACATAGAAAACACAGTCCCTATCAGGACGAAGCCAAATCACACCACTCTCTAGCGGCACATCCGCCGAATAGCCTTTGACCTCTCTAGAGACAACAGAACATATAGTTCGACTTAGATATGTAAAGATATACAGATATAAGACAGACTCGTCCTGCTCAGACAAACAATACACATAAATTCAGGCCATAGATATTCTGAAGCAAGAACAATCTATTATTACCCAAACAACGAATAAATCGCAGTAAAATGGATTCATCCGCGGAGTTCGATCGAAGAGACGGCACAACTTTCAAGGGAAGTAACTCAATAATGACTTTCCCTTAAGCACTAAAAAATTACCTATTTTGTTTACAAAATATTTGCGAACATAACAAGTATACTAATGTATAATATTGTAAGATATCAAAGACTGCACGTAACATAGATTTATACTAAAGATGAGCTTAAATTAAAACATTAAGTGACTGGGTTGTTTTAAAACACATATTGATTTAATAAGTTTATTACTATTAGCCTTCTAACGCCCGCAATTTTAAATACAAAAAAAATTTATATTTGCAGTTGATTGTTTCCCTTGGTTAAAAAAAATACTTAAATATAGTTATAATTTTTTAATTCTACACTATTCTATTTACTGTATGGGCTTCAGTATGGGCTTGGCCAATGCCAGCCAACTGGATCCATGAACGATTAAAATGTACCAAGAGCATCGAAGAATTGAAAAAAGGGACACATTTACGCATCTGTTTAATAAAAGTAATATAAAATAAAAGGTATTCACATTTCTTCCTTGTTAGTAAAGTAACAATAATTTTTCCATCCCAGTACATGAAGTGCATACTTGCGAACAATACATAACCAAGCTAGCACTTAGGTACGTGGGACATGCTTGATATCTTTTAAGCACGAATTCACTGCAAACATTGGAGATTATCAGAGTATCATATGATTTTATTACATTGACAAAAACCAGTTGATAACGTTGCACGACAGTCATTACTCTGGAACCACAAGGGTAAGACAAATACAGGGATAAGGAAAAACATATGGTGAAGAGAGCTGGAGACTGCCATGGATGGGATTGTGACGGATCAATAATAGAAGCTACCCTTGAATTGTCGGATGATAATAAAAGTACCCTTGAATAGCACCGGGGGCCCTGAATTTATGTTGAAATTAAATTGCAAACGTGGGTCCCACGTGGAATTCCCCACGCATGCTAATTAGTATGCAAATAGTTATCATGCGGGCAGCCACGTCATTCGCTTTGTCTTAATTTTATTTTAGCCACGCCTACTGTCTTATCTCTCGAGCTATTAAAATCAAGCTATTTCTTTATCTTTGTCTGTCATCCCGTTCAAGGAGGCGTCGCCAGAGGAACGGCAAGCGGTCAGTTATCAAAGACTGTTGTAGTCTCTAAGAACGTAGCAGAGTTTTAACACCTCTGGTTAGCACGTTAACGCGAACTGGTCTAAAGAGGGTTAGAAATCTCAGCAGGACGAAGAGGAATGGGGGAGTCTGGCGGTAAAGTTGGGTAACGGAGCCTTTTAATTCAGATTTGAACGAAAGAGTTCCCGAGAATCAAGAGAGGCGAGAAATCTCGCATGGGGCTATTAATTGTCATTAAATTCATATATATCGAAATCTCTTTAAAATGCAGTTATCATTCGCGCCAGAGAGTTGAAGAAGTACCTAGCTCATTTATTAGAATCTAACAAGATTTTTTTTGGATTTTCTTCTATACGTGGAGTCTGAATTCATTCTGTGTGCTGCGGTAAAATATATTGGAGTCTTGAGTGATTCAGTCGTTTATTTTCTTCATTTATTTCACTGGACTTTTGTGTTAATTTAAACCTATTAAATAAACCCATAGCAAAGTTTTCCAGATGTAAATCGAAGAATGTAACTATCCGTTATTTCACGAGTAATAGATGCGTAACATAATTATAAGACGCTAGGCGATCGAAATTGTTTAATAACCATATATTTCTATTTCATCTTGTGTAAATTTTGAGTAATTAACTGTTCATAGCTAGTGGTAAAAGCGATACATTAGCTAGTCACTCGTGAAGTTCTTTTTAATAGAAATAATTAAATACCGGAGTGATTTTACAGGTCTTACCTAAAACGCGGGTGTTAGAATATAATTATAGTAGGATTACCTGTTTTATAAATTCTCTTTTATACAGGTGATCATACCTTTCCGATCCAACGGTTTTATAGAGATACATGCTCAGATGGCTTAAGGCATTAAGGCATCCCAATTATATACTGTTCAAAAAAAGAAACGCAACATTATTGCAGTGGTAATAGACACCAAATTTCAAACTTGTACCAAAATTTTATTTTACGGAATTAATGTTTCAATCTTGGCATGAAGAAACTTTCAGACTTTACCAATGAAATGAAGTTCATTAAATTTGGTTTGGACTTTTATTCTTTGCGACTGATGCCTTTCAGTAAGGTGTATGGCCTCCTCTGGCCTCTATCAGAGAACGACATCTCCTTGACATGGATCCGATTAGCCGTTGGATCTGTTGTTGTGGGATGGCTGCCCACTCTTCCCGCAGTGCAAGAGACAACTGTCGGAGATTGGCTGGAGCCACGTCTCGCTGGCGGAGTCGTCTTTCGAGTTCATCCCATAAGTGTTCTATGTGGTTCATGTCTGATGACATGGCTGGCCATTGAATGGTCTGGACGTTGTTGTCAGCGAGGAACTGGGTGGTGAGTTGTGCCACATGAGGTCGAGCGTTATCCTGCTGAAAAATCGACCCTCGTGCAGCCAGAATTGGAAGGACGTGTGGTCGAAGACCAACGGTCCATTGACGATGCTGATTCGCCCACTGCAGTTGGTTCCGATGATCCGTAAGATGGAGTAAGGTTTCTAGTTCAGTCGTTCCTGTGAGATGAGCCATACTTGCGCATTGAATTTTCAACTGAATTTATTCGAGGAGCGTCAATCTTTTATAAGCATTCAATAATATGGTCAGAGAGTTTTGTGTTCAGTAAGTTTCACGGGATTTTCATAAACCTGTCACGAGTTATTGTCAAAAATGTTGTTTTGAGTTTGACCTCTTTCATGACCTCACGAATCATGAGGTGGGTACAATTCAGGTAACCACGAGAAGTTAATAACCAGGTGGATACAGCCGATAGGTTGACTGATGTCCAATCAGCGAATATCTTTTATAAAAGTAACACCAAAAAAGCTGCGTTTCTTTTTTTGAACAGTATATATGTTCCTAAACATACAAACATTGACAGAAAAAGTCTGATGTTAGAGACCCTTATAGGTCCACCTTCTCAACCCATGAGAGCGGCGCAATAACCAGAACACTTCAAATGTTAAATTGTGTTAAATGTTAAAATGGAACGGACAATGCAAGAAGATTTTAAAAAATCTGATTCATATAAAGTTCCCTGGCCTGATGAGGCAGAACCTACAGCACTAATTTTCTTTAATCAAACCCATATGACAGTACAGTGTTCCTACCACCAAATTCTACAGAGAACATTTACGGCTATTTCCTCCAGAGAACAGCCTGTGAGTACCATTCTGCTGTTTGATAATATTTTTACCTTCACTGTGACAGAAACCTAGAAAAAACTTATCCCCACCAAATACCTGCAGTACATATATGAATACCCTCCCCCAAGGAAAAAATATAATCAACGCACCATTTCAGCAAATCTCCGAGAAAAAATAGCATTTGCCTAGACGGAGTTTTCTGGGGCTGAACTGGACAAACAACAGGACATATAATAGTCTTAAATACATTGTGTTTGATTTAATTCCATGGAACGTATGCAGCGTCGGCAGAGGGGTAAGCCTGTATGTAGTGAGCTCACTGTATGTATGTAGAGAGTGAAACGGAACTAAAGAATTTATTTTCTTAAGTTACTACTAATGTAACATCCTCTCTCTTTTTTTCTTATTTATATCTCACTCAATTTGAAAGGCCCACGGGATAGTTAAATTAAGGACATACCCTTTACTCATCCTGACTACTCCCCACTCCCATTGTTAAATCATTTGTTTGATCTTTTTTGGATAAATAACTTCGGTTTGGATCATTCCTAGTTTTCCATATACCAGAGGGAGGGTTTATGAGAGTATATTTTTCTTTTCTCTGATGTAACTATAATTCACTGATGTAAATGATAACTATGTATGTTTTTTTGTTCTGATCTATTTTCTAACGATGTAATCATCATCATCTCAACCCGTAACCCGTCATGGGTTGTAGGGGTGCCATGGTGGAAGCATCAGCAGACAGGGTCCTCCACTGCTCTCTATCCTCAGCAATGTAATAAACTTAATAAACCTTAAGTTATTGGTGTTGGTCAAAACCTCCCCTGCCATTTATACGTGACCCCATAGTTTACCTGTTTGTTTCTACGTATTTATGTCACAAAAATTGTTTGTGTGTGCGCACGTGAGGGTAGTGTAATTTGAATCAATATCAAGTGAGAAAACACGTCTCCATTAAAGTGTGTCGTACGAGATATGTTGGATTGAGCAATTACTCAATCCAAGACAGTATTTTCTCTTACACCAGTTCTCCTCGTAAACAGGACTATTTCTCACACCTTTCTCTCACATAGCTCTCACTATATCACCTCTGCTCAAATGGGACCATAAATATATTAGGCCTATCTATAAAAATTACGACAGGGATAAAGAATAAGACATGTAAAGACCATGAGCGTACGGCACAGGACAAGAAAGATTGGAGTGTATCTGTTGAAAGCTGTGCTCCGCAGGTAGCTGAAAGATTGTTATGATGATGATGATGATAATGACGATTTTGAAGATGATGATAAAGATGATGATGCTGCTGCTGATGATGACGAAGATAATGATGATGATGATAATGATGAAGATGATGGTTAGAATGATGATGCTGATGATGCTGATGATTATGAAGATGATGAGGATTGTCGCATAGAGATTTATGATCAATAGATTTTCTACATTCTTTTCTTTTTCTACCCGTGTCCTCTATTTTATTATCGCTCCTTTATCCTTTTCCTGTGTTTTTCGCATTCGTTTGTTTGCGAAAAATATTATTTTTTCTCATTCTAGCGTTTACCTGTTTCTTTTCTCTTACTGAGAACGCATTTATTGCATAAGTATGTATAGTAATCGTGTCAGTCCCTGGACGGGACGAAATAACTGTGAATATACGGTCTGGTCAGACATAGGAGCAGACATTTGACTAGCAATTCCATCTGACACGTAGCTTTTACGGCTAAAGTTATGGGCGAGGTGTGGAAACTGCCATCTGCCTCGACCAGAAATGAGACATTCGTCTAGCATTTCCATCTGACACGGCCCTCTACTGCCAGTTTCTTAGACGGAGGTGTCAAAGACGCGAAGTGGCAGTTTATGGCAGTCGCCTGATTTAACGTAAGTGTTAAGAGGAAAGGGGGAGACAGGGTTTTTGGAAATAGCGCATCCTGTGGTCTGTATAAGATATCTTAACCGGAGTTTTAGATTTCATTCACTCAGTAACTTCGCAGTCAAGACTAGAACAACCTACGTTCGATTCCTAAGAATCTATGTTGATAGAAGATGGCATTTAGTTTGGTCGAAGTGGTTTAGTTCTTAGTAGTTCTGTGTTGAGGTAAATAATATATATCTAGTATTTTATTATTATTATTAGTGAGTGTTTAAAGTGATAATCGCTTATTTCATTTTTCTAGTTAGATTTGTGCGCAGAAGAATTAAATATAAGTCTGTTATATTCTCTAGCTGACGTGTTTCAGTGGAAAGCAGAATAAATTATAATTTCTAGCTTAAAAACTCGTGCAGCTATAAAATAATTCAATTTAACTGCTTAGTCGAGAATATTGTAAAACTAACTTATAACTCACAGTGGGCTGATCACCTGCTTGCCAACCAATCTGATTACGGAAACAATGATAGATTGTTTGGTCTGTTTCTGTTCCACAAAGACGCCACTAGGCGTGGTGGAAACAGCGATAGATTGATCAATTTGTTGTTGCCCTAAGACGCCACTAGGCGTACTGGCCACATACTGCTTTGCCGGTTGGTGGCTAAGGATGGAAGAAGAAGAAGAAGAACTTATAACTGCACTGATTCATCATTGAGTATTGACGAAATACGTAGGTATTTCTAATTCATGATGATTGATTTTATGAATATAACTTATTTCACGGGAAGGTTTTAAACGATAAGTCAAGCCTCCGCTTGCAGTTGATAATGTAAGTTATATCCGAGTACATAGTATGTATAGTATTTTATACGTTGTTTTTCTTTATTCAGTGAAACTGGGGTGACCCAACTTTGCCAGCGTTTGAGTACCATTGAGAGAAGAAACATTTTTATCTTTAACCACGTAGGTTTACAAGTTAACACCTGTCTGACAGTGCGCGTGTCTCCATAAATAGACAGAGTACAACTCTCACTAACGGTTTTATTAAAGACTAAATGCTTATACTGTGCCTTTGAGTCAGATAATATTTCTTCACAAACTCTCAAGTACATTTTCAGCCTTTGTGGCAAGTAAGATATTACGATCAATAACTTTTCCGACACTGTTGACAAGTGGTGGTGTGACCAACTAAATTCCTATACTGAGATAAGGCACCCGACCTGACATTCCTCATTACCAGAAACCTAAGCTATTGACACTGTGCTCGCTGTTAACGTTTGTGCCTGGACAATTTTAATGTGACAGAACCAGATATCCTAAAATAAGTAGAATCAAGGTAACGTTCCCTGAAGCAGTGAATTCAACCCGTCTTTTTTGGAACTGGGGTTGCCTTGGCCACGGCTACCATTAAAAATTGTGAAGAAGTTGCTACCAAAGCTGTAAGTACGCATGAAAGCACGTGTGTGTTGTGATGAAATCTTCTGATAATTAAAAAAAATTCATTTAAACTTAATCAGCGTGTCGGTCAGCTCGTTCCCAAAATATCTGTATAATCATTTGTTATAGTTTTCCCACGTCTGTACGACTAACTGACGTCTTAGTTGAGTGTGCATGCGAGTGGAGATATGTATTTAATATATATATATGTGTTTAGACTGTCTGACTCCTCTAAATCTGTCGTAGAAGATAGGCTGAAAGAGAGAAGATTTCTCGATTTCAGAGACAGCCTCTATCACATTTTACGATCTCACTCGTGGAAATCTATTTCTATTATCATCTCTCACTGTGGCTATCACTCATTCTAATCTATTCAGAAGGGACCAACCCAAGTCTTAATCCCCCTATCAAAAATCTACGACAAGGATGAAGATGATAATGATGATGATGGTGATGATGATGGTAATGGTGATGATGATGACAATGATAATGATGAAGATGATGATGAAAATGATGATAATGTGATTTGATAAGTAGTGTTAAAGGATCCCGTTACACGCCCATTGAGGCATATCGGGAATATGGTGTTAGGCCCATATTTTCTTGACCATCGGCACACTAGGGGTGATATGGTCCACATCACGCCGGGTGATTTGATAATGTATCTTCTATTCACTGTTGCAGACAGGACAGAAAGGACAGACAGGACAGAAAGGACAGACAGGCAGGCAGGCAGGCATGCAGGACAGGACAGGACAGGCAGACAGGGCAGACAGGACAGACAGGACAGACAGGCAGGCAGGCAGGCAGGCAGGCAGACAGACAGACAGATAGATAGATAGATAGATAGATAGATAGATAGATAGATAGATAGATAGATAGATAGATAGATAGATAGATAGATAGATAGATAGATAGATAGATAGATAGATAGATAGATAGATAGATAGATAGATAGATAGATAGATAGATAGATAGATAGATAGTGATAAGTGCTTATTTTGTGATATAGCTCACTTAGATTTCCACTGTTTATAAATATAATCATCAGGCCTTACTGACCAATCATGTCAGTTAATAAATAATGTTCAAGCATGACTCCTAGACAGAACCTCTTTTCTAGCGAAGATTCCTTTAGGTAAAGTTCAGCAAATATTTCTGGAAACAATGTTAACCCACCAGTATTGGGTTTTTTTTATAACTGTGATCTCTTAATCATCACCTGATAATAAGGGGCATCCCTGTTCTCTGATCGATGATCGACAAAAAAATAGGATCCAAAATGGCTTCTGGTTCCAGTGAGCATTACTCACTATACAAATGCATAGTAAAGCTTCAATAAAGGCTTTGTTCATGAACACCAATGTTTCTACAAGAATCAGCATATTCTTTCATCATAACTGCTGCATACAATCATATTCAGTGCTGCTAGGTAATATGTCATCCCGACATATTGATATAGATAATCATCATGTAGACGTCTGCCCATCTAAGCCTAGCAAGGAAAAAGTTCAGCAAAAAAGTCCTTTTACCTGGGCATGGGAAATACACTAGCAGAACACATACGCCCTCTCCTGGCGTTACAGAATAAACACTGGGGAACTCATAGACTTAATAATCATATCAGAAACTATGTTCTTCCCCATAATAGATCACAGCGATCAACAAACTTCGGACTGGTCTCCGACATGGCATTCACCAGGCTTCATCATCACGGAAGACCCTCTTTCCTATTCGCATGCGCAGAAATTGCCTGACCCCATAGTTCAGTACAAGGAAAAATAGTCCCACTTAGACATACAAAGATATCACGATATAAGACCGAATCGTCTGAAATAGACACGGAGTAAACATAGATTCGGACCATAAACATTCCTGCATAAACCTAAGCAAGAACAATTTGTTTCTGGCCCAACAAGGAACAGACTAACGAAATCTGGATTCATACGCCAAATTCGCTATCCAGGGGAGATAACCCATATAACAAAAGTATCAATCAATCATGGGTGATATATCTTTGACAAGGAAAGCATTTTGATTCTAAAAACAAATACTTTCCCTCAGACAAATAAATATTATAATAACTACATACATTGCCACCAGTAATCTGTTGGTAACAGATAGATAGATAGATAGATAGATAGATAGATAGATAGATAGATAGATAGATAGATAGATAGATAGACAGATAGATAGATAGATAGATAGATAGGTAGGTAGGTAGGTAGGTAGGTAGGTAGGTAGGTAGGTAGGTAGGTAGGTAGGTAGGTAGATAGATAGATAGATAGATAGATAGATAGATAGATAGATAGATAGATAGATAGATAGATAGATAGATAGATAGATAGATAGATAGATAGATAGATAGATAGATAGATAGATAGATAGATAGATAGATAGATAGATAGATAGATAGATAGATAGATTTGATTAGGAAAAATATATAAAGAAAGAACAGAAGGACCAAAAATTAAATTTGCTTACTCAACTTCTTTTAAGAAATATTTGATATCGTTGGTTATCAGAAAATATGATTCTGTTTTCGACTTTGTCAATGTGTTTGAAATATTAAATTATACATTAATACAATATTAAATATTATGTCGATTACGAAAATTGTGTGTTTGCCATGTAATAACTGAAGTGTTTAAACGTATCAGATTGGAAAGGTTTATTTAATTAGGTCCAAGTTTTCTGCAACCGAGAAACAGTATATAAGATTAAACTTGTTAGTTCAAGATAAGTATATGCAGATAGATACACATGAATCTAAACATATTCTGTTGGGTTAGTTTCACTTCTTACATGATTCGTATGAGAGAGAGAGAGAGAGAGAGAGAGAGAGAGAGAGAGAGCGAGAGAGAGAGAGAGAGAGAACGAAAAAGAAAGAAATATAGAGAGTGTGTTCATCCATACGAGCAAACAAGGAAAAGGCCGAAACTACAACTTTGTCAAAGGCAATATCGTATTAAAAGATTTAAAAAAAAAAACGTATAGATGTTGCAGTAAATAAAAAGGGAAATCCGAGGTCTATGAACAGTAAATAAATAATGCACGTAAAGTGGTATGTTTGCAGGCACTCGTAAGAAGTAAAGACGTAGAAAACTAGACAACAGTAAATCAACAGAAGTGATAGACTTACCGAGGACTCGAAACCCGGACTATCGGAAGTCACCACCATCTCGTTACAGGCGTGAATCGTGACTAACCCCACTGCCAACTAGACACCACAAAAATATTGCTTCGTGGACAGAGTTCTGTAGTTACGTGGAGTAGCATGCATGGAGGCATATCTGGAGTTATCCTTATATGACTACCACCTATGCACAATGCTGTAGGATGCAAATGGGGAAGTGAACCTATGTTTCTGAGGCTAATTACACCCTCATTGACTCTTGAAATCATCCAGACACTTCCAGGGAGTCCCCCTGTGGTGAAACTTATTGAGAACCCCGCATTGCACACTAGGCTTGGAGGAGTCACTTGAGCCCCAGACATAACTGCGACGTCTACCTGGTTGGCTGAATGCAGGAGAATCTCACTGTTGACCCATGATAGGCAGGAAGAGCTGAGGCGTGGTCCTGTGTAGGACGTGGCAATTCATTGGGAGAGCCCAGAAACAGTGCACAGTATTTTAGCTCTGCATATTTGGAGAGTCCGTTGGATGGCGGGGAACGGACAGTATGCCATACGCTTCGTCCTCCTAGCTTGGGACCAGATGTGATGATCTTTTGAATGCAAGCCAAGCTGGAGACACTGGAGCTGATGACTTCAACTCAGCATGTTTCGGAATGGCAGAAAAGCCTAGATCTACTGTGTAGATAATACCAAAGAATAAATTTGTTCTTTGAGTTTTAATAAATAATAACAAGGGAAAAACAAAAGAACAAAAACACAAAGAGTAATACGTCTTACTAAGAGAAAGGACAAGGAAAAACCTACGTTGTGACCACAAGGCCTTCGTCAGGGACAGACAAACAGAAGACAGAAGGGAAAGAAAGTGAGAATTAAGTGGAGAACATGAAACTTTAGAAATAAGAGAAAAATACTCCTTGATTTGTGTCACATGTTGGAGCAAAAATGTCCGAAATTTAACCGGAAACCGGAAGTGGATAGTATTACTATTTGTGTTTTTGTTTGTTTGTTTTTTCCGTTTTACCCCCGTCTTACGGCAGTTCTCCTCATATAAATAATAACACGGAATCTTCAACTTGGTATTGGCTGTAAAAGAACGAGTTCAGCAGCCCTAGTTAAACAACAACAACAAGGGGTAGCCGTGCTAATGGCCTCTGTTTTCAGTTTTTTTTAGTTCATACGAGTATCAGCAATATACCCCTTTATTTGCATACATTATGAAAGTTGCTAGTCTGATTCACGTTATATGTTGTCTGGTAAAAATCGCACCGCAACAAGGTACAGTATGATGTTACAAGTACGTACATTTTACAGATGGACAAGAGAAGGCAGAGTCTGTCTAACCAGGTTTCATTACAATGAATATTTTGTATTGCTTCTCTTAAGGACGATAATGAACACAAATATCAATCATTTCTTGTCCAGCTGTAAACCTGAATTACATATTATATACTTTTACTTCGCGGGCAGGCCCCTTACGTGAAATTTGAAAACAAAAATTACTTACACAATCTTGTCAGTCAGCCCTCTTATGCTAGAGAACAGAACAAATGTACGTTAAATCCAAGTAGAGCTATAAACTAAACCAGAGGGATAAAGATAGGCAGGCACAAATACTGAAGCCACGCCACCAGTCGTGTAGAGCTTACACCGATAGATCATCTCCTGTCATATTACGGTTAATCTTAACTTATTTTCACGTTTGTACTGTCGCACGCGTTAAAGACAGTTTGTAGATCGATGAGGATATAATCTAGCGTACTTGCACTTGGGCAGTACTGTAGGTAATCTAAAGATAGATATGTTACTCCACGAGGTACACAACAACAGGTGTGATGCACCCATGGCCATTGATTTTGACAAACAAACAAAATCCGTACCTTTTTACTGTGGAAAATCTAATACATCAACTCACTTTCTACTGTAAGAGTGCGCAACTGAGATGCCAACAAGATTTATTCATTTTTTTTTTTAAATCCAGAGGCGAGAGGATATGCAAGTATGATGACACACACAGGTGCACATGCGTGTACACTAACATATAGAGACATAACAGGTGCACATGCGTGTACAATCACATATAGAGACATAACAGGTGCACATGCGTGTACAATAACATATAGAGACATAACAGGTGCACATGCGTGTACAATCGCATATAGAGACATAACAGGTGCACATGCGTGTACAATCACATATAGAGACAAAACAGGTGCACATGCGTGTATAATTACACATATAGACATAACAGGTGCACATATAGTGTAAGCCAGACGGACTAAGCTGTCTATCCACACACTAGATTGCAAAACTACTTCCGCTGATCTGGTGATAAGTCTAATAGTGGAAAATCACATTGTCCTTTAAGAGATAACATGGAAGCGACGTGCAAAAACACAGCCCATCCTTAAAGTCTATTGTGATTTAACAATCTAGACGACAGACATACCACGTTACGATATCCGAAAGATGGCTTGTTGTAATAAAGAGCTCTGGAATTATAACAACCTTGGCAGAGATTTGTTGGACGTTATTATTAAAGTCAGGTCGAGTGATATAGTGATTTTGGTAAATGTAACATGTAATGGGAAATACCTAATATGATGAGGTAGTAATATTCAGAATGAGGGGGGGGGGGGGGGGGGGGGGGGGAGGGGGGCGAAAACGTGTACTAAAAAATAAGACATCTTACCGCGGGGATGATTTAAGATTAGGAATTAAACCATACTAAAATTATGATTGAGTCTACCCCAACAAAATCTCACAAGGAGATATTTGTACGTGAGCAGAATTTCAATTTAAAACCTAAGGTGATTGGTGGAATTTCCCACTGCATTTCCTTACCTCCATCAGGAGATCACAGACAGCAAGGAAAAGGAGTTGTAATAAAGATTTCTTAAGAGGAAAGGCGGGAGAATTAGAAGTACCTTTTAAAACTAAACAAGAGTAAACTTCAGTTTAATACTTATCGCCCCAAGTCCGTGGAACCTTCCTAACGTGTCAACAATTTGAAACCTAACTCACAGCGGAACGCTTGCAATTTATAAAAGCTGCAGTACTTACTACGGCCATCTTGTGGAACAAAGTCTGGATGTATCATTATAATTGACCCAATATATTAGGGTAAGTTGTAACATGTACATTTTATTATTTTCTATTTGCATTTGATATGAGTATTTTTTCTTATTGATTTACAGTTGCACAAGGGGCTGGCAACCCTATCACTTAAAATAGCTTACCACATAAACCACCACTGCAAGAGCGGCTGACTACTTCGTGCGGGTTCCCTCACTGTCGCAAAATTGGTTTCAAGTCATTGCAAATGGGTTCAGTTAGATTTATAAACCCATCTACGATCGAGTGACCGCTTTCAAAATGGCGGCGTATCAGCGAAATGTATATCGGACAGAGGAAATCGCCAACGATAAATAAAAACAGAAGGGAATCCGTATGAAAAGGATTTTACATTTCAGTACAGGGAAGGATGGTGTATAACTGCATATAAGATGGAACGGTAGGAAGTTCTCATTTACGGAGATATATGCGTATTTCGGCTGCCCACAGTTACGCTAAAAGCATGTAAACCCACTTCTGTTCTAAATATTAAAATCAACAAATAACAGTTTGGGAAATTACATGGATAGGAAGATAGAGTTTTATCAGCTGTATAAAACTAGATAAGATGGAACTATATGGATATTATATATGCCGAGAATGATAAAGGCAAAATTTCAGGCGACGCACAGTTCGGCCGAAATCACTGTTCGGGAAGGATTTTTCAGGCTTAGGTTTAAGCTGTGACGTCGGTACTCTCCGATACGTCCGCGCTATACGTATTTAAAGCGTATCGGTAAACTGAGCTACAGACAACGAAAGAGGGTTCAGACAGACTGGAGGCAGAGTTTCGCCACGACCCATGAATTGTGAGCGGATCGCCAGAAACATTTTTAAGTCCAGTATCTGAAGTCTGAGGGTTCCATGAAATAACTCAAACCAGACTGTCCAGTATCAGAAGCCGGTGTAGTTCATCCGAGGCAATCCCACCAAAAAGTGCAGGACCCCAAAGAGTGAACTTCAACTGGTCATTGGCATCCCTACTGTTGGGCCTACCAAGTCTGATATCAGCAAAGGACAGTTTCAGCAGTATCAAGTTGGAAAGATAAGTGTCCTGTTTGACACTGACCACCTATACATGTGAAACAGCCAATAGTTGAAAACAATAAGTAACCATACAGAAACTCAGTCAACTGATGACAGTTATCCTT
The DNA here is from genome assembly GCA_024509875.1 of Oreohelix idahoensis. Classification (NCBI taxonomy): domain Eukaryota; kingdom Metazoa; phylum Mollusca; class Gastropoda; order Stylommatophora; family Oreohelicidae; genus Oreohelix; species Oreohelix idahoensis. Next base: position 225,814 of record JAMPIV010014266.1, read on the forward strand.
AAATTCAAAGGACTAATAACAGTGATTTCAGTAACTTTATTATTTTAGATCTTGAAGGCTAAACAGACAATAATAGTAATTGTGTGAATACTTTTATATATATATATATATAGATATATATATATATATATATATATATATATATATATATATATATATATATATATATATATATATAATATATATATATATATATATATATATATATATATATATATATATATATATATATATATATATATATATATAATATATATATATATATATATATATATATATATATATATATATATATATATATATATATATATATATATATATATAATATATATATATATATATATATATATATATATATATATATATATATATATATATATATATATATATATGTATGCTCTTTTCCAACTAGCAGAAATAGAATATTAGTGTAATTATTAAACTGTTTTAACTGTACCTGAGGATTTATTCACTTCTTCCATTTTGTGGGTTCAGTGAATGTACATTTTACTTATCCCCTAGAATAAAGTAATCATAAGATAGTCACAGGGAGGAGACACCTTAAATCCTGGTACTACTTCTTACCAACTGGGCCAGGGTTTTCACAGTCTGACTATTGTTATGATAACAATATACCAGTGCTTATTTCGAAGACTGGGGTATTACTTGTAAGGTCAGAACTCTTTACTGGCTTACTCTTACATAATAAATAATTTTAAATAACCTCCCGCTACAGTGGGGGCTCGTCTGCGGGATATATCTTTGATATTCCTGAGCCAACTTTCTATTTCTGCTGTGTAGAAATTTTGTTTTGTAAAATTTTTTGGAAAGAGTAACATAGTAGGAAATAATTATATTTTTAGGAGTACCATTGAGTACAGATAAAGAAAGCTGTTTCATATATGGTGAAGTCAGTTTAATTAACTTTAATTTTAACTAAGTTAATTATATTGTAGTAAATTAGTTTGAGTAAGATCGCTTGCCCTACTAGACTACAGATACATCATGGCTGACTTGGTCAAATTTAGGTCTGCTACACTGCAGGTGGGAAAAGAGCTTGGCATGGATGGTGATGCTCTGATCCGGTATGTCACGACGGAATGTGAAAAGTACACTGAGAGAGAAGCAAAGCAATTAGAAGCAGAGAGAGAAGCCAAGAAATTAGAAGCAGAGAGAGAGAAGCCAAGAAATTAGAATTAGAAGCAGAGAGAGAAGCCAAGAAATTAGAAGCGGAGAGAGAAGCCAAGAAATTAGAAGCTGAGAGAGAAGAAAGGAGGTTACAAGCAGAGAGAGACCATGAGCTGAAAATGAGACAGCTTGAACTTGAACTTCAGGCTGGGACTAGCACCCATGGTAATAGCTCACCTCATTCTGAGAATAGCTCTTTTCAGAACATGGCAAATGGAGCCATGAACTTCCACCTAGATCCATTTGTTGAAAAGGAGGACGCAATTGAGTCATACCTGGATAGGTATGAAAGGCTAGCCTCTACATATGGACTGGAAAAGGAAAAATGGAGTCTAAAGTTATCCCAGGGATTGAGAGGTATTGCATATGATGTGTTTCTGAAACTCCCCAAAGAAGATCAGGAAAATTATGAAATACTAAAGCAAGCCTTACTGATCCGGTATGAAAAGAACTCTGAGGCATATAGGAAGAAATTTAGAACTTCTAAACCTCTACCTGGAGAAACATATAACCAGTTCTCAGCTAGGCTAGAAACGTATTTGTTGAAATGGAGTAGTTTAGGTAAGTATCAGAAAACCTACGAGGATCTGAAAGAAATGGTTATGTTAGAGCAAGTGAAAGATTCCATGTCTCAAGAAATGAGGAAATTCCTTATGGAACAAGGAGCAGAGAGGCTGGAAGACATTTTGAAATGTGCAGAGAGATACCAAGCAGCTCAAGCTGAATTGATAGGAACAAAAAGGAAGCAGGTAGAAGGATATAAGCCACCACCGCAGAATACCGATTTTGACCAGATGGATCAACCACACAGATACAAGCAAAGATTTGATAATAAGGACAAGAACCCTCAGACTCAGGAAAAGAAACCCTACAAACAGGGAGATAAGTGGTGCAAATTTTATAAGATGAGCAACCACAACACTGATGAATATGGGAGGAAAAAACACCTTCATCATGCTGCATGTCTACAGGTGAGGACTTCTGTTAGGAAGGAACTGCTGTGAGTCAGAATAGCCTCCATCACCCACCTACCCAGGAGATAGTGACTGTGAATGGCAAACAAGTCACAGGAATGTATGACACAGGTTTGTCCTATGACGCAGTCGTGTGTGCATCTCTGGTGTGCCCTGAACAAATCACCACAGAAACAGTAGAGATTCAAGGGCCACTAAAAGGAACATCACCCCTTACATTACCCATAGCAAAGATTCATGTCAGTTGTCGCTATGTGGAAGGGGAGATAAATGCAGCTGTGATAGATGATCCCTTTTACCCCCTAATGTTGGGGCGTAAATATGTTTTCTTAGGAGACCCTGTAAAGCCTATGGTTATGGCAGGAATCCAGACCAAGGCTGACTCCAGAAACATAGAGAGGGACACCAACGTAAAATTTCATTCAACTGAAATGAAACGGGCTCAAGAAGCAGACAGCACGTTGAAGCCTTGTTTTGGCAAATTATCAAAAACACATAAAGCTCCAAGGAAAGGACATTTCTATATGGAACATGGACTCTTGTACAGGAAAGCTGGAAGAGGGACGAAAAGTCATGGTCAAATCGTTGTACCATCCACCTATAGGAATAAGGTTATAGGCTGGGGACACATATCAACTTTGAGTGAACACCTGGGTAATGGTGCCACAAAACAAAGAATAGCCACCAAGTTCTACTGGCCAGGTATTACGGAAGACATAAATCAGTATGTAAATTCCTGTCCAGAGTGCATCTATGTAGATTCAGAAAGTCGACGGAAGAGTCTTCATCAAAAATCTACAAGCAAACCAGCAATCAGGGGTACTCCCGAGATTTGCACGGGAGGGGAAAGGAAACATCCCACACAGGTTCAATTGCAGTCTGAACCCCATGCGCTGGAAAAAAAGGAACAAATCATGTAGCGAAAATCAAAAACCTACGGATTTGCGAGGGAAAACCACATCCAACTATCATCGAAAAGAGGGCGGTAAACTTCATGGGAAACCTACCGACCCCGTTTCACCAGCAGTAAGAGCCTGGATGAAAAGCCGAACCGGAAGGAGAGAGATAGTAAAGGATGAATATATTATTGGAAAACAGAATGTGGGCGCAGATTTTCTTAGTCGCCATCCCACAGAGCTTGAGGAGGATAGAAAGAAGGAAAACTAACCTCGGAATGGTCGATTTGCAATTGTCTTGTACCCAATAGTTAAGCTAGATATCATCCAGCTTAAAATATGGGGGAGTGATGCGTGATGCCATATGATGATGGATGGTATCCGCATGTCTGGTTTTGTGTAGTGTGCAGATGTGTTCAGTCAAACAATGTTCATACAAAAATAACAGGGCAATCCACATAGGACGTCAGTAAACTCACGACGTATAAAGTCAATGATTCTTGTAACAGCCGTTGACGTTTTTCTTCATTATTTATTGTGGACGCCACAGTGACAAAATGGTTACGCGAATATGTAGGCACATCAAACAGTCATTATCACAGCAACATTCAATACAGCAATAGACGGTAGACAGCATTACAATGATGAGTCAGATGCATGTTATATTTCATAGTGCTGTAAATGTAGTCAGGTGAAAAACTCCATCCTTTTCTATAACAGCCAGGAGATAACCAGATGTATGAGATCAGTTCACTCTCCTTAGTCTGACTTCAGCAAGACAGACACGTCTGCCGAAGTATAAATAATGTCCTCAAAAATATCCTCTAGATAATAAAGGTTTTCCAAACCTAGTTCATTTAACAAAGTAGCAAGTAATGGTCCTTGGGACATGCATCAACCGATGCAGTACAATACAGCGACATGTGAGCTGGGAAAACATCTCGTGACGACGACTTTCGAAGACAGGCTATGAATCGAAATCGCTCACGACCCAAAATCGATAGAGTTAATGAAAAGTCAATTTACCTTGCCTTCAGGAAATACACAGAAATATCACGCCTCCCGACATGTGGGAAACACTAGAGGTATTATCTCGAATAAACGAAATATCCATTAAGAGGACTACACATCCCTGACAGAACAAAAAATAGCGGAGATCCCCTCTTCAACGAGGCATCTCTTTCGCCATTCAAATCGCTCACTCCACTAGTGGTGGGCGGAAACCGATCGACCAAAAAACAAGACCAGTCATGCGCAGTCCAGCGCAAAAAGACCACAGCTCAAAACTTAACTGCATTCAATACCAACGCGGGAAGACAAATGCTTACCGAGAAAAGTGACTATAAATTTCAAGCAGTTGTTGCCCTTGCGTTATAAAATAGATATTGTAATAAAACGATGTTGCGAGAATTTATCACGCAACATATCACCACCTCCTCCCGATAAAAAAAAATGTGGAACATATTTTTTTTTTTTAAATATCAAAGAGCATGCGATAAGCGGCTCAAAACGCACGAATTATGCGCTGATAATTAATTAAATTGCCTAACATGAGGCTAAATATAGAGTGTCTGGTGAGGATATACCTCAACAGAAAAATAAATATGTCTCAAAAAATATTCACATCGGGGAGGTGTCACCAACACACATCACGTTAGCATGTAAACACAATATACGTATGCAAGTTACCATAATCATCATTAAACAGCATACTCTAATATTGTCTTTAAAAATGGATGTACAAATCTGATAGGAAAATTTAAATAGTACATTCTTTGACATGTAATGACATAAGTACATAGTAAAGTTAAACTACATGACGATCCAGGACATATGCTCTGGTATTCCGAGGGTAAGTACACAATCTAGAACTCGTCATGCTTGATACTAGTAAGGTAAGTCCTCAGCTCAACAATGACATTCTGAGAAAGTACAAGCAATATAATGCTAATTAATAACTAATATGCTTCATAAGGTACAATACATTATTAATAATTGTGGCTGTTTAGTAAACTAACGGCCCTTATATTAACTACTCAGTCCTCCTCTATCATCTTAAAAAACGAACAGAAGAAGATGACAACAAAGCACGATAGTGTGTACATATAAAGTAAGTACAGATGTGCTAATCTATTGTAGAAATATAGGTGTGTTATGACTCTGTAATATATGGAAATATAGGACAGAAGTATTAGTTGGAGTCATGTGGGCATCTAGACAAAATGTCAGCCATCACATTATCCGCACCACGGATAGCTCGTACCGTGAAGTGAAAAGGTTGAAGAGCTATAGCATATCGAGTGGATCTCGAACTCTTCAAATTCTTAGTCTGAATAGCTGTAAGAGCTTTCTGATCAGTCTCTAGAATGAAATGTGCGCCCAGGAGGAATCTTTGTAGCTTTAGAATTGACCAAACCATCGCTAACAACTCACGGTCTAAAACCGAGTAGTTCCTCTCTGCCGCATTTAGTTTTCTAGAAATGTACATAACAGGATGCAGAGTATTTGCATATTCTTGCATCAGTGCTGCTCCAATCCCAGTGGATGAAGCATCACTCCGAAGAACAAAAGTCCTATCAAGAGTAGGTAATCTTAAGATGGGAGGAGAAGAAAATATATTCTTGATTTGGTCTAGTGAAGAATGGCATTCTTCAGACCAACGGACCAGATTAGGCGAACCTTTCTTCAACAATGTTGAGAGAGGTGCCATGATCGAAGATAAATTTGGAATAAATCTCCCATAAAATTGAATTAAACCTAAGAGACTCCTATCTTGTTTCTTCGTTTTAGGAACAGAGATGTTCAGTATTTTGGAAGTATTGTGGTCTTCTGTCTTCAAGAGACCATGACCAACACGATGACCCAGGAAAGAGATTTCACCAAAACCAACAAAAGCTTTAGAAGGTTTCGCTGTCAAATTATTCTCACGTAGAGTGGACAGTAGGTCATATAACCCTAAATAGTGATCTTCCCAGGTATCACTGAAGAGACAGATGTCATCTAAGTATGCGATGACATCCGAACGATGTGACAGAATTCGACGCATCATGCGAACGAAAGTGGCAGGGGCGTTCATGAGACCAAAAGGCATAACATTCCATTGAAATAGACCCCTAGGTGTAGAAAAAGCAGTAAGAGGTTTGGCATGCTCTGCTAAAGGCACTTGCCAATAACCTTTAGACAAGTCAAGTTTAGTGAAGAATCTAGAATTAGAAAGTCTAATCAGTAGATCTTCTAACAAAGGCATCGGTTCAGCATCGAACTTTGTGACCTGATTCAATTTGCGATAATCAACACAAATTCGTATGTTCTTATCCTTCTTCCGGACAATAACCATGGAAGAAGAATATGGTGAAGTCGATGGTTCAATTATATTTAATTGAATCATTTCATCCAATTCCTTTTCCACTTGCGACTGAAAGTGTATAGGAATAGGATAAGGCCTAACCCTAATTGGATTATTGTCGGTAAGAATTATTTCATGTTCTATGACATCTGTGTGTCCAGGAATGTCAGTGAGAACATCCTGAAATGTTTGTAACATCGACGAGACTTGTCGATGTTCGTCACCAGAAAGATTAGGAGAAACAGAAACGTTTTTCCAAGATTCCGTAGAATGTAATGGAACCACTGGAAGGGGAAGATTAACATCAGAGAAGGTAGATTCCTCATCCTGTATGACAGACAGGGATGAATAATGACCGTGAGGTGCAGGAGCATCATCCGTTGCCTGGAAAATAGGCAGTAAATAGTCCGGACGTTCGTGAAATTCCGAAAGCATGTTTATGTGGAAAGTTTTATGCTTTCCATCAATATCGACCACATAGTCAACATCGGAAATCCGAGAGACTATTGCATACGGACCTTTCCATGCAATAAGAAGTCTATTTTCCCTACTGGGGAGTAGGACGAATGCTTTGTCACCTGGACAAAGTTGTCGTAGACATCTATTCTTGTTAGCAAACTGTCTTGCCTTCTCTTTAGCAATTTCTGATGAAGCAGTTGCTAGCTTACATGCCTCAATGATCTTTTGTCTAAGAGCAATGACATACTCATATGAGGATTGAGTTTCATCGCTAATATCATCGGCAGTGATGAGATCGTGTAATAAAGACATAGGGCCGCGTGGACGCGCGCCAAAGACAAGTTCGAAGGGAGAAAATCCTGTGTGTTCATTAGGGACTTCTCTATAGGCAAAGAGAGCCGCGGGTAAAACCCTGTCCCAATCTTGAGGATGATCTTCAGTTATCTTACCAAGCAAAGTCTTGAGCGTTCTATTCAGACGCTCAACTAACCCATTAGACATAGGATGGTAGATACTACTGAGAGATCGTTCAATATGTAAGGTAGACATTACCTGTGACATAGTGTCAGATATGAGTTGAGTGCCATGGTCTGACAATATTTCTCTGGGGAACCCCAAGCGAGAAAATATCAACCAAAGAGCATCTGCGATATCTGTAGTAGATATGCTCTTAAGAGGAATAGCCTCTGGCCAACGTGTGCACATATCGACACATGTAAGGATAAACTGATGTCCTCTGGCCGACTTGACCTTAAAAGGGCCAATAATATCTATGGCCATTTTCTGAAACGGCCGAATAGGAATGTCAGCAGCCTGGATAGGCGCAGCATGTCGTGGTCCTCTAGATTTGACCTCCTGACATACCTTGCATGATCGGCAGTAAATACGAATGTCCTTATTGACAAAAGGCCAAAAGAAAGCCGCAAGGACTCTCGACTTCGTACGGGAAAAACCCATATGTCCAGCTCATTGCGAGTCATGAGCATGTTGTAATATTTGCACTCTCATGCTCTTGGGAACAAGAATTTGCGAATGTGCCGACGTAGTCGAATCTTGTACCATACGTACAAGTACGCCGTTTCTCATTGCAATCCAAGATTTTCTATTTGTATCCTGATTCGGATCACCTTTCTTCGCAAGAACGAAGAATTTTTTTAAAGAAGGATCTTCTTCTTGCAATTTTATGAAAGAGTCACGAGTGATTACTAAGTGACTATCTTGGCTATCAACTTCATTATCACTATTCAGTGAAGTTTCGGGTGTTTGTAGAGCTTGTGCTCTTGTAACTACTGCATTTGTAGCTTGCATGTTATTATCTTCCCAAGCAGCAATCTGCTGTGGGGTACACTCCCTAACTCCGTGAATACGACCAATAATAAGGTCCGCAATAGGATTAGGTAAGAGACAAGCATGCACATCTCCAGTAAAGAAAGGAGTGGCAATGCGAATTACAGCAGTAGGATATTTTTCTAGAGTGCCGCCAAATGTGACACATTTAATAACCCTTCCTGTAGCACAAGATGGATCTACAAGCGATTGTCTAACACCAATAGTGGTGCATCCGGAATCGAAAAATAGTGAGACCGGAGTATCATTAACAAGACCCTTATGTAGAATTAAAGAACCCCTCCCGTCATGCGCAACAGCAGCAGGAAGAGCGGGAAGTGGGTGACCACAACTCAAAGTAGTTATGGTACCCGTTTCGAATAAAGTACTGCATTGGGGGCATTTGTTTGCTCTCTCAAAGTCAAAAGCAGAACCAGTGACAGCGTCAAAGTTTTTACTATCAACAACATGATTACAGGCTCCCTCAGTTTCCTGTTGTACAGCATTAGCCTGCTGATATCTCTTTTTTTTGTGTTGAGATCTACCCCGACTATTATTACCTCTGAAGTTATCAGAGTTATTATTATCTCTGCAGTTATTATTGTCTCTATTGTAATTGTTATCCTGGTTCGAATTCCAGTTTCCACGATTACTATCATGTTCACATTGATGCGAACATCTATTTGTTTGGTTCTGAGGTCTTCGGCAGGAATAACCTCTATTACCATATCCTCTTTTGAAATGCTTATAATTATTAGGGTGATAGTAACGAGTACTATCAGGTTGTCTCCAATTCTTCGAAGAAGAATCACCATGAAATTGATTTCCATGATTTTGACAGAAATTACCGCTACTCTTTCTATCAAAATTTTGTTGGGATCTACGAGCAAAGTTTTGGCCATACGGAGCTGCCGAAGCAACTGGTAAACCTTCTTTCACCTTAGAGTTACCCATGGTTATGTGTGGGTGCGCAGTTACGTATTGGCAACAGAAATCTTCCATTTCTTTTATTGTTTTAGGTTTACGTTCATGAAGGAAAGCAAGGAAAGACTCATTGACAGACGACATGACTTTGTCTCTAAGTATTAAGTCCATAAGTCCTTCATAAGTTTTTTTCCGTCTTAGATAGTTCAACCCATCGTGAGAAAGTAATGCGTATTCTTGCAATAAACTCGGAGAATTCAACTCCATTTTCAGGTAACATGTTTTTAAATTGTAGACGATAGCCGTCTTCGTTAAGCTGATATTTCTTTAACAAAGCGGCCCTGACAACCTCATAATTGTTCTTGTCAGGTTCATCCACCATATTTAATATACTTAGAGCTTTACCTGTCAGTATCCCTGATAACTGATAAACATATTTTGCTTTGTCTATGTTATGAGCTGTACATGCTTGTTCAAATCTGTCCAGATAGAACATTATGTCATCACTGGAAGGACTAAATGTTGGTAACTTAATCTTAAAGTATCATTATTAGCCTTACCAGAAGATGAACCCTTGTTTGAATCATTACCATTACTCATGCTCGTCAATTTCAATTTTTTCCAACTCTAAAGCTAAGACCTTTTCTTCATGTTCCATTTTTGCTTTCTCTTTCCTCTCATCAGACTCTCTCTGTAATCTTCTTTCCTCAGCCTGAGCCTCTTTTTGAAGTCTTTCATTTTCAGCTTCTTTTTCAAGTCTTTTATTTTCAGCCTCTTTTTCAAGTCTTTTATTCTCAGCCTCTTTTTGAAGTCTTTCAGCTTCTAGCTGTAGCTGGAGTTTTCTCTCCTCAGCTTCTGATTCCCTTTTTTGTTTTTCCATTTCCATTTGGAATCTTTTTTCATCCACCTGCATCTGCAGTTTCTTTTGTTCAGCTTCCATTGCTTTATCATATCGAGCAGTTGCAAATTCTTCTAACTTATCACCAGTCTTCCCAAGCAATTTACCCTGCTCAATAAAGTGCTCAAATGTAGACATGTTGTCTAACATGTGAGTTCAAAACCTGAAATAATTAACTAATTTATTTCAAACCTAAGTGTAACAAGTCTTAATTAAGCACTTGTATATTCACATCACATTATATTATCCCAGTCTCTGTGGGAAACAAGTCTCCAATCAAAGAACTTGTATATGAAATATCAACAATCAATTCTTGATCATAAGTGCACTTCTCATTCAATAGTGCACGACACTATTCATCATTCATTTATCATCAGTGTAGTAGTAACAGTGCATTAGCATAGCCCATTAACTAATTACTATAACTGTAAACAATGACTATGTAAACACATGCAGAATGTAAACATTGAAAATGTAAACAATGCAAACAATGTAAACAATAACAATGTAAACAATAACAAAGATCAGCAACAATACAAAAACGTTCGCAGAAATCAACTAAAAATAAAGCAGAAATTAATGAAATATCACAAAAAATGTGACGATATCTGCGCTATAATTAAACAAAATACATGACACCACAGTGTATAAACAAAAAATGTTGTATGAAACTAAATTATAGACAAGAGTAGGCTAACAAATACAAACAAATCAAAACAAAACTAAAGAATGCGAAATAATAACGAAAACAATATTAAAACATGTCATCACAGCTAACATAAATGGCAACAGAAGTCGCTTAGCAAATTCCAGTATCGGAAATTTGCAAACCCTACAGAAAACGCTCACAATAGACGACCTCTATGACGTGGCATAATCTAACGGAGACACCACCCAACCGAGAACCCGCTGAAATATAAACATATAAATATACAAATAACATATAGACATATAACATATAGAATGAGATGATACACAGAAGACTCAGCAGAAGTATAAGGGCACAGTTTACATACAAACAGGCCACTTAACTTATAGGCTTCCAATCGTAGAACAGCAGAAAAAACGGATGTCAATCAACGTCCTAAAGAGCGAAGCTCCAACGATGATGGCACATCTGAACTGCTTCCACTGCTAACACGATGGTACAAGAGCTTCTGAAATACTGTGTGTTGAGTTGTTTCGGCACTTGACCTTCTAATCCAAAAGTAAGTTGATGGAAATCGGTACTTGGCCTTCTTCAGAAAACAACCCGTTTCAACCGGCACTTGACCTTCACAAAAACGACAGCACTGGAACCTTGACAGCAGCAACTTGCTTGACTTGCGTAAAAGATAACAGCAGTCCGAGTTATCCGGCAACATGTAACAACGCCGGGTACTGTCAAATTCTTGTTTCCGTCAAAAAGTTGAAATTTTGACTTTTACCGGGCAACGCCGAGTACTTTGAAAATTTTGAAGATGTTGACTGTATTGAAGAATGTTAATTTCTTGAAGGATGCTGATGAATTCTTGTTGAAAATGAAGTGGGTAAGGGACCCCGTGTTTGCTGGTACCAGAATCAAACCAGCTTATGGCCACCAAATGATGCGTGATGCCATATGTTGATGGATGGTATCCGCATGTCTGGTTTTGTGTAGTGTGCAGATGTGTTCAGTCAAACAATGTTCATACAAAAATAACAGGGCAATCCACATAGGACGTCAGTAAACTCACGACGTATAAAGTCAATGATTCTTGTAACAGCCGTTGACGTTTTTCTTCATTATTTATTGTGGACGCCACAGTGACAAAATGGTTACGCGAATATGTAGGCACATCAAACAGTCATTATCACAGCAACATTCAATACAGCAATAGACGGTAGACAGCATTACAATGATGAGTCAGATGCATGTTATATTTCATAGTGCTGTAAATGTAGTCAGGTGAAAAACTCCATCCTTTTCTATAACAGCCAGGAGATAACCAGATGTATGAGATCAGTTCACTCTCCTTAGTCTGACTTCAGCAAGACAGACACGTCTGCCGAAGTATAAATAATGTCCTCAAAAATATCCTCTAGATAATAAAGGTTTTCCAAACCTAGTTCATTTAACAAAGTAGCAAGTAATGGTCCTTGGGACATGCATCAACCGATGCAGTACAATACAGCGACATGTGAGCTGGGAAAACATCTCGTGACGACGACTTTCGAAGACAGGCTATGAATCGAAATCGCTCACGACCCAAAATCGATAGAGTTAATGAAAAGTCAATTTACCTTGCCTTCAGGAAATACACAGAAATATCACGCCTCCCGACATGTGGGAAACACTAGAGGTATTATCTCGAATAAACGAAATATCCATTAAGAGGACTACACATCCCTGACAGAACAAAAAATAGCGGAGATCCCCTCTTCAACGAGGCATCTCTTTCGCCATTCAAATCGCTCACTCCACTAGTGGTGGGCGGAAACCGATCGACCAAAAAACAAGACCAGTCATGCGCAGTCCAGCGCAAAAAGACCACAGCTCAAAACTTAACTGCATTCAATACCAATGCGGGAAGACAAATGCTTACCGAGAAAAGTGACTATAAATTTCAAGCAGTTGTTGCCCTTGCGTTATAAAATAGATATTGTAATAAAACGATGTTGCGAGAATTTATCACGCAACAGGGAGCTATGTCGCAAAACTGGTTTCAAGTCATTGCAAATGTGTTCAGTTAGATTTATAAACCCATCTACGATCGAGTGACCGCTTTCAAAATGGCGGCGTATCAGCGAAATGTATATCGGACAGAGGAAATCGCCAACGATAAATAAAAACAGAAGGGAATCCGTATGAAAAGGATTTTACATTTCAGTACAGGGAAGGATGGTGTATAACTGCATATAAGATTGAACGGTAGGAAGTTCTCATTTACGGAGATATATGCGTATTTCGGCTGCCCACAGTTACGCTAAAAGCATGTAAACCCACTTCTGTTCTAAATATTAAAATCAACAAATAACAGTTTGGGAAATTACATGGATAGGAAGATAGAGTTTTATCAGCTGTATAAAACTAGATAAGATGGAACTATATGGATATTATATATGCCGAGAATGATAAAGGCAAAATTTCAGGCGACGCACAGTTCGGCCGAAATCACTGTTCGGGAAGGATTTTTCAGGCTTAGGTTTAAGCTGTGACGTCGGTACTCTCCGATACGTCCGCGCTATACGTATTTAAAGCGTATCGGTAAACTGAGCTACAGACAACGAAAGAGGGTTCAGACAGACTGGAGGCAGAGTTTCGCCACGACCCATGAATTGTGAGCGGATCGCCAGAAACATTTTTAAGTCCAGTATCTGAAGTCTGAGGGTTCCATGAAATAACTCAAACCAGACTGTCCAGTATCAGAAGCCGGTGTAGTTCATCCGAGGCAATCCCACCAAAGTGCAGGACCCCAAAGAGTGAACTTCAACTGGTCATTGGCATCCCTACTGTTGGGCCTACCAAGTCTGATATCAGCAAAGGACAGTTTCAGCAGTATCAAGTTGGAAAGATAAGTGTCCTGTTTGACACTGACCACCTATACATGTGAAACAGCCAATAGTTGAAAACAATAAGTAACCATACAGAAACTCAGTCAACTGATGACAGTTATCCTTAAATTCAAAGGACTAATAACAGTGATTTCAGTAAGTTTATTATTTTAGATCTTGAAGTCTAAACAGACAATAATAGTAATTGTGTGAATACTTATATATATATATGTATATATATATATATATATATATATATATATATATATATATATATATATATATATATATATATATATATATATATATATATATATATATATATATATATATATATATATATATGTGTGTGTGTGTATGCTCTTTTCCAACTAGCAGAAATAGAATATTAGTGTAATTAATAAACTGTTTTAACTGTACCTGAGGATTTATTCACTTCTTCCATTTTGTGGGTTCAGTGAATGTACATTTTACTTATCCCCTAGAATAAAGTAATCATAAGATAGTCACAGGGAGGAGACACCTTAAATCCTGGTACTACTTCTTACCAACTGGGCCAGGGTTTTCACAGTCTGACTATTGTTATGATAACAATATACCAGTGCTTATTTCGAAGACTGGGGTATTACTTGTAAGGTCAGAACCCTTTACTGGCTTACTCTT